>CM046450.1:60604537-61111888 GCA_025506515.1 Flaveria trinervia
CTTGTCCTTTATCACCAGTCTTGTCCTTCATCACCTTGAGCAGTTAGTGCCTTAGTCTCTTTATTTGAAGAACTAGTTCCAACCATGTCTTTGTCTTGACGTTGAAAGTAGAAAATGGGTTACCATTTCCAGTTTTCTTGGGCTTCACACATTCACGTTTAAAATGCCCTTTTCACCACAATTGAAGCAGGTGACCTTGCTTTTGTCGAAACCAAAAGTCATATCTTTTGTGGCTACTAGATTCTGCCTCGTCTTCTTGACAAACTTTTTAGCTTGTCTAACGGCACTTGCTAGAGCCCACATGATATCCATTCTTTGCAACTCGTTCTCGTCAACCTGCTCGTAGTCTTCATCTGCAAGATGACAATTTTCAATCTTCCCAGCAACTAAACCATCATACGATTGAACCACTGGTGCTGGAAGATCCATATGCTCCTTTGCAACTTTCACTATGATATTACTGAGATTCTCGGTCTTCAACTTCGTTGTATTGGCTTAGGCACTATGTATTGAGTCAACGATGACCCAGACGTTTCTGGTCCTGAAGTAGTGATTGGGAAGGAGCCACGGAACTGGACAGAAAAGCTGTTTGAAGTGATGCTCCTAAAACAGTTGGAGTGGGAACTGCGTTATAGAGTGAAGGATTTCGAACGTAGGATCCTTTCTTTGACTTGTACTTCATCCTCAGGACCTCCTCTATTAGTTCAAGATGAAGTCATTTATATCCAATGTAGCAAGTATTGAAGGGGATTTAACATGTTTATCAAAGCTCATATTCTCTTGTGTTATATGAAAACGCAGCAGATTTATATTTAAAACATGTTAATAAGATGATTATTAAACCCATTTAATAAAGAACCCCAAGCCATGGATCATTATACAAATGCATACAACAAAGGACATAAGATACTTAGAAGTATATACAACCTTGTAGCTTCCTAAAACCCAAAGATGAGAGCTGTGAAAGATGACTTTGTGGCTGAGTTTCCAACCAAGAAAACCTCAAGGAGTGATACCCCAAGCTTGTACAAACACCTTCCTTTGCTAGGGCTTGCAACACCAACTTGAAGAGCTCTCCTCTTGTTGAATCTTTTCAGCCAAGAACACTTCTTTTCAAAGCTGAAAATTCCTGATTCCTTTTGCTCAAAACCGAGATTTTTGAGTAAGAAAAGAGAGAGAGCTTCTCTTGTGTGTGTGTTTGAGAATTAAGAGTATGCAAGAGAGTTCTTAAGTGGAGTTATTGCATGGCCTTGGAACCAAAAAAGGGGGGTTATCCAAGACCAAAGGGGCGGCCGATTTTGGCTCCCTTTTGTCTCCATCATGTTTCAAAAATTTTTTAAAAAAAATATACTCTTGCATCCTTATAATGTAAAATTAAACCATTTTATTTTATATCACTAACACACACACTATTTTGTCATTGTTTAACTAATTTAAAAAATGAACAAATAATCCCATATGAACAAATATATTATATATAACTTGTTCATTTGCAAAAGCAATGATTTAGAAAACCCGGTTTCTAAATTGGTGTTTATATTTATTTGTTTTGATCTAATCAACAAATAAATATTTGTTGGTGTTTGTTTGGCTTGTTATTGATGACCCGACTTGGATCATATCACACTAGCCACAACTGTTGTTAAGATCAGTGATCTACGTTTGATTGATTAGAGAGTATAGCAGCGGAATTCTAACAATGAATTAGCCAATTCACAAGAACCAAGAGTATTCAATGAAGAACAAAACGGTTATAGACAGAGAATTCTGCAAATAATATTTCATCCATATTCGCTTTCGTGGTAACGAAATGTCACAATTACAATTAGGTCACACCTCTTATATAAGAGATGTGACGTCTGCTGATGTCACTTGATAGTGACATCTAACAGAATTTATCACAAACTACTGATAGTTAACACAACTACTGAAGATGTCAAAGCTGACATCTTCTTACAAAATGCTAAGTGTTAACTATTATTACAACTACTGAAAAGAAACTACTGAAACTATAACAACTGAAGAACATACTCTTCAGTTGTTTTACAAATACAAAACAAAGAAAACTACTGAAAGGTAAACTCACAACTACTGAAGAAGACCTCTTCAGCTGTTGTGACAACGTCTGATACTTCGTCTTCAGCACTGTGTCTTCAACTTTGTCTTCGCACTTGTGTCTTCAGACTTTGTCTTCAGCACTTGTGTCTTCAGACTTTGTCTTCAGCACTTCTGTCTTCAGACTTTGTCTTCAGCACTTGTGTCTTCAGACTGTCTTCAGCACTGTGTCTTCAGACTTTGTCTTCAGCACTTGTGTCTTTAGACTTTGTCTTCAGCACTTCTGTCTTCAGACTTTGTCTTCAGCACTTGTGTCTTCAGACTTTGTCTTCAGCACTTGTGTCTTCAACTTTGTAATCACTGTTGTCTTCAGCTGTTGTGGTCTTCAGTAGTTGTTGTGACGTCTGTGGGACTTAAAGGTTTTTCTGATCCGGCTCATTGGTTCTTTTGGTCCAACAAACTCCCCCTGAACCAATGCAGCCAAAACCTTTAACTTTATTGAGGTCCCACTTATTGTTGGCAGAATGGTTGGTCTTTTTCCTTCTTGATCAGTTGAGAAGATGACCCATATAAGCACTGGCCTGGAAATGAGTCTCTGAAGATTTGGTTGGCAATGTATGGATGGAGCTCTGTATTGGGGAATTGGACACTGAGCTGTTCCCCCATCCATGAGACTCACTTCCCATGTATAAGCCTGTAGGATTCTCTGGTGTATGCTCTGAGAAACATAATTTGTTCTTCCATGGTCAGGTTCTCGGCTTCACCATCAAACAATCCTTCTCGCCCATACAGCTCTGAGATGTACTTGGCCTGTTTACCATTTTTGAGCTCAACTGTTGTAATCTCGTATGCAAACTCATCAGGATGAGTCCCTTCAAGTAACAGACTGAGCTCATTTTGTTTGAAGTTCTCAAGCCTCTTGTAGACTAACCCCTTTTAATAATTCTGTTCTCTAACATCTTTTGGGGTGGTTGTTTAGTCTCATAGGCCTTCTTGAAGTCTTCTACAATCTCCCAGGGTGATACTACAAGGACCACTGTGATCTCTTCATCTACGATCCTTTTGACTTGGCCCTTGTATCTCGAAGGAATGTCTTTCTTTACAATCCTGTGAGCCACCCTAGGATCAGGCCATACTCTCACCTTTTCCTTCTGATATTGAAATGTGTTGGCAAGGGTGTACAACCTCAGAGCTTCTTTCTTCATACTTATTATTGATGACGAAGCAGCATAAGTTTTGTCAATGCTTTTCAGCATTTCATCATCATGAAGCTTTTGCTGCTGTTCTTCTTCAATCTTTACTCTCACAGCTTCCATCTGTGAGGTGGGAGTGATGGGCATGGGTTTGGCTTTAGCCAATGTTAGGACTGCAGACAGAGGCAGCCTATCTTCCACATCATCCTCTTCTCTTCTTCTTCTAGCCTCAACACCCTTCTCTTCTTCTTCTTAGGTGCATCATCGGCTGTTGGTTTAGATGGTAAGGGAGTTGGTTTTGTGGGTTGTGGTTGTGGTTGTTTTGGAGAGGGAATGTTGACAGGCTGAGTTAGCATTTTGGAGGTGAGTGTTGCTTTTGAGTATTGGCTAGCTCAGTCCTGCTCCCTGCTCCTGCTTCATTCAAAGCTTCAATAACAAGTCCCTTAGTATATGCTTCAGATGAACAGATCTTGGTGGTGATTGCCAAGATACTGTCCCTGGACCAAGCTTTGATTTCGATCATTGATCTTCCCAGATATTTTGCAATAAATCTAATCATGATCTCAAGCCTTTCTCTTTCTAACACTTCATAACTTGCCCATCTATTCTGGATTTCTTCAATCTCTAATCGTCGAATCTCAGAGTCAAGTTTATCGTGTCATGGCCTTGCCTAAACAGCTGATCAATGATGTTGTCCATTGATCTGCTGTGTTCGGCATCAGCCTCTTTTATCAGTAGCTCCAAGGCTTTCTCTTTTTCCTTCTCTTTATCGTCTCCACATTCAACTCCAACTCCTTTTCCACTACTATCCCTTCTGTTTCTTTCTCCTTTTCTTTCTCCTCTGTACTCCTCTTTCTTTTTGCTTTCACTGACTTAATCTCCCCCTTTTTGGTTGCATTGGTTGCAAGGGGTTGATTGCCAGAAAGCTGTTTGCCCACAACCTCCTCTATCAATGGTTGTATTACTGAGGAAAGCCTCTCATCAATGGCTTTGATCACTATGTCAGTGATTATGGGTGTGATGAGAGGGAGGGAATTTTGAAGGATAGCAACTATTTGCTCAGGAGGGTTCTGTTCCTGAGAAATAGTGCCAGAAGCAGAGCAGGTGGCTGAGTTGTTGGGAGTGGCTCAGTGTTTGTGAGACCTTCAGATGAAGGTGCCATCTGTGAGGTGGTAGAGGCAGATGGTCTTTGTTCCTTAGAAGTTTTGGCAAGCAGCTCTTTGAGTCTGCTCACCTCCTCTTCCAGGATGGTGTTTTGGGCGATTACATCGTAAAAGAAGCCCAGGTCATCATCAGTAGATACTGAATCACCTGACCTCCTGATAGGATCAGGATGAACATGCACTGAGTGTAGCTCAGTTGTAGCATGTGCCCCTTTGTCTTGGAACTGGGGACTTCCTGCCTCAGGACTTTGTCCGTCATCAGCAGTTGCCTCTGGTAAGGTCTTAGTAATGGTACCAACTACAACCTGATCATATGCTGAAGCAGGAGAAGTGGCAGCCTCACCAGAAGTTCCAATCTCCATTGCTACACTAGGAGAAGGAACATTGTAACCCCTATGCTGTGGGTTCTCAGCTGCACTTTGGCCCCCCCTCAATGGTAGAAGTATTCCCAGTAGTAATTGGTATCTGGGGAGGGGGTGAGGAGTGCAACTGAGTCAGCACTTGTGCAACAAGTAATGTAGGACTTTGGGGGCGGTTGCATGGGGAGATGGGGTAAAAGCAGTGTGCACCTGGGGAGAATGGTGCTCTTCAATGGCAATCTCCTCAAATGAGGAAGATCCAGATTGGTGGGTACCCCTTCTGTGGTGCTGCAGGCTCCTTTTGAGAGGAATCCTGAGCGGCTGTGGCTGGGAGAGTCCTTATATCCACTAGGGGGTTATAACCAGTGGATATAGCCTGCGTTTGTGTTGCAGGGGCATCCTCAGGGGACTCATTTCCCTGAGTAGCCTTTTTGGTTTTCTTTTTAGTGGGTTTGGTGGGGACTTTGGTTTGGAGGTGGTGGCTGTGGGTTCCAACTGCGTGGGTTTTCGCAGCCGGCAGCCATTTTCAACGTTTGGTCAGAGTTGTGCCTGGAGTATACTTCAGGCAATACAACCGTCATAGGGACTCCGAGACCAACAAGTCCCTCAGCTTTTAGCTGATTTTCTATTATGGCCATTATGAACCGAGGATATAATATCCAACGGTTAGAAATAGATTTTGAGCCATGTCCTTAGTTCCAGAAAAATGATTTCAGAAAAGTTTAGGTTCTGTTGCTCAAGGATGGAGAATATACCTGCTGCCACCTTGTAGACATTTGATCCCAAGAGGAAGTCTTAGGAGCCAAACAGACATTTACCATGTGAAATATGAGACGTTCAGCATCATGGAAATGTTTCTTCAGTATGGTGGAGGCACTAAGGTTTCCCTGATATCCATGGTGGGCAAAGGATAAATCAGTTGTGCCCTTTGGATATCCAGCAGGAAAAGTGGCATCATCCAGGTGTAGGGTTTGACGAAGTATATCGGGAGTGATGACCACTTGGTGGTTGTTGACGACCGACCGAGAGACTCTGTGTTGTTCTCCCAGTGGTGAGGGTGACGTTCATCCAAAACTGGTTAAGGGATTCGGCATGAAGGATTGGATTGAGAAGAAAGGCCGTTTTGTAGGGTGACTGGACCATAAGATCAATAGCATTATCGAACTTAGCCCAGAATGGCGATTTGGTGAGGTAAGCTACACAGTTGTGTCGCGGTTTGAGCTGCATGGTCGCCATTAATGAGAGAGGTTTTTGAGAGATGAACGTTAGGTTTGAAGAAGATGAGGCTCTGAAGGATTAGGTCGGATATTTATAGGGTACGGGTTAGAAAACGACTGAAGGGTTTGGTGTTAGTCATCAGTAGTTTTAAACGACTGTTGACATGGTATTACCCTTTCAGACGTTGAAACAGCTGAAGTCGTGGTTTTAGGCATCAGCAGTTATAAAACTACTGAAGACCATGGTTTTGACTTCAGATGTGTGAAACAACTGATAACTTGGTTAGTCATCAGTAGTTGTGAAACTACTGAAGACATGGTTTTGTCATCAGTTGTTGTAACAGCTGAAGACTTGGTATTAGTCATCAGTAGTTTGAAACTACTGAAGACATGGTTTTGTCATCAGTTTTTAAACAGCTGAAGACTTGGTGTTAGTCTCAGTAGTTGTAACTACTGAAGACATGGTTTTGCTTCAGTTGTTTTGAAACAGCAGTTGTAGAAACAACTGAAGAGAATTCTCTCAGCTGTTTTCGTCAATTCTTAGCTTTTCAGCTGTTTCATACTGTCCTCAACACTTACTCATCAGACTTTGCATCTGCTTTTCAGGTGTTTCATAGGACGTCAGTACTTATCTGTTTGTACTGATTTCAGTAGTTGTAACTACATCAGTAGTTGTAACTACATCAGTGGTTTAGAACAGATAAGTACGTCAGTACTTGTGAGGCATTTAGCCTTCAGTAGTTATAAAAACTACTGAAGGTGAAAGAACTCATCAGTACTTATATGTGACATGGTTACCAATGATCACCAGTACTTATTACTGAAATCATCAGTAGTTGTCACTTATTCTAGCTGCAGCATACCAAGCCTTAACACAAGGTTTTGGAAAGTAGAACTATCCAAAGGCTTAGTAAAAATATCTGCAAGCTCATCAGCACTAGGCACAAACTTAGGATCAATCAGACCTTTTTCAAAACAATCCCGAATAAAGTGATGTCTGATCTCTATATGTTTGGTCCTAGAGTGCTGGACTGGATTTTTGACAATACACAGAGCTGAAGCACTATCCATTAATAATGGAGTCTTAGTCTCTGTAATGCCATAATCCAGAAGTTGGTTCTGAAGCCAGAGTACCTGAGAAGTGCAACTTGCCAGCAATGTACTCGGCTTCAGCAGTTGATGTAGCAACAGATGTTTGTTTCTTACTCTGCCAAGAAATCAAACAGTTGCCTAGGAATTGACAACCACCAGAAGTTGACTTTCTAGTTAACTTGCACCTGCATAGTCACTATCTGAAAAAGCAACTAATTTGCAAGAGTGTCCAGTGGAATACCATAAACCTAGAGATTGTGTACCTTGCAAATATCTAAAGATTCTCTTGACTGCAATCAAATGAGACTCTTTAGGAGCAGCCTGAAATCTAGCACAAACACATGTAGCAAACATATATCTGGTCTAGAAGCTGTTAATACATCAAGGACCCAATCATACATCTGTAAAGTGTTTCATCAACAGCTTTACCTTTCTGATTGCATCCAGTTGTGTGGTGTTGCACATGGGAGTAGAACAGGGCTTACAGTTTTGTAAATCAAACTTATTCAAAAGATCTTTTGTATATTTTGACTGATGAATAAAGGTTCCATCAGCCTTTTGTTTAATTTGCAAGCCTAGAAAGAACTGTAATTCTCCCATTGCACTCATTTCAAACCTCTTTTTCATTAATGTTGTAAAATCATCACACAACTGGGGATCAGAGGATGCAAAAATGATATCATCAACATAAATCTGAACAAGTAGCTTATGCTGATCCACCTTCTTAATAAACAAAGTTTTATCAATGGAGCCTCTAGTGAAATTATTCTTAAGAAGAAAAGTGGAAAGTGTCTCATACCAGGCTCTAGGAGCTTGTTTCAACCCATAAGAGCCTTATCAAGTTTATACACCCATTCAGGATGTTTATTATCCTCAAAACCTGGTGGTTGACACACATAAACTTCTTCCTTTATTTTACCATATAAAATGCACTTTTGACATCCATTTGAAAAACTTTAAGATTGTGGAATGCAGCATAGGCTAAAAACAATCTGATTGCCTCTAGTCTGGCTACAGGGGCAAAGGTTTCATCATAATCAATACCTTCTTCTTGTGAAAACCCCTGTACAACCAGTCTAGCCTTGTTCTTAACAATAAGCCCATTTTCATCAGTTTTATTCCTAAACACCCATTTAGTGCCTATTGCACACTTACCTGGGGGAAGAGGAACCAGTTCCCACACTTGCTGTTTCTTGAACTGAAGTAGCTCAAGCTGCATGGCTTCAACCCATCCATTGTCTCTCAAAGCAACATGGTAGTTCTTTGGCTCTAGCTGACTGATGAAGAGAGCATAGAAGCAGAAGTTAGACAATTGACTTCTTGTTGAAACTCCCATTGATATCACAATAATTGAGACATTGGGTGATTCTTCAGTTCTTGATAAACAATGAGATCTGTGCAAGTGTTTGTAGGACCTTCAGCAGCAGCAGATGTTGATGCAGACTCTTGAAACCAAGAATTAGATGGTAACTCAAAAGATGTAGAGGAATCAGAGATCTCATCAGCATTTGTTGTGGATGGAACTGCTGAAGCTACAGGAACATCAAATTTAGCAGACACAGGCAGTTGGTCACTAAACTTGAATAGGTGAGTATTGATATTATCATCATCATCATCAATACCACCAGGTGGAAGACATGCTGCAGAAGATGATTTATCCACATGATCTGCAACAGCTGGAGGTTGATAAGGAACATATTGCAGTATGTCCAAATCAAACAACTCCACAGGGTTTTGTGGAATCTTGTCCATAGGAGATTCATTAAACTTCACATGCAAAGTCTCTTCAACTATCTTTGTTCTGCAGTTGAAGACTCTGTATGCCTTGCAAGTAGATGAATAACCAACAAAATACCCTGCATCCACCTTAGGATCAAATTTTTGGAGTTGATCCTTTGTGTTGAGAATAAAACAGGGACACCCAAATGCTTTGAAAATGAAATTAGAGGAGCCAAGTGATGGAGAACTTCATATGGAGTCTTCATCAACCTCTGATTTACTAAGGCTCTATTCTGCACATAGCAAGCTGTGTTAACAGCTTCAGCCCAAAGGTCAGTGGCAAACCAGAGTCAGCCAGCATGGACCTTGCAGCTTCAATTAGGGTCCTGTTCTTCCTCTCCACTACTCCATTTTGTTCTGGAGTCCGTGGATGCTAAACTGCCTTTTGATTCCCTTTGAAAGATAGAAGTCATCAAGTGTATGGTTTCTGAATTCAGTTCCATTGTCACTCCTTATACACTTGACTGAAAGGAATACTGCTTCTCAACATACAACACAAAGTGAATAATCTTCTGAGCAACCTCATCCTTTGAATGTAGAAAGAAAGTCCATACAAATCTGGAGTAATCATCCACAATTACCAGACAGTATTTCTTCTTTGCCATGCTCATCACTCTCACAGGACCAAATAGATCCATATGCAGTAATTGCAAGCAGGCAGTGGACTTAGGCTCTTCAATAGGAGGGAATGAGACTTTGTGCTGTTTTCCTTTTAAACAAGCAGTGCAGGTTTCATCACAGTGGAACTCCTTTATTGGTAAGCCTCTGACTAAACTATTGTGGATCAGCTGATTCATGTTTTTGAAATTAACATGACCCAGCCTTCTGTGCCACAGTTTAGATTCTTGAGAAGAGGCTTTGGAAAATAGGCAAGGATTGCCTCTGAGATCTATTTTCTTGGAAAGATCTAAGGCATACACTCTTCCTGTCCTGTTGGCTCTCAGGAGAGTGTGATCATCCAACACCTTATCAATCAAATGCAG
This sequence comes from Flaveria trinervia, assembly GCA_025506515.1. NCBI lineage: Eukaryota > Viridiplantae > Streptophyta > Magnoliopsida > Asterales > Asteraceae > Flaveria > Flaveria trinervia. The sequence goes on from CM046450.1 coordinate 60,614,379, forward strand.
AACTTTGGATGACAGAATCCTACAGTTCTGACTGGTGAAAAGAGCAACATGGCCTTTATCACACATTTGACTGACACTCAAGAGATTGTACTTGAGATTTTCCACATGATTAACATCATCAAACTTTATTTCTCCATTGGAGACAAAGCCTTTCCAATGATGTAACCCCTAGCATCATTGCCAAAAGAAACAACCCCTTCTTTCCTTGAGAGTAGTCATGAAGAAGAGAGCTGTTCCCAGTCATGTGCATAGATCCCCCACTGTCTACATACCAGATGCTACTTTGGCATGTTGAAGAACCCTGCAATTATAAACAATCAGTTAGTTTTGGAGACCCAAACCTTTTTGGTTTTGGGCCTGTTCTCATCAACAGATGGTAAACTAACAGGTTTGATGGAAACAACAGCCTGAGAGGAAGAAGATGGTGAAGAAGAGGAATCCTTTGGCTTGGACCTCCTTTTCTGTGGTTTCAACATAGGAACATCTAATTGTTAACTCTTCCCAATAGATGTTGAACCATCATAACCAGCTGTGTCTGATTTTGTGATAAAGCTTTCAGCTCATCAGACACATTGCCATTGGAGTTTGATAAGTTCCTATGTTGCACCTTCTTCTTTGAGCAATCTCAGCTGTTACCTGTTTAACCCCTTCCTTTTTGGATTTCTTTATGGACTTAAGGGTTACAGGATTTGATGTTGCTGATACAAATGTGGTCTCAAACTCAGTTTTCATTTTAACCATTTTCTCTTTAATTTCCTCTTTATGTTTGAGTTTGGATCCTCTTTTGTACCAACAATCATCTGTAAGATGATTGAACAAGCCACATACTTCACATGGTTTCTTCTTCATCTTATGTTGATCATCAACTAAAGAGGATGAAACTACTGAAGACTTGCTCTTCAGTGCTTTGGAAGCATTGTTTGCTTTCTTGACTTCCTCTTTAGTAGTCTTCAAACTCTTTCTACTGACAGTTTTCTTCTTTTCAGTACTGACAGTAGTTGGAGTTTGAACTTCAGGTGTTAAATCTTGCTCTCCAGTCCTTTCAGGACTTTCAGAATTAACTCCTGAGTTGATCAACTCATTGATCATGTGAGTGTCAGCAGTGGAACCATCAACATCAGCTGATAGGTTCTGAGAGGGCTTAGTGCTGACTTCTACTTCTGATGTGCTGTATCAGAAAGTAGATCACATGATGAAATGGATTGGTTATTGCTCTCACCATCAGATTCTACCTCTGCTCTGGGAGTAAAATCTGTAGGTGGAGCAGTGTGATTGTAACCAATGCCAAACTTCACATTGGAAGCAGATTGCTTACTAAGAAGCATTTCAAAACCTTTGCATGATTGTACCCATCGATCACACTCTACCTGGGTGACTGCAAGGTGTTCTTGAGATCTTTATACTTCTCTAGAAGTATCTCTTCCCTAGCCTTATCATCAGTTATTTGGCATTTAAGTTTGTAAATCTCATCATTCTTATCATAAGCACAGACTCAAATTCAGCTTTGCTTTTGGAAATTATTTGTTCTAGCTCAATGTTCTTGTTGATTAAAGCTACATTTGCTTCTCTAATAGATGCAAATGCGGCTATGCATGATTCAGAACATAGTTTGGCTTTTGCCTCAGAGGATACCTGTGATACCTTTGGTGTAGAGGCATTAGAGGATGAAGTATCAGCAGAATCCAAAGCCATAAGAGCTAGATTTCCAAAGGGACTGTCACCACCATGTTGACCAGCACCAGTGAACAGTTGTTCATGACCAGACAAATCATCTGGTAAACTGCTCCAGTCAACAACTCCTGGGGTGAAGAAGCTGTGTTGTTGAGGTTGAATTTGTTGATGAGATTGGGAAGGTTGAGGTTCAGGCAATGCAGGTGATTGTTGTGAAATGGGAGCTTGAACTGGATTAGACTGAGGCAAGTAGTAGCAGGGTACAGGATATGACATTGGACCCTGGGGGACAAAGTATGCAGGAGATCTAGGGTGTGAATGATGACCAGAACCAGCAGGATGTTGCCCTCTGTTTTGTGGACTAGTACTAGGAAAAGTCACAAAGGGTGCAGAAGAGTTAGATCCAGTTGATCTACACTCTCTTGCAAAGTGTCCCAGCCTTTGGCATTTGTGACACCTCAACTTACTCTTGTCAAAACCAACTTTGGTTTTGCCAGAGAGTCCAGGAAATTTCCTGCCAGTTCTCTTGTAGAACTTCTGAGATCTGATATTAATCAATGCCATTTGGCTCAATATCCATCTCTTCTAGATCATCATCAGCTATTCCTTTCAAATCATCCATGATGAAGCATAGATTGTCACTATTACTGCCAGAATGACTCTCAATACCACAAATGCATGATCAGAACTATTTGAAGAGAAATCAATATGCTCATCATAATTGCTTTCAGATGCAGCATATTCTGACTCATGACCAACCAAGGCAGTATTCCCTGGTACAAAGTCATCAGTGAGCTTTCCTGATGAGGACAGTTTCCTTTTCTGCTCTATCTCTCTTTCGAATGTAAGCAGTTTCCCATGAAGTTGGGTGAGAGATAGGCTATCCAGATTTGCACTGGAGCGTAGGACAATAGTGTATGTGTCCCATCTCTCAGGCAGTGATCTGAGGAACTGTTATTCATCTGGCTGTTGGTGTATTCTGTTTCACCATTTTCAGCTCAGAGATCAAGCAGGAAAAACGCTCAAACTGTTGAGTCAGTGTCTCACCCTTTCTATGAGAGAATGTCTCATATTGTTGGGCAAGGATTTCTCTGTTGTTTGCTAAGACCTCATCTGTGCCACCGAATTGTTCCTTCAGGGCATTCCAGAGATCATGAGCAGTTTCATGATGCATAAGCCCTGAATAGATTTCATTAGGCAGTGCCATGGCCAGAATTCCATGGGCTTTAGCATCAATCTCAAACAGTTTCCGATCTTCATCAGAGTATTGTTCCTTCTTCTTCGGAACCATTTGATTGGTTTCCGGATTGTTCACCATAGGCTTATGTGTCCATGTACCACAGATGTCCAACAACCTGAACTGTTAACAGACAGGTGATGAAGCATTCTTCGCTGCCATATGTTATACTCGGTCCTAACCAGCATCGGGGCTTGGTTGAGGAACCGGTATTGTGAGGATCATTAGAAGGAGTAGTCATCTCAGATTCAATCAAATTCAATTAAGCTATAACAGATTTAGAACAAAAACACAACAACCAATTGAACCAAGAGAGATCTCAAAATAAATGAACGAAAGCGTCAAAATTCAATAATCTATAACCAGTTCTTGCAAATATGCTAATTCAATCAAACATAGATATCAATTAGCAGTTTCAATGATCAATTGTTAGATCGATCAATGATTAACCTGCTCTGATACCACTTGTTAGGATCAGTGATCTACGTTTGATTGATTAGAGAGTATAGCAGCGGAATTCTAACAATGAATTAGCCAATTCACAAGAACAAAGAGATATTCAATGAAGAACAAAAACGGTTATAGACAGAGAATTCTGCAAAAATATTTTTCAATATTCGCTTTCGTGGTAACGAAATGTCACAATTACAATTAGGTCAACACCTCTTATATAAGAGATGTGACGTCTGCTGATGTCACTTGATAGTGACATCTAACAGAATTTATCACAAACTACTGATAGTTAACACAACTACTGAAGATGTCAAACAGCTGACATCTTCTTACAAAAATGCTAAGTGTTAACTATTATTACAACTACTGAAAAGAAACTACTGAAACTATAACAACTGAAGAACATACTCTTCAGTTGTTTTACAAATACTAAACAAAGAAAACTACTGAAAGGTAAACCATCACAACTGAAGAAGACCTCTTCAGCTGTTGTGACAACGTCTGATACTTGGTCTTCAGCACTGTGTCTTCAGACTTTGTCTTCAGCACTTGTGTCTTCAGACTTTGTCTTCAGCACTTGTGTCTTCAGACTTTGTCTTCAGCACTTGTTCTTCAGACTTTGTCTTCAGCACTTGTGTTTCAGACTTTGTCTCAGCTTTGTCTTCAGCTGTTGTGTCTTCAGTACTTGTGTGTCGTCTGTGGGACTTCAAGGTTTTTTTTCTGAGCCGTCTCTTGTCTTTTGGCCACATTGGTATCTTGGGCAATCAATTTTCTTCAATCTCCCACTTGCCTAAGATTCATAGAAGATTGATGCAAGCAGCAAATAACGCCTAGCCAACGGTTTGCTACCCCTAATGTATATGACTAGTGCCCATTCATAACATCATCTTTTCAAATACCTTACTTGAAAAAGTTTTAGTGATTAATCATCTATCCTTTTGTACAGATGTCATGTTAAATCCAAGAGACACAGAATTGTCATTCTCTATGATTTAACTTAACAGGCCTTAGACATCTAACTCTCAAACGAATAAGAGGAACAATTCCATCTTGACTACATACGTCTCTCCAATCACCTCATGTCATACCTGAACTCACCTTATGTACTGCCTTTTTAGAACAGCAAAGGACTAGTCAAGTACATACTTGTAATATCAGACCCATAGGTATCTCAGTCTGAGGATACAATGATATTCGCCTTAATCAAATCTCTTATAACTACAGAAAGATTCAATGCAAATAATTGAGAGCGGGTCAGTCCAATATCTATATCCCAAGACATCATTACCTTTGGTAGCACTCTTGCTCTATATTCATACCCTTGAATATCAACCAATCCAAGTTCAATTATAGTCTTCATCCATGGTTGTTCCCACAAGTATGATCGACTATGACGTTGAGAATAATTAATTTATTCACGATTAACAATGCTAAAATAGAAGAAACATGAAATTATAAACCATATAATTAAGTCAATACATTAGTTCCAATATCAAATACAAATCCAACATCAACCCAGTCACTAGAATATCTAAGTCCCTGGCACAAACATACCTTCATGCTTTGTCTTTTCAAGGAGCTTTGTGAGTTGATCCGCAACGTTCTTATCAGTGTGGACTTTGCGAATACATTCTTTCCTTTTTCAACTTCATCCCTTATGTAGTTGAATCTCCGTTCAATGTGCCGATCTTTGATGAGCACGAGGTTCCTTGATTTGAGCAATCGCACCTCGTTGTCACAAAGATCTCTAGGGATCCTGAATGGAAGGGACTACCCTAGATCGATATGAATTCTTCAGCCATGCAGCTTCCTGTGCTGCCATTGAAGCGGCGACGTATTCTGACTCTGTAGTGGACAAAATGCTACGACTTCTTGCTTTGAGCTTTTCCAGAAACAGCCCCCCATTCAGAATAAAGATGTACCCTGATTGAGATCGTAATCATCATATCGGTTTGGAAACTCGCATCCGTGTAACCTTTTACAACGAGTTCCTCTTCACCAGACCCGTAGATCAAGAACATGTCCTTAGTCCTCCTTAGGTACTTCAATGTTCTTGACAGCTATCCAATGACTATCACCAGGATTTTGCTGGTATCTACTTGTCATGCTTTAAGCGCATGACACGTCTGGTCTAGTGCATATCATTGCATACATGATGGATCCTATAGCAGATGCATATGGATTGCCTTCATTCTATTTTTGCTCTTCCTTGAGCTTGGACATTGAGTCGTACTCAATATTGTCCCTCTCTGAATAGGTACGTACCTTTCTTAGAGTTGTCCATCTTGAACTTTTCAAGATTTTGTCAATGTATCACTTTGATTCAAACCAATTAGCCGTCTTGATCTATCCCTATAGATCTTTATTCCCAGAATTAGGCGGCTTCACCAAGATCCTTATGGAAAAACAACTTCCAAGCCAGGTTTTTACACCTTCCATGGTTGGAATGTCGTTTCCAAATAGTAGTATGTCATCAACATATAATACTAGGAAGGTTATTTGGCTCCCACTAGCCTTCTTATACACACAAGCCTCATCAGCGTTTTTGATGAAGCCAAATTTCTTTACTTCATCATCAAAATGGTGATTCAACTTCTTGATGCTTGTTTCAATCCATAGTTTGATTTCATTAACTTGCATACTTTATTAGGATATTTTGGATCGACAAAACCTTCAGGCTGAACCATATAGACATCTTCCTCAAGATATCCATTTAGGAAAGCGGTTTTGACATCCATTTGCCAAATCTCATATCATAATGAGCTGCTATGGCAAACAATATCCTTATAGACTTAAGCATTGCAACAGGTGAGAAAGTTTCATCATAATCAACCCCTTGAGTTTGAGTGAAACCCTTTGCTACAAGTCTAGCTTTGTAAGTATCCAAGTTTCCATGCATATCAGTTTTCTTCTTGAAAACCCACTTACTTCCAACTATTTTGGAATTAAGAGGTGGCACAACAGTTCCCAAACTTGATTGTCATACATGGATTGCATCTCAACATTCATGGCCTCAAGCCATTTGTCACAATCCAAATTGGACACTGCATCATGATATGTGGTTGGTTGTTCATCTGAATCCACCACATAGCATCCATCCATGAAAAATCCGTATCTGTCAGGTGGATTACTAGTTCTACCACTTCTGCGAACGTTTTGTGTTATCGATCAACCGCTTGATCATCCTCAACATCCTCACGTTGAGTGCTAGTTTCAACCAAACGTGCACCGGCTGTGTTTCTTGATCCTCCTCAAGATCCACTGTTCTACTGCTAGTTCCTTCCATAAGGAACTTTGTTTCTAAGAACTCACCCTTTCTGGCAACAAACACCTTTTGTTCCAGTGGGTCATAGAAATAATATCCCATAGAATCTCTAGGATATCCAACAAAGATACACTTAGTTGATCGGACATCTAATTTGTTTGGGGTGGGAGTCTTAACATAAGCCTCACAACCCCAGACCCTTAAGTACGATAGGAATGGAACTCTTCCGTGCCATATCTCAAAAGGTGTCTTTTCCACCTTTTTGGTGGGGTGATATTCAGAATACGGGCCACGGAGAGCAAAGCGAAACCTCAGAATGATAGAGGTAATGTGCTTCTAGCCATCATAGATCGAACCATATCCAATAAGGTTCGATTCCTCCTCTCAGACACACCATTATGTTTGTGGTGTTCCAGGTGGAGTGAGTTGTGAGACAATCCCACAACTCCTAAGATGATCTTGAAAAACATCACTTAGGTATTCACCACCTCTATCAGTGCGGAGAATTTTAATTGACTTGTTGAGTTGATTTTCCACTTCATTCTTGAAGATTTTGAACATTTCAAAAGCTTCATCTTTGTGCCTTAATAAGTACACGTACCCATAGCGACTATAAACGTTGGTAAAGGTAATGAAGTATCTTTCACCATTCCTAGTCATTGGCTTAAAAGGACCACATACATCCGAATGTATGATACCTAATAAATCTTTTGCCCTTTCGTTAGTTCCACTAAAGGGTGCCTTAGTCATTTTTCCTTGTAAACAAGATTCACATACATCAAATGAATCACATTCATTTGTTTTTAAGAGACCATTCTTTTGAAGTGTTTGTATACGTGTCTTGTTTATATGACCAAGACGGCAATGCCAAAGGTAGGTATCACTCAAATCTAATTTGAGTCTTTTGGTGGTTGCTTGGTATATTGAGCTATCATATTGTACGTTTTCATGAACCAATTCATAAATACCATTACAAGGTATAGCCTTAAAATAAAATACATGATTTAAAGAAACATGAATATCATTGTCAACAAACTTGAAATCATAATCATATTGTCTTAAACGGGAAACATAAATTATGTTCCTAGTCAAACTAGGAGCATATAATACATTGTTTAAAATAACTTCCAAGCCACTTGGAAGCTTCAAAATGTAGTCTCCTTGGGCTTCAACGTGAACCTTTGCACCATTGCCCATGAAGAGACTTATTTCCCCTTTTTCATAATGCTCATTTCTTTTGAACCCCTGCAATAAATTGCAAAGTGAGTTCCACATCCGGTATCTAATACCCATGTGTTAGAAGAAATAACATTTAGCTCAACATGTATCATGTAAATTATACCTGAGGTTTGCCCGGCATCCCTCTTCTCTCTTAACTCTTTGAGATAGACTGGACAATTTCTCATCCAATGCCCTATCTCACCACATTAAAGCATGGGTCGTTAACAGCAACCTTTTGCTTCTTCTCCTTGGGCTTTGGAGGTTCTGCCCTAACAACCATCTTCCCCTTTCCCTTTGAGTGCCCCTTTCCTTTGCAACAGTTGCCTTAGGAGGGGGTAGAGACCTTCTCCTTCTCCCACCTTCATTAATGGTGAGAACGGGTAAAACCCTTTTACCATTCCCGCCTCAGCTGATTTGAGCATCGAATGAAGTTCATTTATGGTCTTGTCCCATCCATTCATGTTGTAATTCATGACGAATGCCTCAAACCTTTTAGTTAGGCCATTAAGGATCAAATCCGTGGCCAACTCCTTTGAGACAGGACAATTTAGCCTTTGAAGGCGGTCGATGTGGCTTTTCATCTTAAGAACATAAGATGAAACTGTTTGGGATTCTTCCATCCGACATGCATGAAGCGCTCGAACCGTTTCGAAGCGCTCCACTCTAGCTTGTTGCTGGAACGTTTCCCGCAACTGAGTGATCATGTCATAGGCTCCATGGAGCTCATACTCCTTTTGGAGTTCAGGTGTCATACTTGCTAACATTAAGCAAGAGACTTGGACGGAGTCTTCCACATATTTAACCCAATCATTATAGGCCTCCACATCCTCCTCGTTAGGTTCATCGGGAATGGGATCATCAAGAATGTAGGCCCGCCTTTCTTGCTTGAGAACAATTCTCAAGTTGCGGTACCAATCCATGAAGTTGTTAGGTGTTAGACGATCCCTTTGAAGGATCGCCCTAAGGGATTGGTTGTTTTGGTTAGGAACATCATTATTAGCGTTGTTGTTGTCGGCCATCTACAAGATTTTACAAAGTCCATTTTAGTAATCGTTGATATAATTGTATATCTCATTTATTAATACCCTTTATGTCTCATAGACTATTAATAAATAAATTTTAGAATCCAACGTTATATTTAAATATTGGTTAGGTGACCTTTATCCCATTATTTAAATAAACAAGGTAGTCATAAATGACAATTGCAACCTATTGCAACTTCTAGTGGTATGGGATCGTTTGAACATCTTATGTTTATAACGGCATGTTTATCCCATCAACACCTTTTATAAAACACATTTTAGGTGATCCATTCAATATATTTTATAAATCAAGTCGTCCTACTTACACACACGTATGAGTTTACTACATAAGTGGTTAGGTGACCTTTATGCCACAAACATGGTATTCTCACCTCAAGTTACAAGTTCCCTCAAAGTGGTTAGGTGACCTTTATCCCACTAAGAGTTTGCAAGTGACCTAAGTGTGTGTAAAGGATGGTGTTTAACTTGTTTTCAAAAGGGATTTATAATTTCACAATTCTTGTTTTAGAAAAGACCATGTACCATATGATTGTATGCATTCAACCATATGGTACCCATTTGGTTCTTTTAAATAAAACCCATTTTATTTTGCAAACCATTAACTCCTTTTATAGAACCATTCTATTTTGCTTGATTTGTGAACCAATTTCTTGTTATAGCTTGTTTTAGTTGATGGTTTGTTAATCACATCCAAATATTCAAAACAAAACAACATCATAAGCATTCAACCAAGCATAACCAAAACAATGCATATATGCATAACAAAGCATACTAAGTTGAGCACACTTGTTTAGCCAAAACAAGTGTGTCAAAAGGTCTTGTCCTAAGGGTTAAGAACATGACACATGGTTGACAAAAGGAACTCCCACTTGAAACCACATCTTCAAGCATTCTCTTTGTCCATCTTTTCTTCAAGTCTTGATCTTGAGCATCCTTACAAAATATGTATCCTAATACATTTTTCTAGTAAAGATAAACTCCTATTCTATTTATTACAAACCATATGAATGAATAGATTACAAAACAAGACTTGAAACAAACAAAAAAAATATGCCCAAATGAATATAACATGACAACCAATCATTCAATCCAAATGGTCTAGGCTTTGTTATGCATAATCAACAACAACATGTTCAAACATACACAAGATAATCGATTTTGGCAGCCCCTTAGAGCCCATGTTCTTGGCCAACATAAACCAAGAACAATGGGTTTAGAACATATAAACAAACATCTAATAATCTAGAGTTTTAAGATCCTTATATGCATAAAGTAGCATCTTTAAAACACCAAAAGGGGGGCAAAATCCAGCCCTCTAACTCACGGATTTTGGGTGTCAAGCACCACAAAACCGTGAACTAGTAAGAGAGAAAACATGTATGCATATGTATAAGTGGCTCTTGATGCCATTGAAGGGGATTTAACATGTTTATCAAAGCTCATATTCTCTTGTGTTATATGAAAACGCAGCGGATTTATATTTTAAAACATGTTAATAAGATGATTATTAAACCCATTTAATAAAGAACCCCAAGCCATGGATCATTATACAAATGCATACAACAAAAGACATAAGATACTTAGAAGTATATACAACCTTGTAGCTTCCTAAAACCCAAAGATGAGAGCTGTGAAAGATGACTTTGTGGCTGAGTTTCCAACCAAGAAAACCTCAAGGAGTGATACCCCAAGCTTGTACAAACACCTTCCTTTGCTAGGGCTTGCAACACCAACTTGAAGAGCTCTCCTCTTGTTGAATCTTTTCAGCCAAGAACACTTCTTTTCAAAGCTGAAAATTCCTGATTCCTTTTGCTCAAAACCGAGATTTTTGAGTAAGAAAAGAGAGAGAGCTTCTCTTGTGTGTGTTTGAGAATTAAGAGTATGCAAGAGAGTTCTTAGTGGAGTTATTGCATGGCCTTGGAACCAAAAAAGGGGTTATCCAAGACCAAAGGGGCGGCCGATTTTGGCTCCCCTTTGTCTCCATCATGTTTCAAAATTTTTTTAAAAAAATATACTCTTGCATCCTTATAATGTAAAATTAAACCATTTTAATTTTATATCACTAACACACACACTATTATTTGTCATTGTTTAACTAATTTAAAAAATGAACAAATAATCCCATATGAACATATATATATATATATATATATATAAACTTGTTCATTTGCAAAAGCAATGATTTAGAAAACCCGGTTTCTAATTGGTGTTTATATTTATTTGTTTTGATCTAATCTACAAATAAATATTTGTCGGTGTTTGTTTGGCTTGTTATTGGGTATGACCCGACTTGGATCATATCACACTAGCCACATCAATTTAATATGTATCTTGGGCAGATCAATTCTTTCAAGTATATCATTCTATCTTTGGTTGGACACAAATGAATCCTATTCTCAGGCAACCCATCTGCAAAGCTTAAAACTTTATCTTCCATAGACGTCGTTACACCATGAGTGTGCAACTCACTCATCAGATGGTAGAACCTATCGATGATGTCTTCCAGGCTCATTCCCAATCAAGGAGAAATTATCAACTCCTTCTTGAGAGACTTAGCCTTTAGTGCCTTTCCATCATACCTCTTCTCTAATGCCTCCCATAGCTTTTTGGCCTGCTTGTTCTCAGAAAACTGTGAAAGATGTCTTTCGGGATTGACTGAGTCAACAGGGCATAAATTTTCTTCTCAGCATTAAAGAGTATTTTCTGAGCCTCGCTCATTCCACCCAAAGTCAACTTTACTCCATTTGTGCCGACTGGTACAATGTAACCAGTCTCTATAGAAGTCCAAATATTTGGATCCATTCCATTTAGGTATATCTCAAACCACTATTTCCATTGTGGATAATCGTCTAACGTTATAAGATTCGATGGTTTATTGTGATTTCCTATCTCATTCTCCAGAAGAAGAAGGTTCTGGATGTGTGAGTCCTTCACGGCCGTAAATGCAGAAAACTAATCTTCCATTTGTATAGATTTTGTACTTGTAGAACAGGACAACTTCACTCGTACGAATGGACAATATGTATGGATCACTCATGCGAATGAAGAGTGCGAATGAATTCAATCATGCAAATGAATTCAGTCGTGCGTATGAACAGGCCGAATGGAGTCAAACGACTAAAGTTGTTCAGTCGTGCGAATGAAAGATGCGACTAAATTCAATCGTGCTGATGGAGTATGCGAATGAGTTCAATCGTACGAATGAGTTATTCGTGTGACTGAAGGTTGATGTTTTTGAAAAAATCAAATTTTTGGCACTTAGACACGAAATACGATTTACCCTGAAATCCTAATCTACCGTATGACGAAAAACTTAAACTTTAATGCCTGAAAATGTCGAAAACCTCCTGTGGACTAAAAAAGATGACCTTTTTGAATGATAACGTGAGTTTTGACCGGAAAACTAATTGAATCAATCGAAAAATCAAGAGCCAAAGCTCTGATACCACTTGTCAAGACCATGTATGTACGGAATACTAACAGATTCTACATTTATATCGAATCAAATAGTGCGGAATCCTATTTGATTGGTGATCCAATCAATGAGAACGTTAACCCGATCGATATAAGATTGAAACTAAACGTTATGAACGAATAGAAACCGATCAGAAACTATCTATGAACTTGGACTGGCTTTCTTGGATGTTCTGGACGGCTAGGGTTCGTGAGATTATCATGTGTTCTTTCAATTCTCGAATGAGGCAATGGGGAATGCTTGTTACACACTCGATCGAGTCTTGGTGGTCAAACGACATGGAAAACATGTTATGAACTACTACAGCGACGTGAACTTAACTTGGAGCGTCTTGAACCGTTTTGCGCACCATGCACATTGCTGAAGAAGACTCAGACTGGGAAGTTCAGTGAAAAGGCAGAAGAAGGGATCTTTCTCGGATACAGCATACCAGACAAGAGAGTTTACAACAACTCAACGGGTCAGGTAGAAGTGTGGTGCAACATTGACGTTCAAAGATACACCACATTTGGTTGCAACTAAGGACACTACCTTTGGTTTTGACAAGACCAAGGTAACCTGTTTCAACTGTGGAGAAAAGGGACACTTCAAACATGAGTGTGTGAAGCCCAAGAAAACTGGAAACGGGAATCCATTCTCATCCTTCAATCATCAGGATAAACCAACTAACAGTCCTACTTTATCAAGCAAGGATCCTAAAGCCTTGACTGCTCATGATGATGAAGGACAGGACTGGAGCTTTCGGTTTGTTTCACCGGGAGAATCCACCATCGCTACTTTTGAAGATTTAGATGACGATTCAGCTAGTGAAGGAGATATTGCAGTGGAACTCGCGATGTCAAGCACCGAAGAGACTGCAACAGTGGTCAATTACATGCCATGCATAAGAGAATCTACAACAACATCAGAGTCACCAGAATCAGAAACACCAGACTCTGCTTCGATGGCTGATTCATCAGAACCCTCTCAGGTAAGTACTACTGACCAACTTTTCAATAATCATGCTCGTTCTAATTGTAATAAATTTAGGAAAGCATAGATTTAAAATTTTCTAGGTTATTAGATCATAATGATAGCTTAGTAAAGGACTTGCAACTGTGCACTGAGCTAACAGAATTCTTAAACAAAATGAGCACATGTATAAAGAAAAGATAGAACTGTTGAACACATAACTTAGGGAAACCGAAGTTGTAGCCTTTAACCAATCAAATGACATTAAGTTCTATCTTAACTCCCTAGAAGACACTAAGAAACAAAAGGCAGTTTTAGAAGTAGAAGTTAATTCATTAAAGCAAAAACTGCATAGTTGGACAAGTTCATCTCATATTGATCAACACTTAGTGAGAGAGCGTAACAACAAGGAGGGATTGGGTTATAAAGTGTTCCGCCACCATATGAGATCTTGATGAACGCAAAAAGTAAACCAATCAATAACAATCCAATCAAGGATCATGTGGTGTCCACTCATCTAGTAAGTGAGCCAGATACCACATGTTCATCTAATGAATCTGGCACTAAACTAGAGGAGGCCACTTCAATATCACAAGGTAAAATGCCTTGTGTCAATCTGGACAAACAATTTTAACAGGTTAAAGTTAAGTCTGGGTCAATCAAGTCTAATTCTGAACCTAAAAAGACCAAACATGTTAACCACCCATGTTCTTCATGTCTAAGTCCAGGTAAACAAAATGGAAAAGATGTTAAAAATGTTAAAACAATTAACTTTGTTAAAAAAGATAAAACATCTAAACAAGAAGAGTGTCAACCCAAAAAGGTTAATGTCACACGTGTGTCACACACTTCTCCACACAAACAGTTAAATTGAAAAGTCGAAAGCAGATCATGCTACAACTATGGAGAGTATGGACACATTGCGTCTAAATGTCCTTACTATCAGACACCAAGGAGGAAAGTTGAACTTCAGGATCCAAAACCTAATTCTTCTAAGAGGAACTCAGTGACTCCACCTAGAAGGGCTAGTGAACCTAAAGTTCAATCCATTAGCCAGTCGCCTATTTATCACAAGCAGGCCTTACACAAGGCGGGCTTATGGAAAGAAAAACCAATCTTAATGTCTGATAATGAGAACAAGAAGATAACTAAGCTTCACTCACCCTCTAAAGGTCAATGGGTTACATTTATGATGTGTGATGCCTTTGGATACCCAAGCCAGTAAAGGCTTAGGTCCCTAACCTGAACTAATGTTTTCAATTGAATGTGCAGGGTGTTCGCTATAGTGATAAAACCAACACGTGGATTATAGATAGCGGAGCATCCAGACACATGACAGGGAACAGGGCTCTCTTATCAAACATCAAACAAATAAAAGGAGGCCATGTTTCATTTGCAGGAAACAAGGAGGGTATATCACAGCTCAAGGGGAAGTGGGAAATCAGAAAGTGAAGTTCGACAAGGTAAACTATGTTTAACAACTTCACAATAACCTGCTTTATGTATCCCAAATTTGTGATAAAGGTTTAAGGTAGTATTTGACAACAAGAAGTGCTATGTCCTGAAAAAGGACTATGTGATCCCGGAGGATAAAGTCTTAATGTCTGCCTCAAGATATAATGACTTTTATGTCTTGAATCTACCAAAGGCCTCCACAACGGATCTTGAATTTCAGTGTTTCATGTCAAAAGCTACTGAGAAGGATTTCATCTGCTAGCATAGGAGAATGGGACACATTAATCCATGGAAGATGAATCACTTGATCCAGAATGATCTCGTGAGAGGAGTTAAGGTCAAAAACTTCCTGATTTCTGTGTTGCATGCAAGAAGGGCAAACAGACGAAGAAGTCTCATAAGGAAAAGAAAAGTTCATTCCATCGAACTTTCTTTTGAACTTCTTCACATGGATCTGTTTAGTCCGGTCAGTACAAGAAGCATTGCAGGTGACTTGTACTGCTATGTTGTTACTCATGACTACTCAAGATTTTATTGGTTAATGTTTCTGAAATCTAAATCAGAAACATTTGAGTCATTTAAGGAATTAGTAACTACACTGGAGTCCCTATACAAGCTGAAGGTACGACAAGTATGCTCAGACAATGGAACTGAGTTTAAGAACCAATCGATGGAGGCATACTGCAAGGAAAAGGGAATTGTGCATCAATTCACTTATGCCTACACTCCTCAGATGAACGACGTTGCTGAAAGAAAGAACCAGAGCTTGATAGAGACTGCACGGACTATGCTAGCAGACTCGAAACTGCCTATCCAATTCTGGAATGAGGCAGTTGCAAACGCGTGTTACACGTTAAATCGAGTTCTGGTAGTTAAACGCCATGGCAAGACGTGTTACGAGTTACTACAACGACATAAACCTAATCTAGAGTATCTCTAGCCGTTTGGCGCACCGTGCACCCTACTAAAGAAGACTCAAGAGGGAAAATTCAGCGAGAAGGCTGAAGAAGGTATCTTTCTAGGATACAACAGACCGAACAAGAGAGTTTACAACAACTCGATGGGTCAAGTAGAAGTGTGGTGTAACGTGGATGTTAAGAGATACACCACACCACCTGCTAGAAAGGACCCGCCTTCTTTTTCGATTATGATGGATTCTTCAAGTCCTTCAACATCCCTCTCTCCACGTTATGAGTTAGCAGCAAAGATGATGTATGACGTTCTAAACACACCATCTCAGGAATCTACATCATCTGGCTCACAAGGTGATTCATTTACCAACTCAAGGGGAGTACTCGAGACAAGTGACTCTTCCTCTAACGATGAAGCCTTGGAGAATAATTAGGACACTCTGGAGCAATAGGTTCCTCCTACTACAAGTCCACAAGCATCTGCCATTGATGCCTCTGAGTCTTCGAAACCTCACACCCCTACTGCCTCAGATACTGAACCAAATGCTCATAATCTTGATCATGAGGTAGCTGTTCCCACCACTCCTGGATCACGCCTAAATGTGTATCATCCTATGGACAATGTCATTGGGGATGTAAGATTAGGAGTTTAGACAAGAAATTAGCTGTATTAAGCTGATTATGCCTCAGTAATGGAGAAAGGGTACCTTCACGATGGTGCTTATCGTTGTTTTGTGTCTCAATTCGAGCCAAAATACGTGAGTGAAGCCCTAAATGATGAGGCATGGGTCAGTGCCATGCAAGAAGAACTTCTTCAGTTCAAGAAGTTAGGTGTATGGACACTGGTAGATAGACCTAAAGGTGCTAAGGTCATTGGCACTAAATGGGTCTTGAAATGTAAGAAAGATGACCAAGGTGTCATCATCAGGAACAAGGCTCGACTTGTAGTTCAAGGATTTTGACAAGTTGAGGGAATAGATTACAATGAAGTGTTTGCACCCATGACAAGAATGGAGGCCATCCGTATCTTCCTTGCCTATGCATCGTATATGAAGATTAAAGTTTATCCACTAGATGTGAAGAGTGCATTCCTTCATGGTGAAATCCGAGAGACAGTGTACGTCAGTCAACCCAAGGGATTTGAGGATCCATATCATCGGGATAGATTTTTCAAACTCGACAAGGCCCTATACGGGCTACATCAAGCTCCTAGAGCTTGGTATGAGAAACTCTCCACTCACCTTGTGAAACATGGGTTTCCCAGAGGTGTTATCGACTGCACACTGTTCATCAAAGAAAAGGATGGTGATTTACTGCTGGTCCAAATTTATGTAGATGACATAATCATCGGTTCCAAGAATGAAGAATTATGTTAATAGTTTGAAGCAGTAATGAATGCTGAATTTGAAATGAGTGCCATGTGAGAGATGAAGTTTTTTCTCGGGTTACATGTAGATCAGACACCTAAGGGAATTTTTCTACACCAGACCAAGTATGTAAAAGATATTCTCAGTCGGTTTGACATGGAGAATGCTTCCGCAGCTGGGACTCCACTTGCTACAAACCATGATGTAGCACCCGACGAGAATGGTGATCTGGTAGATGCCACCATGTACCGAGGAATGATTGGCTCTCTAATGTACCTCACTGCCTCAAGACCAATGCTAGAACAATGCTAGCTGATTCACAATTGCCCATCACATTTTGGGCTGAAGCTGTGAATACTACATGCAATGTTCAAAACAGAACATTAATTGTCAAAGAACATAACAAAACTCCTTATGAGCTCTTGTTTAAAAGAAAACCATACATAGGATATCTTAAAGTCTTTGGATGTCATGTATCTGTTTTAAACATAAATGAGTCATAGGGAAAATTATCAAAAAATCATATGATGGCTTCTTTGTTGGATACTCTTCAACATCTAAATCTTATAGGATTTATATTCCACAACATAACATTGTGGAAGAAACTCCTAATGTGTCCTTTGATGAATTTCTATTTACTAAGCCAGTTAAAGGTTCATCATGGTTGTTTGACATAGATGCTCTAACTAAATCATTTAACTATGATCATTTGAACACTGCAGGATCTAATGAAGTATGTTATCCATTTCTTCCACCTCATATGACTGAAATAACATTATCTGCTGATCCTCCAAGGATACACACATCCTCGTGTGGAAACACATCAGCAGCAGCTACAGACACTACATGTGGAATTGAACATGGTGCACCCGGAGATGTGAATGTTGTCCCTTCAACAGATCCATGCTCTCAAGTGAATACAATAAACATTGGAAATGTTTCATGTCCTCACTTATCATCCAGAGAAGTTCCTGTAACTCCTATGGAATAGCAAAATGATTCCGGAGGAGTTCCTGTAACTCCTACGGAAGAGCAAAATGATTCGGAGAAGTTCCTACGGAAGAGCAAACCGATACTGGAGATGCTTCTATAGCCCATACAGAAGACACTCATGATCCTTCACCTCATGTTGAACATTTTGACTATTTTCTAAACTCTCAACCTAGGTTGGATCAGTCTGAGGCAATGGAAATGACTAACCTGGAATCATCTATGCTAGTTGAATCAACTCTATCAATGAGAATCCATTATATTTGGCTCAACTAATAAGAGATTGTGTGTAAATTTCGAAGAGCTGATGAAATCTAAATTTCAGATGAGTTCAATGGGTGAATTAACCTTCTTTCTTGGTCTTCAAGTTCATCAAAAACCAAATGGGATATTCATCAATCAAGAAAAATACATACATCAAATGTTGAAGAAATACAATCTTGCTGAAGTATCCTCAAGCAAAACACCAGCATCAACAATTGACAAGATTGTTCCTGATCCTTCAGGAAAATCTATTGATAAAAAATTATATAGATCAATAATAGGTTCACTTATGTATCTAACTGCCAGTAGACCTGATATTATGTTTGCTGTTTGTGGTGTGCTAGGTACTAATCTGATCCAAGGGAGTCTCATCTGAATGCTGTAAAAAGGATTTCAGACACCTCAAAGGAAAACCAGGACTTGGTCTTTGGTATCCAAAGGATGGTGAATTTACACTCTACTCATACTCAGACAATGACTATGGTGGATGTAACAGTAACAGAAAATCAACAACTAGTGGATGTCAATTCATCGGACCAAGGCTAGTATCATGGCAGTGCAAGAAACAAACCAATGTATCTGTATCCACAACTGAGGCTAAGTACATAGCTGCTTTAGCTGGTTGCTCTCAAGTCCTTTGGTTGCAAAACCAATTGCTTGACTATGGTTACAACTTCCTTCAAACTTCCATTTACATAGACAATTCTGCTGCTATGTGCATAACTACTAAGTACATGCAAGAATAATGCTAAGTGATTGTTTGTGGGAAACTTTATTTTGAGAATACAAAGTGAGTCTTATTCTGATGTGACCAAATCACTCATCTAAACACACTATGTACCAACACTTTTAATATCTATCTTTGCAAATCATACTCCCCCTGTTTTGTGTGAACAAAGGCCTGGGTGTATGATCACCATACTAAATATTAGTTACAAAAGGTGAAAAGATCATGATCCTCATCATCCTTGTATTTTGTGTGAACAAAGACCTGGGTTAAAGGCACCTCTATTTTACGTGAGTAAAGACCTGGTGACCTGATGATGATCATATCTAAGCTCTCAAAAGAATCCTATGTGATCAATTGTATATAAATCTAGAGCTTTTACATCAATGCATTAATGAGATGCCAAATGCATCTCAAGATAGAACTTATAACTTAAAGTGCACAGTTCTTAAGTGTGAAAAAGTGATGATTTGACTTGCAAAGGGAGTACAAAATCTTTGTGAATTGAATATGAAGCCTATAACAGTTATTTCCAAATCAATATAAAAACATGATAAACAACATGCCTAGTGAGACATGAGCTCTTGTATGGATTTAAGTGGACAATATACTTGCAATCAGAACTTTGTTCAGGTATCAATTCAACAGAATAACTCATCAGGAAGAGGTTTAGTATTATAGTATGATCCCATCATATGTGTATATATGTCTGAGCATCATCATACATTTAAATGTCACTCATGCTATTCTTCTTAGAAATTTATGATAAATGCTTAATGTCATCATTAATCACAAATTTAGGGGGAGTAGAATTCATGAAGTTAAGTTTATCAATCAACAGCTTTGTCTATTTCATGATCAATTTGAAAGAATTGGAATATGAGCATCATCTTAGCTCCTAGATACATGATTTTTTTTAAAATCATTTTAAACATTCTTGTGCTAAATTGTCATGAATACAAAGTCAACAAGGTCCAAAAGCAATAAATGGTTCTAGGCAATGGACTTGGACCATATACAATATTTCTCTGCACTGTGCCATCTTAAGCATTAGCAGAAGCTACAGTGTTGAAAATTTAAATGTTTATCTGTAGATTGGTAAACTACGGATGAGCAAAGATCAACAAATATAATTTAATTTCATAGTCTGGTAATCTGTGAAAATGTAAGTTATATTTCATCAGCAGATGTGGTTAAGACATCGTTAAGACATCTATAAATCGATCTACGGAAGAAGATCAACAGGAGTTTCATCAACCAACTCTGTTCAAGACACTCACTCACCAGATATATCACCCATACATCATCAACCTCAACCATCCCTACCAAATTCACCTGCCAGCCAGAACATAGAACCTATCTCTCCAATTCGCCCTCTATCACCAAATCAACAACAAACACCCCAACCACAATCACCAGCCAGCCAAAACACAGAACCTATCTCTCCAGTTTACCCTCTATCACCAAATCAATAAACACCCCAACCACAATCACCAGCCAACCAAAACACAGAACCTAACTCACCAATTCACCCTCTATCACCAAATCAACAACAAACACCCCAACCACAATCACCAGCCAGCCAAAACACAAAACCTATCTCTCCAATTCACCCGCTATCACCAAATCAGTTTCAAATACAACTTTTTCAACAACCTCCAAATCCAGAAAATTCATCCACCGAGAGCATATACACTGGGGAGACAGAGTTAGCCTCACAAGCAAGTACAGTTCAACTGTCGTTAACCAATACTAAATCCCCTGTACTCTCAAATGAAACTAAACCAGTCTCTCCGGTCACTGACCATCAACAACAACAACAACCACATCAAGAACCGGAAGATCAAGCTATTGAGGCCAGGTCAAGCTCAGCAAGTGTAGCTCATGAAGAAGTAAATGATGATAGGATTGTTTCTCAACATCAGGAAGAAGAAGAAGAGGCAAACTATGTTGATGTGATTGCCTACAATGAAGATGATCTAAGTGATACTGATATCCTTGTCAGCAAGATTTATCTAGTTGTTGAATACAAGAAGCTTGTTCTGAAGTCTAACAATAGAAAGCAAAGAATTCAAGAGTTGAAGGGAATGATGAACGTAAAAGATGATCAGCTGATGAAGCAAGAATCAAATCTGAAAAGATTGAGAGAGAACATTCAAGAAAACAATGAAGTGATTGATGCATTGCATGAGCTGGTCAAAGAACTTAAAGACTCAGCAAAGAATGAGAATATTGAAAATAAAAAGCTAAGGCTAAAGGTTGATCAAATGAATGAGTCTCTCTATGATCAATCAGCTTTGTTGAGAAGAAAAGAAGAAGAAATTGATCATCTGAAGATGAAGATGTATGCTATTGAATTAGAGCAACTAAAGAAACCTGCTGAAACTTCAAAGCAACTTATTCAGTACTCAAGAAAAAGGAAGTATTTGGGTTCAACAAATATACAAACAATCAATATTGAAGAGACACCCAAGAAGTCAAGGCATACATCTTTAGAACACACTCCTTCAGTGGATGTGTCACCATTAAAGCAAGTAACTCATGATGAAGATGAAACTGAGAGTGATGCTGAATGGAAAGAGCTGACTGAAGATGAATCTAACAAAGCTCAAGAAGAATCAAAGACTGATGTTCTTCTTACAACAAAAGACATTATGGAAGAGAGGCCCGAGTCATTTGTGTTTATGACATTGATCAATCACGGGTTCCCATTTGATATGGTTGAAAGAATGAACTTGACTAAGATGAAAGATATGTTGAAAGAGTTTGAGCTTTCTAGGTTCATAATTCCAAATTGTGACTATGAAGCATTCACCACTTTTCAAGCCATTCTTTAAAATCAAGAAAGATCTAGGTCACTATGATACAACAAAACTGAGCAAGTACAATATTGTATGTTGGCTACAGGGTCACAACTATAAGGGTCATGAGCTTAAAGGAAGAAGTATTGCTAAGCTGAGAAGAATGATGGAACATGTAATGTCTGTTGAACTTGATACTGGAGTCAGATTCAGAACAAAAGCTCCACACCCATCTTATGAGCAACAAAGTAAACTTCCTGCTGATCCTATAACTGTTGAATCTAAAGATCAACACAAACGAAAAGAAAAACTAATCAGAGAACCAAGAGCAGTCATTCCTGGCAAAGTATGGCCATTGGGAACAACAGTTAGAGAAATCACAGAGAAGAAGTCCATATTAATAGAATTGTTTGACCACATTACCAGTCCATCCTCTCTGGAAGACAACAGAATCATGGCATGGAAATATGATCAAGAATAGGACTATGCTATCATCAAGAGGACATCTGGAAGAATTGAATACAACTCCTCTACTATGGTTGATGATGAACTCTTAAGGAGGGTATGATACTCAAATAGAAAAACAGCAGCCATCAAAGTCATAGCAAGAAATCAATACACTATTCCCATACCTGAGTGGGGATATGTGGAGAAGACAAAATAAATGGTGATACTAAGGAATGCTGAGTGGAAGAAAGGTGAAAAGATAAGAATTTTTGACCCGGTAGAAATCAAACTGCTACACCCTAGCTATACATCATACCTGCATGATAAGTTCTTTCTAAAGTTATTAGATGAAAGATCACAGAATGATCTATGCTTATATATGCACATGATTCAAGTGGTGGATAAACTACATGCTAAAGCATACAAAAGAAGAAGACATGATGTTGGGCTGCTGAAAGGAGCCAACATTGAAGAAGAAGTATCAGAATTAAGAATCTCAGAGGAAG
Source organism: Flaveria trinervia (assembly GCA_025506515.1). Lineage (NCBI taxonomy): Eukaryota > Viridiplantae > Streptophyta > Magnoliopsida > Asterales > Asteraceae > Flaveria > Flaveria trinervia. The sequence goes on from CM046450.1 coordinate 60,637,163, forward strand.
ATGAGCTCGAGATAGTGCACAATGAAAGTGTAGTGGAAACACTCACCACTGAAGAAGACATTTTGGGCCTATGTTTTGAGACTCTACAAAGGATATGCAGAATGGAGATCAAGTACAAGTACGATGATCAAAAGGATGCAGTATCATACTTCAACAAAAGGATGGTGGCAAGATTGAAAGAACTTTCAGCTTTGAAAAACTGATTACAAGTATCTAAGCCTAAGGGGGAGTATTGTTAGGTCTAGGATCAGTAGATCTAGTCCATTTTGTATAGGCTTAGTACTTGAATTAATATATGTAATGAATGGTTGTAATTCATTATTGTTTATGCATATATATATAGGTTAACCCATTTATATGTGTGTTGATTTATGTATGGTTGCAAGTACAAACATTATACTTGGTCAATTTCTGAAATTGACCAAGTGTAAGAAACATCTACGAATGAACATTTTGTTCCTCCGTAGATATGTTTCTTACTAGTAAAATTACATCCGAAGATCTTCTGCGGATGAACAACTAGATCTAAAGAACAAGTTTGCTTCGAAAGAACAAGATTCTTCGGAAGAACAAGATTGCTTTAGAAGAACAAGATTGCTTCGGAAGAACAAAACATCTTCGGAAGAACAAGATTGCTTCTGAAGAACAAGACTTCTATAAAAGAAAAAAACATCTAAGGAAGACACTATTCCTGCGGAGTCCAAACACTTGTTTAATACAAGTGTTACAAGTCAACAAGTCAACAAGGTAGTTATGCGAATCCCATGAAATCCGATGATTCCTTAACAGAAACAATTCAAATCCCAAGAGATCTGGTGTTTCCTATAACAGAAACATCATTGTCTATATTAATGGATCCTAGGTTTCGAATCATGTGAGGCTTCTACGGCAACAACAATAGCAATACGACAATTCCACAAACAGCAAACATCACATCAAATCTCATGTTTGTAATCATGTGAGGCTTCTAGCAACCGTCGCATCATTTATCACAAAATTAATATCATTCATTCATTATTTGTAATCATTAACATGTTTTAATGAAATACATATTATTCATTAATTGTGTTTCTTTTAGTGGTCTTGAATCTTTATTGATATTGAAATTTACTACAAAACAATTAAACCAAGCAAATGTTGATTCCGTAAACGTTGACTTGCCTTAAACCAAGCAAATGCCTATCATGTCTTACATATGTGTAACTGAATGGGTATGAATGAAATGCAATGTGTGGTTGATGCATATAATGTTTAATATTTCATTGTTTATTGTGTAATAAAGTATATTGAACTAACTATATAGGTTTAAGGTTATTGTACATAGTTCTTAGTCAATAATGATTGAGAAACATGGTCAAACTTAATCGTGTGAAATTCTCATGCGAATGGACCATGCTAATAGACCATACGCATGAATACTTTATGCTAATGGACCAGTCGTACGACTGAACCAGGAGACTGGATCAGTCAAACGATTGAGACATAAGATTGACTCAGTCGCATGACTGGACCTTCAGTCGTGCGGATGGATCAATCGCATGCTTCAGTCGCACGACTGAACCATGCTAATGGTTCAGTCATACGAATGGAAAAATCTAACCTATAAATACCACCTAATTCGTGAAAAAACGTAACAATTCGAATACATATGCACATAATCATACCCTAGCCGTCTAGAGACTCAAGAAAACCTATTCCAAATTCATAAATCACAGTTGATCGTGTTCTAATCATTCGTAATGTTTCATTGATCGTTAGATTGATCTACACTATGTTCTCACTGATTGGATTGCCAATCAAATAGGATTCCACACTATTTGAGTTGGTATACGTGCAGAATCAGTTAGTACTCAGTATGTAAACGGTCCTAACAAGTGGTATCTGAGCTTTGGCACTTGATTTTGGGTGTGATTCGATCGTTTTGGAGTAAAAATCACATCTTTTCATTCAAAAACACCATCTTTTTGAGTAAAACAGTGTTTTTTATGTCTCCATATCTAAAAGTTCACGTCTTTCGGCTTACGGCAGATTAGGGTTCGTGAAAATCATATTTTTGTGTCAAAGTACCAAAAACCCTCCAATTTTCAAAACCAGCAGCCTTTAGTCTCGCGATTGACTCAATCACACGACTGAACTCATTCTCACCTCCCATACGCATGATTGAACTTAGTCGCCCTTCCATTCATATGACTGAACAATCTCATTCGCATTGTTCATCCGCATCTGCCCAATCGCACGACTGTTCATCCGCATTTGTCCAATCGCACGATTGGCTCATCCGCATTAATTCAATCGCACGATTGATTCATTCGGACCTTTCCATTCGCACGAGTGACTAAGTTTTAGTTTGAAGTTCAAAGTTAATAAAAATGGAAGATCAGTACTCTGGGTTTACTGCAGGTAGGGACTCACGTATCCAGAACCTATTACTTCTAGAAAATGAGATTGGGAATTACAATAAGCCGCCTAAGCTTATCACGTTAGATGATTACCCACAATGGAAGCAAAGGCTCAAAATTTATATAATGGTGTTAATCCCAAACTGTGGGAATCAATTGAGACTGGTTAAAGTATGCCAGTGGGTGCTGATGGCGTCAAACTTACTCTGGGTGGCATGACTAATAGCTAGAAGGTGAAGTAAAATGCTGAGAAAAAGGTGTATGCTCTGTTGACTCAGTCGATACCTAAGGATATATTCCACCAATTTTCTAAGAATAAACAGGCAAAGAAATTATGGGAGGCTCTGGAAAACGATACGACGGGAATGCATCGTTAAAAGTTCTAAAGGAAAAGTCTTTGAAGAAGGAGTTTGATAACTTCTCATTGATGGGTAAGGAGAGCTTGGATGATGTCATGATTGTACCATTTAATGAGTGAGTTGCACACTCATAGGGTTACAACATCAATGGAAGATAAGGTATCAAGCTTTGCCGATGGTCTGCCAGAGAAATGGGACTCATTTGTGTCTAATTTGAGACAGAACAATTTACTGGAAAAATTAGACATAAACAACTTCATCCTGAAACTGAGGGAGGAGGAACTAAGGATGAAGTACAGGTCTATCTTACGATCAGAACCCGTCTCTGTATAATTCAACTTCCACCTCAAAAAGCTCAGGAGCACCACTTCAAACTACATTTGTGTCCAAGTTCAGTAGCTCCTCCCCAAGCCACTACTTCTGGATCTGACATGTCAGGTTCATCTTGCACCCAATATATAGCACCTAAAGCAAATACTATGAAATTGAAGACCAAGAATCTCAGTAATATTACTGTAGAGGTTGCAAAAGAGCATATGGACCTCTTAGCTACGGTTGTTCATTCTTATGATGGTCTAGTTGCAGGAAAGATCGGAAATTGCCATCTGGCTGATGAGGATTACGAGCAGGTGGACGAGAATTAATCGGAAAGAATGGACATTACGTGGGCATTCGCAAGTGTTGCTCGAAGAGCCAAGAAATTTATGAAGAAGACTGGACAGAACTTGATAGCCACAAAGGATACAACTTTTGGTTTCGAAAAAACCAAAGTTACTTGTTTTAATTGTGGTGAAAAGGGGCACTTCAAATGTGAATGTGTAAAGCCCAAGAAGACAGGTAACAGAAATCCTTTCTCATCATTCAACCGTAAAGACAAACCCACAGGTGAAGCTGCTTCATCAAGCAAAGATACTAAAGCCTTGACTGCACAAGATGACGAAGGGCAAGATTGTACCTTTCGTTTTGTATCTCTAGGAGAATCCAGCATTGTGAGTGTGGAGGATTTGGATGACGAATCTGCAAGCGAAGGTGAAATAGCAGTGGAACTCGTGATGTCGAATAATGAAGAAACTGCAAATGTGGTCGATCACCTGAATGAGTGAAGGTCTCAGAACAACATGTTCAGAATCACCAACACCCGAACAGTCAACTCTACGTTGATGGCTGATTCAAACAAACCTTCTCAGGTAAGTACTAAAGACCAACTTTTTGATAGTCATGCATGTAATGAATGTAATAAATTTAGAGAAAGCATAGACTCAAAACTAGCTAGGTTATTAGATCACAATGATAGCTTAGTAGATGACTTACAACTGTGCATAGAAGCCAACCATATTTTAAAACAAAATGAGCACAGTTATAAAGAGAAAATAAATTGATAATAAACAACTAAGGGAAACCGAAGTTGTTGCTTTTAACCAAGGAAATGACATAAAGTTCTATTTAAACGCCCTAGAAGAAACTAAGAAAGAAAAAGCAGTTTTGGAAGTCAAATTAAATTCACTAAGAGAAAAATTGCATAGTTGGACCAGTTCTTCTCACATAGTCCAACACTTAGTGAAAGAACGCAACAACGGGGAGGGTTTGGGTTACAAAGTGGTTCCACCACCACATGAGACCTTGTTGAATGCTAAATGTAGACCTATAAATAACAATCCAATAAAGAATCATGTGGTGTCCGCTCCTCTAGTTAGTGATCCAGATTCCACGAGTAAATCGGTGGAATCTGCCAGTAAACAGAAGGAGGCCACTTTAAAATCTAAAGGTAAGATGCCTATTCTTAATTTGGATGAGCGATTTGAAAAGGTTAAGGTGAAGTTAGGTTCTAACATGTGTAATTCTTAACCCAAAAGACCAAACAAGTTAACCAACCTCGTGCACCATGTCGTAGTCCAAATAAACAATAGGGTACACATGTTAAAAATGTTCAAACTATGAATCTTGTTCAAGAAGCTAAAACATCTAAACAGGAAGTTTCAAAACCCAAACAAACTAAAGTTACACATGTGTCATACACTTCCCCACAGAAACCGTTCCACCAACATATTGAAAGTAGATCATGCTATAATTGTGGAAAGTATGGACGAATTGCTTCTAACTGTCCTTATTATCAGACGCCAAGAAAGAAAATTGAACATCATGATCGTAAACTAAGTTCTTCTAAAAGGAGTTCTATCACTCCACCAAAAAGGATTAGTGAACATAGAGTTCAAACTGTAAGCCAGTCGTCTATTTATCACAAACAGGCCTTACACAAAACTGGCCTATAGAAAGAAAAATCAAGTACAATGTCTGATAATGAGAACAAGAAGAAAAAAGATCTGCCCTCACCCTCAAAGGGATAGTGGGTAGAATTTATGATGTGTGATACCTTGGGTCACCCAAGCCAGTTAAGGCTTGGGTCCCTAACCTAAACTAATCACTTCCTTTAAATGTGCAGGGTGTCCGTTATAGTGCTTCTACAAATACCTGGATTGTTGATAGCGGAGCATCAAGGCATATGACTGGAAACCTGTCTCTCTTGTCAAATGTCAAACAAATTAAAGGAGGACACGTTTCATTTGCTGGAAATAAAGGAGGTTATATCACTGCACAAGGGGAAGTGGAACCAGAAAGTGAAGTTTGATAAGGTAAACTATGTTCAACAACTTCAAAATAATTTACTTTTTGTCTCCCAAATATGTGATAAAGAGTTCAAGGTTGTATTTGACAACAAGAAGTGCTATGTTCTGATAAAGGACTATGTCATTCCGGAGGATCAAGTCTTAATATCAACTTCAAGGTATAATGATTTGTATATCTTGGACCTATCAAAGGCCTCCACAACCGATCATCGAGTACAATGCTTCTTGTCAAAGGCAACAAAGAAAAACTCCATATCCTGGTATAGGAGAATGGGACACATTAATCCACGAAAGATGAATCACTTGATCAAGAATAATCTAGTGCATGGAGTAAATGTTAAGAACTTCCAATTACCGGATTTTTGTGTAGCATGCAAGAAAGGCAAACAGACTAAGAAGTCTTCAAAGGAAAAGAAAGTTCACTCAATTGATCTACCTCTTAAGCTTCTTCACATGGATTTGTGTGGGCCAGTCAGTACAAAGAGCATTGCCGGCGATTTGTACTGCTATGTAGTTACGGATGACTACTCAAGATTTTATTGGGTGATGTTTCTGAAATCCAAATCCGAGACATTTGAATCATTCAAAGAGTGGTAACTACATTGGAGTCACTCGTCAAGCTTAAGGTAAGGCAAGTTTGCTCAGACAACGGTACCGAGTTCAAGAACAAGTGGATGGAGGCATTCTGCAAAGAAAAAGGAATTGTGCACGAGTTCACATCTGCCTACACTCCTCAAATGAACGGGGTTACTGAGAAAAGAATCAAAGCTAGATAGAGACAGCCCGTACTATGCTAGCAGACTCGAAACTACCTATCCAATTTTGGAATGAGGCAGTAGCTAACACATGTTATACCCTTAATCGCGTCTTAGTGGTCAACCATCATGGTAAAACATGCTATGACTTGCTCCAATGACATAAACCAAATCTGGAGTACCTCGAGCCATTTGGCGCACCATGTACGCTGTTGAAGAAAACTCAGCTAGGGAAGTTTAGCGAGAAGGCCAAAGAAGGAATTTTCTTAGGATACAACATACCGAATAACAGAGTTTACAACAACTCAATGGGTCAAGTAGAAGTGTGGTGCAATGTTGATGTACAGAGATACACCACCCCGTTGCTGGAAAAGGACCTTCATTCTTTTTTGACTATGATGGATTCTTTAAGTCCTTCAACATCCCACTCTCCCCTCCTGAGGATGAGTTATCGACCAGAATGATGTACAAGGTGTTAAATACACCATCACTGGACCCAACGACCTCAGCATCACAAGGTGAGTCTTCTAATTCTTCAGGGGGAGAACTTGAAGTAAGTGACACCTCCTATGATGACGAAGACGTGGCAAGTACACAAGCATCAGATGTTGATGCCTCTGACACTTCAGAACCACACACCCCCACTGCCTTAGATACCGAACCTGCTGTTCACAATCTAGATAATGAGATAGTTGTACCCACCACTCCTGGATCACACCTAAACTTGTATCATCCTTTGGACAATGTCATTGGAGATGTTCGATCAGGAGTACAGACAAGAAATCAGTTATGCTCAGCTGATTATGCCTCAGTGATAGAAAATGGATATGTTCATGATGGTGCATATCGATGTTTTGTGTCTCAATTTGAGCAAAAATATGTTAGTGAAGCCCTAAACAATGAGGCATGGGTGAATGCCATGCAAGAAGAACTTCTTCAATTTAAGAAGTTAGGAGTATGAACACTGGTGGATAGACCTAAAGGTGCTAAGGTCATTGGCACCAAATGAAGTGCAAGAAAGATGACCAAGGGGTCATAATAAGAAACAAGGCTCGACTTGTAGTTCAAGGATTTCGACAAGTCGAGGGTAATGATTACAATGAAGTCTTTGCACCTGTGGCAAGAATGGAAGCAATCCATATCTTCCTAGCCTATGCATCTTACATGAAGATTAAAGTTTATCAACTAGATGTAAAGAGTGCGTTTCTTCATCGTGAAATCCAGGAGACAGTGTATGTCAGTCAACCCAAAGAATTTGAGGATCCGTATCATCGGGACAGAGTTTACAAACTAGATAAGGCTCTCTACAGGATTTTGGTCCAATCATAGTACACAGGAATGAAGAGGTTGGGACTTTAAAAGAATGTAATTGATTAAGATGCAAAATTCAAAGTATAAGTCTGAGAAATCTAAGCAACATAAAAGAAAAAATGATAGTAAAACTAGCTGCTACTAAGGTAACGCGGAGAAAGAAGACCTAGAGGTTGCTAGACCACTACATGATGTCTCGGTAGATTCAACATAATAGATGACTAGACCTAATTGGTGATCTAAGCTCAAACTAAGTTGTTCAACCAGCTGTGGGTTATCATCTTATCCGTGGTTAACACAATCAACGAAGTTAAAATAAGGGGTGATGAGCAAAATAAATGCCACAAATGTGTGCAGATGACCATAAAAATGAGCAAAGAACATGAAAAATGCAAAAAGCAATCAAGCTAACAACCTATGTTGTTGGTGCGATTTGTGCAAAAAGAATATGATTGCTCAAACAAGAAGATAGGTTGTGTGTCTCTCTGCTGTGCGGTGGCACTAACTTGAGGATAAGCATAAACTAAATATTCTAGAATTCATTGTTGTTTGCGCCTTTCTGCTGTGCGATGGCACTGACCTAAGGCTTAGCATCTCTTTGAAAACTCTTAGAATAGTTTCTTCTTGTCAAAATACCCGTAGACCGCAAATGCTTGTTGAAATAATTAAACCTTAAATCATCACCACTGTGTGTCAAAAATTTATGTATGGATTTAAGAGGACAAGTATATTGACAATCATCGTGAGCTGCAACTCTTGAAAGTCAAAATCACTGTGTGCATCTTGTAGCTCTAGTATGATTTCCTAAACTTGCTAATGACTCTCGATGAAAACAAGAATCTAGCATCAAAAGGCTTTGGTAAAATGTCCTAAATGATCTAATAAACCTGTATGATTCCATAATGAATCGTTCTAGTTATGATCAAAGTAACTTCACGTTATACTGTCCAGGATGAAAAATCCGGTAGATACTTATCTTAGGATTTCAACCTCACACAAAAATACAAAATTATTTTTTAGCTTTATTTTATTTCTAGTTGTTTAATTAAGTTAAATTCAGTTAATTTAGTAATTAAATGTCGGACTATGCATCGGAAGTCAATCTGGGATTCACTCACCTAAAAGGTCACGTTTGAGGTGACCAATGGGGTTTTCAAATGTAAAAGGATCACGTTTGAGGTGATCAACAGTTTTCTAAGTTAAAATGGTCATTTTTGAGATGATCAATGGTCAAAATGTCTTATCAATAAGTAAAAGGGCTAAGTGTATGAATGGTCATAAGGTCAAACTCATAAGTATGAGCCATTTGCACGACTAGATCATAAGTATGGACTAGTCGTAAGATTGGACCATACATATGAGCCTAATCGCACGACTAAACCACATGTATGGACCAATCGTGCGATTGGACCATAAGCATGGGTCAATCCATATGATTGGATCATCAGAATGAACCAATCGCACGAATGGAGGTGATCGAATGAGACAGTCACACGACTGAAGGTGACCGACTGATCCAGTCGCACGACTGAGCCTCAGTCGCACGAATCAATAGTGCGATTAGGTTCAGTCGCACGACTGAAAGAAACCCTAGTATAAAGAAGGGGGAGTCGGTTGCAGACACTCATCACCCCCCAATCGCTCTCTCTTTGCTCGATTGTACCGTTACCCTGCCAAAATTTTGATAGAGTGTTCTAGACTGATTATTGTTGCTTCTAACGATTTCTCGTAATTATACAGGTAATGTGCAACGTTATCCACTCAAATTTTCATCAAATCGTGCCCAAAAGACTGAATTTGAGCCATAACGAGAACCAACACTTAGTTCACAAAATAAACCTGTAAAACTAAGTAAATTGCCAACTTAAAATGTGTTTGATGTTAGTTGGAATGATTGCGAGTCTAATGAGCCAAACCACAATGTCTAACATCAAGTTTTGCTCAAGATTTGAATTTGAATGGAAAAACAGACTGTCATGCGAATGGACTTACTGATGAACTTCAATCGCACGACTGAGCCGGGCGAATGGCACAATCACACGACTGAACCATGCGTACGAGTTCAGTCGCACGACTGGTTCAACCACATGGGATAGCATACTACTAAGCCAAGTCGCATGCTCAATCGCGTGAATGAGCTCAATCGCATGACTCAGACTCAGTCGCATTGTCCATTCGCACGATAGAACAGAAGGAGTCAAGTCCAATAAATTCAAATGTCATTCATATACACACACTCTAACGTTTATCTATCTTGTGTTACAGCAGCATGGCAAGTAAGTGGACAATGAGCACAAAGCACAACATATGTGCTCATCTAGACATTACGTCCCGGAACGCGTCTGAGTTCACGGGAATTATTACATTTTTACGGAGATCGAGGATCTTCAGAGCTATCTCCACTCCGTGCACACCATACAGATTGATACAGCAGGCTTTCGGGGAAAGCGCTATTGTAGATAGGTCCTTAGAGCCTCACCGTATTAGGAGTTCCATCTTTGGTCAGGACATTGTTATCAGTGAGGAGGATTTGAGGATAGCCTTAGAGTTGGGAGATGGTGGTGATTGCCCTACTAGACTGCATCCGTTGACAGTTCGAGGATGTTTTCTTCAGGCTAGTACTCGGGGGACATAAACGCAGGTGTGCTCAACAAGAGAAACATGTGCCCCCAGTTCAAATACTTAGCCCATGTGCTGTTGAAGTGTATTGCCTTAAGAATGGGAGGATTTGATGAGCTATTTGATCAGATCCAAAATGCGTATGTAGCTCTGGTGCTAAACCAGTTCATCTTTTCAAGGATGATCTTCACCTACTTGGTGGAGAACATAGAGGCCAAAGGCAAGGAAGTCTTTTGCATGTACCCACGTTTCATTCAGATGATCATTGACCAGAAGCTTCCTTCGCTTCCCAAGGAGAGAGAAGATGCAGTTACACTACAGCTGATGGATGATACCACCCTAGGGCGGATGAAGGTATACAGGGGAAAACTGGTGAAGCCCCCCGTAAGGAGGTTGTTTGGGCATTTGGCCCGAGTGGACTACGTGGTGCCAGCTAGGAGGAAGTGGCATCATGATGATAGTGACTCAGATTCTGAACCGATTGTGCTCCCATCTGACGATTCTGATGATGATAGTGGTGATGGTGTAGATACTGGCCCCACCCAATCTAGGGCCACTGCCACAGATGCTACATCTTCATCATCCACCCACGGAGGAGCTGATACGGTAGGATTCCATCAGAACTTCCGTCCTGATGAGGACGAGGAGTCTGATAAGGAGCCATTAGTTTGGACGGTGGGCAGCAAGGTGGTTGCCATCGAGCGAGGGATTAGGGCGGTAGGTGGACGCTAGGGTGAGTCAGCGGAGGCTAATACTGATCCATCTTTCACCCTAGACCAGCCCAGCAGCCAAGGGGGAGCGTCCTCCTTGAAGGGATCGAGGAAAAAGAGGATGGCTCAGTCGCACGGGATGAAGAGTAAGAGACGGATATTCACTTTGATCGCCACCTCTACCACCACCACCACCACTACAACACCCTCCACCACTACTGCCACATCTACCACAGCTACCACCACCGCCACAACTACCACACCACCTATCACTACCATACTCCCATCCACCACCACTACAGCCTACCCTTCACCACCCACTCATATGCAACCATCCATATTCACCACTGCCACCACTACCACCACCAACCACCAAGTCAGACCATCATCCCACCTGACATTTACCACAGGACCATATCTACCCCCCATTGGGGTAGAGGAACAGTTGGCAGCACTTAACCGTATGGTGCTGAAGCTGTTAGCTGCTGATAAGGAGAAGGTTGCCTAACTACGCCAGCTTGTGGAGCTAAAAGCTACCCAAGCACATCAGTTCTCACAGCAAGCTCAACAAATTGCCTAACTCTAGGAGCATAACGTCCAATCAGCAAAGAGTATAGAGGAGTTGGAGGCCTTGAATAAGACTATCATGCTCAAATTAGAGGGATCAAAAGATGAGCGACTTATGATAAGAGAAGGGGGTGATGATGATGATGAAGATGATGAGATGATGATGATAGTGATGATGATGAGGCTAGTGAAGATGATGGGACAAGGGGAAGGCAGAATGATGATGATGAAGAAGGAGATACAGCTGCATCTGCCTCAGCTCAAGGTCAAGAGAGACGTACAAAGAGAAATCAAGACCAAGGAGCTTCATCTTCTGCCCCATCTGCTGAGAAGCCAGCCATAGAAGACAAAAGTAATGCTTAGAAGTTTATGTATTTGTGAAAGCTTGTACTTGAATCTTGTATTAATATTATGTAATTAATGTTTATATATCTTTATCAAATGTTTGAATGTCTTGATTAGTTACTAACAATTGATGTGTTACATGTTTAAATCAACCAGATCAAACATCTCAGCACGATGAATACGATGTTGCTCCCCTTCAGTAAATCAAGTCTCAACTGACAATGATTCTTGATTTGCAAGGGATTGTCAGACGGTTGTGAGCTATACTCCCGAAGAAGGAGAAATCATTCATGACCTGACTGACAAGCAACTTACTGAGATGTTCAGGTTGAACCCTAACGAGATTGTCAAGGATGCTCCTACTTTTGAGGTTACTAGTGATGATGAGCTCAACAACATAGATGAAATCGAGATAGAGGATGTCACTGCTGACCATTATCCAGAGTACGTTGACTGAAAGGGAAATGTAGTCCCCAACTTGGGTGATACTCTCGTTAGTGATACATTTGACAAGCTGGATCAGATGGAGAAAGAGTCTAAGAATAATGAGGGTCAAGGCCAAGCCTCAGACGCCAATGTTGACATCAAAAAGGCTGAATGGGTGGCCTGTTTTGCTGAGATCCAAGCCATTCATACTGCGCAGAAGTCCAATATCTACACCAAGCTATACAAAGTCAAGAATTCTTAAAGGTGTCAGGCAAGATTATTGCATGGGTTTATTTTGAGGATCTGAATGTGTATGAAGTGAAAATAGAAAAGGCATAGAGTACTTTAGATTCCCACATGATCTAAAGACTCTCCCTAGTTTTGAGCTCAACTAGCTGGCACGTCTAAAGTGGTTGTATGCTGATCTGAGAAAAATGTCAGGCTGGTTAAATGTTCCTAGTTTATGTGGTTAAATGTAAAGTCTTTCATGTCTTACTTATGTGTAATGTGATGATGAAATGAAATACGATATATGCCTTGATGTTTATTTATCTTTGATTATTTCATATTATTGTGTTAAGTATAAGTCATATGTATGAACTTTATATATAGGTTTGAGGTTGTTGTACATAGTTCTTAGTCAATAATGATTGAGAAATGTGTTCAACCTAGTCAGGTGATTATTCATGCTAATGGACCATACGCATGAATGAATCATACTAATGAACCAGTCACACGACTGAACCAGGATACTGGATCAATCGTATGATTGAGGCATAAGATTGACTCAGTCACATGACTGAACCTTCAGTCGTACGTATGACTCAATCACATGATTCAGTCGCACGACTGAATCATGCTAATGGTTAGTCATAAGAATGGTAGCTGCAAAGCTATAAATACCACTTAATTCGTGAAAAAATATAACACTTTGAGAGAGACTTCAAATATACAAAACTGTTGATAGATATGTACCTAGTTTAAGAACTTAATGTAAAATGTCTATCATGTCTTACATAGATGTAATTGAATGGGTATGAATGAAATGCAATGTTTGGTTTATGCATATAATGTTTAATATTCATCGTTTATTGTGTAATAAAGTATATTGAACTAACTATATAGGTTTGAGGTTATTGTACATAGTTCTTAGTCAATAATGATTGAGAAACATGTTCAAACTTAATTGTGTGAAATTCTTATGCGAATGGAGCATGCTAATGGACCATACGCATGAACACTTCATGATAATGTACCAGTCGCACGACTGAACCAGGAGACTGGATCAGTCGCACGATTGAGACATAAGATTGACTCAGTCACACGACTGGAGCTTCAGTCATGCGGATGGATCAATTGCATGGTTTAGTCGCACGCCTGAACCATGCTAATGGTTCAGTCATATGATGGAAAATCCTAACCTATAAATACCACCTAATTCGTGGAAAACGACGCATATAGTCGTACCCTAGCCATCAAGAGACCCAAGAAAACCTGTTCCAAGTTCATAGATCACAATTGATCGTGTTATAATCATTCGTAACATTTCATTGATCGTTAGTTTGATCTGCACTGTGTTCTCCCTGATTGGATCATCAATCAAATAGGATTCCGCACTATTTGAGTTGGTATCCGCGCAGAATCAGTTAGTGCTCCGTACGTAAACGGTCCTAACAAAAACCCTAGCCATCCAAAGCATCCAGAACACCCAATCCAACTTCATAGTTCGTTCTTGATTGATTTCTACTCATTCTTAACGTTTTATTCGTCGTTAGATCGATCGGGTTATTGTTCTCACTGATTGGATCACCAATCAAATAGGATTCCACACTATTTGATCTGGTTTCACGTAGAATCTGTTAGTACTCCGTACGTACATGGTCCTAACCATCACTAATCTCTTGAGGAGAGGGAAGAACCAAAGATAACTAAGTTTGCAAGGAAGAACTTGATAGTGGCAACCAAAAGAAAATCAAAGAAAGCTTAAGAGACCAAAGCCATTTTCAACTCCAAGCAAACACAAGTATTCATCTCTGCTGGATTTGAAGTGGTGAAGATTGAAGACTCAAACATGGACTCTAGTACAAGGAGTCCTAAATATGTCCAAGTCATCCTGGTTAAGAGAGGAAGGCTGATCAAATGTGCATCACTGCTGCACAGCTTAAACCATCTAGTTCCAAGAGCAAGCCTAACATTAAGAAGCATGTTGCATCATCTGTGAAGATGAAGATGGAAGTGGAAAGTGATCAAGGTTATCCTTCTACTCATAAGAAGACTGTCAGAAGAAAATCAACTGAATGCATCATGTGTAGCAGTACTTCTCATTTTGCTAAGGATTGTATTTACAATCGTAAAAGCACTATCCGCATGACTAAGAAGAAGACCTCTGAGAATAAGAAGAAGATAGCTTTGGAAGGAAAACATCTTCCTCCTAAAAGTGTCAAAGTGAAGAAGAAGATAGGTGAAAACTTACGTTGAGAAGAAAAATTAGTCAAGGAAGAAATGAATGCTTCCGAAGTATTGATATCTATTGTAGTCGATGCAAAATCTTCTCATGGTCCATTCTCCAAAACATTAGAAGTCATTAGAATTTCTGAAGTATTGAAGGTCAATCTAGTGTTCCAAAGGTCATGTGCAAGATGAAAAAAGGCCATGTGACTGAAAATTATTTATCAACAACAACAAATGATCCTTAGAGATTGCATATAGGATCAATTTATTGCATTATCTTTAGTTCACATTAACAAGTCCAAGATCAACAAGGATTGGGTTTTCAAATGTAACTAACCATCTCTTTCAAGTGTAGGAAGAACTAAAGATCAAAGGAAATGTATGGATCATTGATAGTAGTTGTTCCAAGCACATGACATGCAATGACTCTTTGCTTCAAAACTTTGAGAAAATTGATAGAGGGCTAGTTGCTTTCAGAGAAGATTCAGTTGGTTACATCACCGGAAGGGACAAGGTCACAAATGGTATGCCCAACATAAAAAAGGTAAACTTTGTTAAGGAGCTTGGTATAATCTTTTAAGTATATCCTAATTTTGTTGTAGCCTTTTGGTTTTCGTTAAATGAAAGTTAACTTCATTATGTTCTTGTAAGGGCCTTTTTGTCATTGATGAAACTATGGGTTTTTATGTTTGTCTATTTTGTTTTACGTTAATTTAAAAGTTAAAAGCTTAATATATTAAATAATAATAATAATAATAACAATAACAATAATAAAAATAATACTAATAATAATCAAAGTATATAAACTTAGGGTTGTAAGAAGTCAACAGGGCCTTAATGTTAATTTAAAAACTTTAAATGAAAATTTCTTATATAAAATAATAAAAATTAAAACTATAGGGACTAAAGTGTAATATTTTGAAACCTAAAACCTTCCCCTTTTCTTTTTATCCCTGTTTTTTCAGCCACCCTTCAGCCACCTTTCGGTCGACTCCGGAAATCCCCAAACCCCCTGTAACCCTTTAAATTTAAACTTAATCAATGCAAATCACTTCCTAGGACTGTTTCGGACTCTTAGACGCGTGTTAATTTGTAACATCTTGTATTTTTGTGTTAATTGAAAGTTGGTTTTGTTAATTCTTGTAAGGGCTATTGTTAGCATTTTTGAAACTTATGGGTTATCCATGTTTATTTCTTAATTATCATTTAATTATGAGTTAGTAATTAGAAATTGAACTATAATAATAATAATAATAATAATAATATAATAATAATAGTTATAATAATCATAAGTTATAATAATAACAATACAAATAATAATAACTAAAATAATAGTAATAATACTAATAATAATATTAATTTATAATTTTTTTTCTAATATTAGAAATGTAAAAACTTGAAATGATTAAGTTAGGGGGTTATTTGTCATTTTTATAAACTTTTAAAAGGTGTTTTGTGCGTGAAATGATAACAAATCAAACTACAAGGGCCATTCATTTAAAATTAAAAAATTCCAAAACCATTTTGCCCTTCACCCTATTTTTTTCCGGCGAAACTCCGGCGGAGATCCGGCGAGCTCCAGAGAAGTCAACAAACGACTTAAACTCTTCGGTTTATGAATCAAACCGTTCCAAATCAATTCGTGAGCGTGATTCGAACTTAAACTCACACTTTAATTGCGTTTAAACATTGATTTCTAGCCTAATTGATTACATAACCGATATACATTAAACCTTATAACCGTTCGACCCTAAATACTAATTATAGTCTAATTAAACGAACTTAAGCAATCATATATCAAATATTAATCATTCACAACTCTCAAATTCTCCTAAAAACGCACAAACAAGTCGATTCACACAACCACTTCGTCGCGACCTGCAAGTCACTCGTGGACCTCTATCCGAACCCTCTAACCCACAATTGATTGGGGGCTTTGAGTCCTGAATACCATCCGAAGCTTTACACGAATTCAATTTGGTGTTCATCATCGTTTTCCCACAATCGAGTCAAGACTTAGTTGCGGTTAGTGCTTCGTCGTGTTTATCTCGAATCCACATTCAATCGGGTAATTAAACTAACATATAAACTCGATTTCACTTTGGAAACAAAAGCCCCAACATAATTCGATTGATAACATCGATTTGGGACTCAATTTGAATCAAGATGGTTTTAGGGTTCTTGAGAATGGGGGAAACCTTTTTGAATTGGGTTTATAGTCACTCGCCACCCCTACATGAGGTCCCGGGTTCGAACCTGGGAAACCTCATGTATTTTTTAAAGGCTTTTAGCCTTGAATAAATTTAAGAAATGTTTCTAAAAAATATAAAAATTACTTTTATAAACTTCTTATATTTTTAAAACCCACCAAATATTTTCTGTAATTTTCTTTTTAAGTTTAATAAACAAATATTTTTTTAACATTTTAAACAAAGAGCGTTTGGAATAATTTCTTATAAAATGGATTTTAAATAACAATTAATAAATTGTTGTTGGTCCAAATGTTTCTTTTTACATAATATTGTTTAACTCATGCTTATTTCAAATAATTACTCAAATATTATATTTAAACTTAAATATTTATAAATGATCCAATTCCACATGCTTTATATTAATACCTATAAAGAATATATTTTTAAAGGTACATATAATAATGCCCAAATCCACCTAAAACCCTAGCCCTTGTTAATTCACTAAACTTAATATCATTAAACTTAAACCTTGCAAATATGTGTATACTTAGGTACCTTGTGAAGAACTACGTTGGAACATTGCTTATTATATCTCTTATTAATCGCCAATTATATACTTATTTGATTAAGTGAGTATTTCTATACCCCTTTTTATATTTTTACACTTTGGGGTGAAACATGTTATATTATAACCATTGCACTTGTAAAACGTGTGATTCTTGTAAACTTATGGCAATTCACTTGAATGTTGTGGTTAGTTGATCTTAGTAATTACCATGTATTGATGATTATATGTACAATCATTAACTATTGCTAGCCTGACAACGTCATATATCTATGGGCTTGACAAGCCTGCTTGGTTAATCCAAGTACACTTAGCTAATCATATAAACTTGTAAAAGTTGAGACTTGTAAACTGTCAAGGTTTGATTGTGCATCTGTCTTACATCCCTAGTTACTTTGTTCTCTAACTTATAACATGAATTGTCATCTTTTATATACTCATGTATTGAAAGCTATGGAAACCTCACCAACATATTGTTGACCTTTTATGTTTAACATGTTTCGGGAAATGCGCAAGTTTGATAGCCATATTTGAAGTTCTTTCACATCTAGGATTGGACCTAGCTAAATTAATGAAATGACTTGGTTTATTTATATCTTATGTGATGTCTATTTTCATATTTGAGACTTATTCTTGTAATGTTACTTTTGAAACTTATGATTAATAAACTGGGTTTAATAATAGCCTTATGTGGCTGCGAACGATCTTAACCCTCACATCTCGACGTTTCTGCCATCAAGGTTGGGGTGTGATCGATTGGTATCAGAGCCCATAACTATATGGATTTAGGTTATTAGAAATGGTGACCTAGACTATAGTGTATGCATGAACCTTATAGAATTATATTTCTATCTTGTAAAATATATGGTTTGCATGCTACATAATGTTATGCCTTCTTATGTGCAATTTGATGCCTTAGCATAGAATTGCTTAAACATTGTTACTTGTCTCCCTAAACTTAACTTTGACTCTTTGATTCTCCCCGAACATGAAGCCTCTTAATCTTATTCTTGATGACACGTGGGATTGTATACTTATTGTTTATGACTTGATCTTTAGACGTTATGTCTAATCTATACAAATCTCATCAAGGTTTTGATTTCATGAACCTAAGGAATATTGTGTGACACATAGACACCTGTATTATAGATTTCTTGGCAAAAGGCCTTCGGGCTAAGGTAAGCATTTCGCATAAATCCTATGGGACTAGTTATGCTTACGTGGGGATTTCTGGGATGAGTGATAAACTATGGTCAATATACACAAGTTTCTAAGGCAAATAGGTCAAATCACCTTGATGTGTCAACATTTCCAAATAGTAATGCCTTACCAAATGGAATCATTCCATGTACCTTGCAAACCTTAGCTTATCTTTCTTTAAATTACTGTCCTTTGAACCCTTATTCCTGTGACTAACTCATTTTGTATCTAGCATGTCTCGCCATCATGGAAAACGTGAAAGTTCTGACCACAAGCTTGCAGTAATGATCGCCCAACAAATGGCAGTTGTGCTTCCCTCAATGGTTGCTGAACTTAATAGCACCCTAATGGCTAATAGCTACAATAATACCAACGGGAACAATAGCGGTGTTCATGGAGAGAATAGCAACAATCAACAAGGGAACAATCACACCTGCACTTTCAAACACTTCAACTCGTGCAAACCCACTAGTTTTAGTGGAAAAGAAGGAGCCACTAGACTTCTCAAGTGGTTTGAAAGCATGGAGAACACGGTCATCGTTAGCGAGTGCCCCGATGAGCTCAAGGTTCGCTATGCTGCAGGTGTCCTTTAACAACGGGCATTAACTTGGTGGAATGGTGAGAAGAGGAATCAAGGACACGGAGTTGCTTTGGTGTTGCCTTGGGAGGAATTCAAGTACATCATGATCCAAAAGTTTTGATGTTTAACGTTCGATCACAATTGGAGACAAAACCGAATGACATGTGGTACTTCTTGAATCGACTTTGGATTCTGAATCATGATAACCTTTGATATTTCATTATGAACAAAGCTCATCAAACTCGATATTCCATTCATCCTGGCTCTGATAAGATGTACATGGACCTGCGTGGTCAATACTGGATGGCCTAGAATGAAGAAAGATATTGCTTCATATGTATCCAAGTGTCTCACATTTGCAAGAGTTAAAGCCGAGCATCAACGACCAAGTGGTTTACTTGAACAACCTGAAATCCCTATGTGAAATAGGAACATATATCCATGGATTTCATAACCAAGTTACCTCGTACTCCTCGTGGTCATGATAGTATATGGGTGATTGTTGACTGTTTGACCAAAAGGCACATTTCATACCATATGAGATACATACAAAGTTTCAAGACTGGCTTGCATCTACATTGATGAAATTGTGAGTTGTCATGGCGTGCCGTTGCACATCATATCCGATCGAGACGCTCGTTTCACTTCACACTTTTGGTCGTCTATGCAAGAACTCTTGGGTACTCAATTGGATTTAGGTACGGCTTACCATCCTCAAACTGATGGTCAAACCGAACAAACAATTCAAACCTTCTAGGATTCTCTACGACTATGTGTTCTTGACTTTGGTGGTGATTAGGATACGCATTTACCGCTCGTGGAATTTTCATATAACAATAGTTATCACTTGAGTATCAAGATGACACCATTCAAAGCACTTTATGGTCATAAATGCCGATCACCGATTAGCTGGACTGACATTGGTGAAAACTTCATCACCGCTCCTGAACTTATACAAGAAACGACCGATAAAGTCTCCACAATTCGCAAGAACCTTGAAGTGGCAATAAGTCGACAAAAGAATTATGCCGATAAGTGTCGTAAGCCGTTGGAGTTTCAAGTTGGTGACATGGTTCTTCTTAAGGTTTCACCATGGAAAGGTGTTGTTCGATTTGGAAAGAAGGGTAAAATGGCTCCAAGGTTTGTAGGACCTTTCAAAATCCTGAAAAGGATTGGGAAAGTGGCTTATAGATTGAAACTACCTTTCGACCTTTGTGGAGTTCATCTTGTGTTCCATGTCTCAAATTTGAGAAAGTGTTTGGCTTATGAGAGTCTACATGTTCCATTAGAAAAAATTCAGATCGATGAGTCATTGCATTTTTTGATACATATGTCCCTAGTTTATGTGCTTAACGTAAAAGTCTTTCATGTCTTATACATATGTAATGAATGGGTTAAATGAAATATAATATGTGGTTGATGTTTATAATGTTTAATATTTCATAGTATTATTGTGTGTTAAAGTATAATGAACTTACTATATAGGTTTGAGGTTGTAGTGCATAGTTCTTAATCAATAATGATTGAGAAATGTGTTCAAACTTAGTCGTATGATTCTTCATGTGAATGGACCATGCTTATGGTCCATACGAATGAATACATCATGCTAATGGACCAGTCGCACGACTGAACCAGGAGACTGGATCAGTCGCACGATTGAGACATAAGATTGACTCAGTCGCACGACTTAACCTTCAGTCGTGCGTATGGATCAATCGCATGATTCAGTCGCACGAATGAAACATGGTAATGGTTCAGTCATACGATTGGAAACCCATGACCTATAAATACCACTTAATTTGTGAAAAAAACACTTTGAAACAATTAAGAGCATACTTCATAATACACGAACCCTAGCCGTCTAAAACGTCCAAGGAAGCCTGTCCAACTTCATACATCAATCCTGATCGATCTCTATTCATTCATAATGTTTAGTTTCAATTCAATATCGATCGGTAATTGTTCTCACCGATTGGATAGCCAATCAAATAGGATTCCGCACTATTTGATTCGGTATAAACACAGAACCTGTTAGTATTCCGTACGTACACGGTCCTAACAAGTGGTATCAGAGCTTTGGCTCTTGATTTTGCGTTTGACTCAATTAGAATTGTGTCAAACCTCACGTTTTAACTCAAAAGAGTCATCTTTTTGGGTCCACAGTTGTTTGGACATTCAAGTTGAAGTTTTTCATCATACGACAGATTAGGGTTTCTAGGTAAATTGTAATTCGTGTCAAAGTGTCAAAATTCGAAAATTTTCAAACACAGCAACCTTCAGTCGCACGAATAGTTCATTCGTATGATTAAGTCATCCGCGTTGTCCATTCGTACGACTGAGCCATCCGCATTGGTCATTCGCATTGTCCATTTGCACGACTAAACCATCCGCATTAGTCATCTGCATTGTCCATTCGTATGACTGAGCCATTTGCGTTGGTCATCCGCATTTGTCCAATCGCACGATTGACTCATCCATATTTGTCCAATCACACCAGTGAACCAGTCTTGTTCTAAAGTTCAAAATTTATAGAAATGGAAGATCAATTCACCGCCTTTACTGCTGGAAGGGACTCTCGCATCCAAAACCTTCTACTTCTGGAAAATGAAATTGGAAATCATAATAAACCACCAAAGCTTATAACGTTAGATGATTATCCACAATGGAAGCAGAGGTTTGAGATCTATCTAAATGGAGTTGATCCTAATCTTTGGGCATCCATTGAGACAAATTACACCATGCCAGTCGATGTTGATGGAGTTAAGCTGACTCTGGGAGGAATGAATGATAGCCAAAAGGTTAAGTACAATGCAGAAAAGAATGTGTATGCCCTGTTGACTCAGCCGATACCTAAAGATATCTTTCATCAGTTCTCTGAGAACAAGCTAGAGGAAAAGTTATGTGAAGCATTAGAAAAGAGATATGATGGGAATACAACATTAAAGGCTCTGAAGGCTAAGGCCCTCAAAAAGGAGTTTGATAACTTTTCTTTGATAGGGAAGGAGAGATTGGATGACATCATTGGCAGGTTCTACCATCTGATGAGTGAGCTGCACACTCATGGTGTAACAACGTCAATGGAAGATAAAGTGTCAAGTTTTGCAGACGGTTTGCCAGATAAATAGGATTCGTTTGTGTCTAATCCGAGACAGAATGATATTCTTGCAAAGTTAGTCATAAATGACTTCATCCTGAAATTAAGAGAAGAGGAACTGAGAATGAATTACAAGTCACAGAAAGGATCCTACGATCAGAACCCTTCACTTTACAACTCATTCCCCACTTCAACTAGTTCAGGAGCACCACTGCAAACAACATTTGTGTCCAGTTTCGCGGCTCCCTCACAATCCACTGCTTCAGGACCAGAAACGTCTGGGTCATCATCGACTCAATACATAGTGCCTGAAGCCATACTACGAAGTTGAAGACCAAGAATCTCGGTAATATAACAGTGGAGGTTGCAAAGGAGCATATGGATCTTCCAGCAGTAGTGGTTCAATCGTATGATGGTCTAGTTGCTGGGAAGATCGGAAATTGTCATTTAGCAGATGAAGACTACGAGCAGGTTGACGAGAATGAGCTAGAAAGGATGGATATCATGTGGGCCCTTGCAAGTGTAGTTAGACGAGCCAAAATTTTTGTTAAGAAGACGGGGCAAAATTTTGTAGCCACAAAGGACACAACATTTGGCTTTGACAACACCAAAGTCACTTGCTTTAATGTGCGGAAAAGGGACACTTTAAACGGGTATGTGTAAAGCCCAAGAAGAGTGGAAATGGAAATCCATTTCCCACATTCAACCATCAAGAAAAACCCATGAGTGGAGCTACCTCTTCAAGCAAAGAGACAAAGGCCTTGACTGCTCAACGTGATGAAGGGCAAGACTTGACCTTTCACTTTGTGTCTCCGGGTGAATCAAACATTGCTTGTGTTAAGGGAATGGATGATGGTTC
Source organism: Flaveria trinervia (assembly GCA_025506515.1). Taxonomy (NCBI): domain Eukaryota; kingdom Viridiplantae; phylum Streptophyta; class Magnoliopsida; order Asterales; family Asteraceae; genus Flaveria; species Flaveria trinervia. Next base: position 60,660,219 of record CM046450.1, read on the forward strand.
TACGAGTGAAGGTGAGATCACAGTTGAACAAGTAATATCAGATACTGAAGAAGCTGTGAATGTGGTACATCACTTGGCTGAGGAAGAGCTCAGAGCAACAAGTTCAGAATCTCTAGCATCCGAAGAGTCTAACTCTGCATTGATGGCTGATTCAACCGAATCCTCACAAGTAAGTACTAAAGACCAACTGTTTGAAAAACATGCTTGTGATGAATGTAATAAATTTAGAGAAAGCATTGATTTGAAATTTGCTAGGTTATTAGACCACAATGATAACTTAGTAAATGATTTACAATAGTGCACTGAAGCTAATCGTATATTAAAACAAAATGAGTGCAGTTACAAAGAAAAAATAGAACTTTTGCGTAAATAACGAAGGGAAACCGAGGTTGTTTCTTTCAATCAGGCTAATGATATAAAGTTTTATTTAAATTCTTTGGAAGAAACAATGAAAGAAAAAATAGTTTTAGAAGTCAAAGTTAATTCTTTAAAACAAAAACTGCATAGTTGTACCAATTCTTCTCACATAGTTCAACACTTAGTGAAAGAACAAAATAATGGGGAAGGGTTGGGTTACGAGGTAGTTCCACCACCACATGAGATTCTGTTAAATGCTAAATGTAAACCTATAAATAACAACCCAGTAAAGGATCATGTGGTGTCCACTCCTCTGGTCAATGATCCTGATTTGACAAGTAAACCTATGACGGAAAACACTAAATAGACGGAGTCTACTTTGAAAACAAAAGGAAAGATGCCTATAGAAAATTTGGGTTATAAATTTGAAAAAGTTAATGTAAGGTCAGGTTCACACATGTCTTCTTCTGAACCTAAAATGACTAAACCAGTTAACCAAACCCGTGTTACATGTCAAAGTCCAAATAAACTAAAGGCTAAAGATGTAAAAATGTTCAAACAATTAATTTTTTAAAGAAGCAGAAACATCTAAATGAGAAGTGACTAAACTCAATTAGACTCGTGTCGCACCTGTATCACATTCAACCCCACATAAACAATTTCCTCAACATGTAGAAGGGAGATCATGATACAGTTGTGGAAAAAGAGGACATATTTCTTCTAATTGTCCTTGTTATCAGACTCCCAGAAAGAAAATTGAACTTTATGACACTAAACAAAGTTCTTCTAAAAGGAGTTCTATTACTCCCCCAAAGACAACTAATGAACCTTTCAAACTATAAGCTAGTCGTCTGTTATCACAAACAGGCCTTACACAAAACTAACTTATGGAAAGAAAAGTCAAGTAATTTGTCTGATAATAAGAACAATAAGAAGAATGATATACCCTCATCCTCAAGTGGACAATGGGTTGAGTTTATGATATGTGATTCCTCTGGGTCATCCAAGGTAGTGAAGGCTTGGGTCCCAAACCTAAACTGATCAACCCTTTGAATGTCTAGGGTGTCTGCTACAGTGCTATCACAAATACCTAGATTGTTGATAGTGGGGCGTCTAGGCACATGACCGGGAACTTGTCTTTCCTTTTCATTGTCGAACAAATTAAAGGAGGACATGTATCATTTGCTGGGAACAGGGCGAAGTGGGAAACCAGAAAGTCAAGTTTGATAAGGTCAACTACGTTCAACAACTACAGAACAACTTGCTTTCAGTCTCCTAGATCTGTGACAAGGGTTTCAAAGTTGTCTTTGACAAAAAGAAGTGCTACGTGCTGAAAAAGGATTACGTTATCCCAGAGGACAAAGTCTTAATTTCAGCTTCAAGATATAACGATTTATATGTCTTGGATCTATCCAAAGCCTCCACAACTGTTCAGAAAGTTCAATGCTTCTTGGCAAAGGCAACCGAGAGGGACTCAATCTCCTAGCATAGGAGAATGAGACACATAAATCCATAGAAGATGAATCACTTCATACAAAATGATCTTGTGAATGGAGTGAATGTCAAGAACTTCTACTTTCTGAATTTTTGCATAGCATTTAAGAAAGGCAAACAGACCAAGAAGTCTCACAAGGCAAAGAAAGTTAATTCCATTGACCTGTCTCTCGAGCTTCTACACATGGATCTGTTTGGTCCCATTAGCACTAAAAGTATTATTGGTGATCTGTACTGGTATGTAGTTATGGATGATTACTCAAGATTTTCTTGGGTTATGTTTCTGAAATCCAAATCAGATACATTTGAATCAGTCCAACAACTGGTAACTACTTTGGAATCACTCTACAAGCTGAAAGTTAGACAAATTCGATCAGACAACGACACAGAGTTCAAGAACGAGTGGATGGATGCGTTTTGTAAAGAAAAAGGGATTGTACATCAATATACTTCTACCTACACCCCACAGATGAATGGAGTTACTGAGCGAAAGAATCGGAGCTTGATAGAGACAGCAAGAACGATGCTAGCTGACTCAAAACTACTTATCCAATTTTGGAACAAGGCAGTGGCCAATGCATGTTACACCCTCAATCAGGTCTTGGTGGTCAAATGTCATGGTAAAACATGTTATGAGTTGCTCCAGCGATGTAAACCTAATCTGGAGTATCTCGAACCATTTGGTGCACTATGTACGCTACTGAAGAAAACTCAGTTTGGGAAGTTCAGTGATAAGGCTGAAGAAGGGATCTTTCTAGGATACAATACACTGGACAAGAGAGTTTATAGCAACTCAACAGGTCAGATAGAAATGTGGTGCAACATTGATGTTTAGAGATACACCACCCCCTGCTTGAAAGGGACCTTCATTCTTCTTCCACTATGACGGATTCTTTAAGTCCTTCAACATACCTATCTCCCTTCCTGATGATGAGTTAATGACTAGAATGATATTTGATGTCCTAGACACACCGCCACTAGACTCGATAGCATCTACTCCGCAAGGTGAATCTTCTAATCCTTTAGGGGGAGCACTTGACGTAAGCGATTCCTCCTCTGATGATGAAGATGTGGATACTGACATATGGACCAGGAGGAACAGGTTCCTACTAATGAAAGTACACATGCATCAAATCATGTTGCCTCTAACATGTCGGAATCTCACACTCCAACAGCTACATCCTGAACCTGAGTTTAACAATCTGGATAATGAGGTGGCTGTTCCAACAACTCCTGGATCTCGGCTAAATGTTTATCATCTCTTTGACAATGTCATTGGGGAAGTAGATGTGTGTTCCCGATATGAATGGGAACATTGAGCATGGATCTTAGGATTCATATTGATAAAGACAAAAACTTGAATGATTAGTTGCTAAAATATAATAATGATAAACATGATGAAGAACACAAATGTGTTTAATGTTTGATGTTTATTGATATATTGTTGAAATCATCATCCATGAAGGATGATGATATGATGTGTTGGTGATGGACCTAATTCAACCTAACAAGTGGTGAATTAGTCACCCACTACAATGATAATATGTTCAAATAATTATACTAGTCTAGCATTTACAATAATTACAAAACAAACCCTAGACTAATATTTTGTTGCTATTGTTCTTCAAATCTTCCATTTCAATAATGTTGGAAATCTTCAATTTCTTCAAAGGTAGAATACCCAACAATACTCTCCTTAAATTGTAGATTTCCAATAAGAATTAAAGCTTGATCTTGTTTTTGTTGAATAGTTGTCCAAAATTAAGAATTTTGTTGTTGATGTGGAAGCAAGGTCTTCAAAAATTTGGTACAACTATATTATGTAACTCAATGTCACTTATTTTTGTTGATGAGAGACCGAATACAAAGCCCAAATTTGTTTTGTTGATCATAAGCCCAATCTTCAACACTTGAGCCCAAGTCCACTGATGTTTTTTTTTGTTTAATGATGGAACCCAAGTAACAAACCCAATTGTGTTCACGAGCCCATTTGCAACCCTAGGTTGCAAACCCTAATTCGTTTGATACTTGATGTGGCAGCCCTAAATTCGCAAGCAACCCTAATTGACAAAGGCATTTGCAGCCACATTCTATATTCGGCAAACCCTAATTAGGGCATCCGCATTCAACCGCAATCATCCCTAATCGGCATCCCCTATTCGGCAGCTTCTTTTGGTTCGCAAGGGCTGCCTTTGGCAACTTCTTTTGGTTCGCAAGGTGCCCAATGCAGCCTACATTCAGCAGCCATATTTTGCCAGCCTCATTCGGCCACAAGAAGCCCTTATCGGCAGCTTCTATTTGGCTGGCAAGATCTACCCTTGGCAGCCTCTTTTGGTTCGCAAGGCTGCCTTCGGCAGCTTCTATTGCATCCCACTTCGGCAGCCACAAACCCTAATTTGCTTGATTGAGGTAGCTGAAAACCCTAGTTTGTTTGATACTTGAGGCAGCCACAAACCCTAATGTTGATTGATTGTTGAATTGTTGAATTGTTTCAAACCTTTAATAATTTCAGCAATCTACCCTTGAAATCTCATCAAAATCAATATGAATCCATCAACTCTCACTCAGATACCAATTGTGTGTTCCCGATATGAACGGGAACGTTGAGCATGGATCTTAGGATTCATATTGATAAAGAAAAAAACTTGAATGATTAGTTACTAAAATATAATAATGATGGACATGACGAAGAACACAAATGTGTTTAATGTTTGATGTTTATTGATATATTGTTGAAATCATCATCTTTGAAGGATGATGATATGATGTTGTTGGTGATGGACCTAATTCACCCTAACAAGTGGTGAATTAGTCACCCACTACAATGATAATATGTTCTAATATTTATACTAGTCTAGCATTTACAATAATTACAAAACAAAGCCTAGACTAATATTTTGTTGCTATTGTTCTTCAAATCTTCAATTTCAGTAATGTTGGAAATCTTCAATTTCTTCAAAGGTAGAATACCCAACATTAGATCGGGAGTACATACCAGAAACTAGCTATACACGGCTGATTATGGCTCAGTAATGGAAAAGGGATACCTTCACGATAGAGCATATCAATGTTTTGTGTCTTAATTTGAGCCAAAATACGTTAGTGAAGCGTTAAACGATGAGGCATGAGTCAATGCAATGCAAGAAGAACTCCTACAGTTCAAGAAATTAGGAGTGTGGCCCTTATGGACAAACGAAAAAGTGCTAAGGTGATTGTCACTAAATGGGTATTAAAATGAAAGAAAGATGACCAAGGGATAAGGCCCGACTCTTAGTCCAAGGATTTCGACAAGTTAAAGGAATAGATTACAATAAAGTGTTTGCACCAGTGGCAAGGATGTAAGCAATACGTATATTTCTAGCCTATGCATCCAACATGAAGATCAAAGTTTATCAACTACATGTCAAGAGTGCATTCCTTCATGGTGAAATTCGTGAGACAGTGCATGTTAGTCAACCCGAAGGATTTGAGGATCCTTATCATCGAGACAGAGTTTACAAGCTGGATAAGGCTCTCTACGGGCTCCATCAAGCCCCTAGAGCATGGTATGAGAAACTCTCAACTCATCTGGTGAAACACGGTTTTCGTAGAGGAGTTATTGACTATACACTGTTCATCAATGAAAAAGATGGCGACTTACTGCTGGTATAGATTTATGTTGAGGACATAATCTTTGGTTCCAAAAACAAAGAGTTATATAAAGAATTTGAATCTGTAATGAAAGAAGAATTTGAGATGAGTGCCATGGGAGAGATGAAGTTCTTTCTCAGGTTACAGGTGGGTCAGACACCAAAGGAAATATTTCTACATAAGACCAAGAATATAGGTGATATCCTCGGTCGGTTCAATATGGAGAATGCTTCTATAGCTGGAACTCCACTTGCCACAAACCATGACGTGGCGCCCGATGAAAATGGTGATCTGGTGGATGCCACCATGTATAGTGGAATGATCGGATCTCTCATGTACCTCATAGACTCACGACCTGATATCATGTACGCGACGTGTCTTTGTTCAAGATATCAGGCGAAACCAAAAGTCAACCATCTCATTGGCTTCAAATGGATTTTTCGTTATCTGAAGTGTACTCCAACACTCGGGTTGTGGTATCCTCATGACGATGACTTTGAGCTTACAGCGTATAGTGACTCGGATTATGGCGGTTGCAAAATGAATTACAAGTCAACATCAGCATTATGTCAGTTCTTTGGTAGACAGTTAGTCACCTGGCAATGTAAGAAGCAGACCTCCGTTGCTCTGTCAACATGTGAAGCTGAATACGTTGCTGCTGCAAGTTGTTGTTCACAAATCATCCGGATTCAACAGCAAATGTGTGACTACGGTTTGCAATTTTCTAACACTCCTATTTTTGTTGATAATTCGGCTTCTATAGCCGTAACAAAAAATACGGTCCAATATCCTAAAACTAAACACACCGGTATTATATATCACTTTATACGTGCCTATTTTGAAAAGCACTTAATCGATGTGGTTAAAATTAATACGGACTTTCAACGCACCGACCTCTACACAAAAGCATTTGATAAACCAAGGTTTTTATATCTGTTAGAGGTCAATAGCGTGAAAAAGAAATGTGAAGTGATTCCAGAAGACGAAAGTTCATAGTCCGACTAGTATAGTTAATTTTATTTTATTTTACTTTATTTTACTTATTTTTCTGTCTATTAAAAATCCAAAAACACAAAAAAAAATTCGGTTTTAGAATTTTAGGGGGAAAATAGTATTAAATTCGTGCAGTATTAAATTACTTTAAAAAAATAAGGCAGGATGACAACTTAGCTAAAAGAAATGAAATCGAATATGTGATTTTGCATGCTGAAAATGGAAGCAACACAAAGTGTCTCACAAGCCAAAAGAAAGAAACTCAATCACTACTCCCCTATAATTATTACATATGGATCTCTTGGCCTCACTAGTGTAATGAGTCTAGGAAGGACCTCTGTTTGGTGTTCATAGATGATTTCATAAGGTACCATTGGGTCTTCTTCCTTAGAACTAAGGATAAGACCCTTAAGATTTTGAGTAACTTCTTGTTGAAAAATGAGAATCAATATGATAACAAGGGCAAAATCATAAGATGTGATCAAGGAACTAAATTCAAGAACCAAATCCTTAGTGCATTTTGTGATAAGAAAGGTATTACAAGATAATATAGTGCTCCCATGAGTCCTGAGCAAAATAGTGTTGCTAAGAGTATAAACAAGACACTTATTGATGCTGCAAGAACCATATTATCTGACTCTAAACTGCCTATCAAGTTCTTGACAAAGGCTGTTAACACTAGCTGCTATGTGCACAACAAATTTTATTAGGTAAGACTCATGGTAAGACTCCTTATGAGTTATGGAACTAAAGGAGACCATTTTTTAGTTTCCTTAGATTATTTGGATGTCCTTGCACCATCTTGAATACCAAAGATCAAATAGCCAAATTTGCTGAGGAATCAGATGATGGACACTTTATTGGATACTCTTCCCAAGATAAGACTTAGAGAGTATGCAATCTGAGAAGTGGAGTAGTTGAGGAGTCAGTCAATGTGACCTTCAATGAGCAGACTCTAAGTGTGAAATGTTCTAGTTTTAATTTGCTTATGATATTTATTTAGTTACAAACTATTTTAACAAATCTTGTGAAGAGGCTTTAGGATTTAAAGGTAGCTTATCAACAGAAGATCCTAATCCAAGATTTGAACTGAGAAGACCAAATCCGAAAACTACTTCAGCTCCAGTGGTAACAAACCCTACAGTTAGAAATCCTATCAGCACAACAATGACAAGCTCTTTAGTTGACAAATCTGAGGTACCTACAAATTCTAGCGCAAAGGCACATAACTCAAATAAAGGAGTTTCTATTGATACATATATGTACCTAGATCCTGATCTGAATGTAATATGTCTTACACTTATGTAATCGTTGGGTACTTAATGAAATACATATGTTTGTTTGTGTTTATAGTGTTTAATATTTCATTAATGAGTTGTTTAACGCATATTGACTTGATTATATAGGTTTGTGATTTTTGAAGTGTTATGCATAATGTTATAATATTGAATATATTCAAACTTGGTGAAGTGAAGTTCTAATGCGTCCGACTGGACCATGTGCCCCAACAGTGGTCATGCGTTCGAATGGCCATGCGACTGGGTGTCCATGCACCTAAATTGTTCATACGCCTGAACAACTTCATGCGTCTGACTTAGTCGCACGACTGAATACTCAGTTATGTGAATGGATCAACCGCATGGCTCAATCACACGAATGAACCATGCTAATGGTTCAGTCGCACGAATGAGCAACCCTAACCTATAAATACCACCTAATTCGTGGAAAAACGTAAGCATTCAATCTACTTTGACTCCAGACGTACCCTAGCCATCCAGAAGCCTCCAAGTTCGTACTCCAAGTTCATAGAACACTGTAGATTGATTCCTAATCGATTCTTGACCTTAGATTCAATACGTTATTGTCTCTACGTGCATTCTCACTGATTGGACCACCAATCAAATAGATTCCGCACTATTTGGTTTGGTTTAACACGTTAATCAGTTGGTGTTTGGTCAAATACCAGATCCTAACAGTTTCCAATGTAGGAGGAGATAGTGGTGGTGATAGTTATTAGGAAATTCTTAATGCTGATAACCATTCCATGGAAGACAACATCAATGATATCACACACTGATTGGATCAAGTTTCTCTTGATAAGTGTGCTGATGTGGTGGGTGATACTCAATCACCAGATTTGAATTTCACCAAATTAGATCTGTCCAACCAACTTGCTATGATTACTCAACATAGAATCCACAAGTCCCATCCTACAACAAACATCATTAGAGATATTAAAAAAAGGGTGAGAACAAGGGGACAAACCTATGACAAAAAGATTTAACTTCGCTCTTTTTTCTTGTCCCAGATTGAGCCTAAGAATATTTATGAGGCTCTAAAGGATGAAAGTTAGGTTGAAGTAATGTAAGGGGAGTTGCTTTAATTCAAAAGATAAAAATTTTGGAACCTTTGACCTTTTCCTCAAGTGAAGACCATAATAGGTACCAAGTAGGTTTTTAGGAACTAGAAAAATGATAGACGACTTGTCATCAAGAACAAGGCAAGACTAGTTGTTTAAGGATACACATAAGCTGATAGGATTGACTACACAAATCTTTTTGCTCTTGTAGTAAAACTTGAAGCTATTTGGATATTCCTTATTTTTGCTATATCGAAGGATTTCAAGGTATACCAACTTGATGTCAAAAGTTCCTTCTTATATGAGGTGATTGAAGAGGAAGTGTATGTCAAACAGCCACCTAGCTTTGCAAACCCAAATCATTCTGATTATGTCTGCAAGCTTGACAAAGCTCTCTATGGGATGCATCAGGCTCAAAGAGAGTGGTATGAGACACTATCTCGAGTACCTTACTGAACATGGCTACACGAGGAGTACTATTGTTGGAACACTATTCATTAAAGGAACAAGGAATGAATTGATGTTGGTTCAAGTTTTTGTAGATTATCTTTAGGTCAACTAATATGAGGCTCTGCAAAGACTCTCAGAAACTGATAAAGAATAGATTTGAAATGAGTGCCATGGGGGAACTCAATTTCTTTTTAGGAATTCAAGTGAAGTAGGTTGACAATGGCATCTTCATAAACTATTTGAAGTATGTACAAGACTTACTTTCTGGTTTCATCTTACTGAGTGTAAGGTTGCAAAGACACCTATAGCCAGAAACCACTCCTTAGGACAGAGCTTGAGGGGGAGTGTGTTGATGAACATCTCTACAGGGCTGTGATTGGGTCTCTTATTTTCCTCATAGCTAGCATGCCTAATATTATGTTTGTTACATTGATTTGTGCAAGATATCTAGCCAACCCCAAGATGTCACACCTAGTTGTTGTCAAGGGAATTCTGAGATATCTAAAAGGTGCTCTCAAACTGGGCCTTTTATATCTAAAGAATTTTGCCTTCAATTTGTATACTTATATAGATGGTGACTATGATGGCGATAATAAGACTGCAAAGTGTATATCTAGGAGTGTCAATTGCTTGGTAGAAGGATAGTATCATGGTAATGCAAGAACCTATCTTGTGTGTCTGCATCAACCACTGAAGCTGAATACATAGTGGCTGCCTGTTGTGCTCAAGTTCTTTGCATTCAGACTCAGATGATGGACTATGGATTCAATTTCAAATAGATTCCTATCCATATTGACAATAATAGTGCTATCTCTATTATAGAGAACCTATGTAGCACTCAAATAAAGACCTTTGAAAAACATTTTTAAAGGCCGTAACTAATAAATAAAAAAGGAGGTGCAACATAACTAATACCAAACTCAGAACATAATCCAATATTGTCGTGAGGGCCTGCACTCACTCTGTTGTCCTCCCCTAGTATATAGAGCAGTTGTTTTTGTTTTTTTCTAGATTCCTAATTTGGGGAGAGCGGGCTTGTCAGCTAACAGAGGCAGTAAAAGAGGCAGCAACAGGGCAAGCTATGGGAGGGGGGGCTAACTCTGGCTACAATACATATCAAGATCATCTATCATTTGATTTGAGATAATTTTAATAAGGGATTAATAAAACTAGTCAAAGTTAACATCTATGAACAATATGTTGATCTATTCATAAAAGCTTTTGATGAGTAGAGATTTAAGTATCTTGTATTAGCTATTGGGATGATTAACTTTTAGAAAATTTTCTTAAACTAAATTCAAGATTATTTTTAATATGTGTGTCTTAAGTTGTCTATATTATCACCTATATAAGCCTAGTTTAGTTTGGAAGAATTTTCAAATTTATATTCCTTAGAATTATAAAATTTTAAGATATAATTTCTCTTGGAAGACATTAAGTTGAGTTCGAAAGAACATTATGTATTTAAATGTAATAACTACTTCTAAGACATTTACCTTTAGAAGAAATTTTGATATATCTTCCGAAGCTTAAATATGTTAATACGTACTTATATGTTTTGAAGCACAATTTTCTTTCGCAAGCAATTAAGTCTCTAAAGCTTTATTCTCCATTGAATAAAATCGCTAAAGTTTAGTATTTCCCGAAACCAAATATATCTTGATGGCAAAAATACTCCTAAGTATTTTTCTTCCGAATCAAATTTTATCAAGCTTTACATTCGGAAGATTATAGACTTCCAAGAAAACTATCAATTTGAGCACTTTTTCAGAGGTGGGATCGACATTCGGATTTTAAAGTTTATCATTTTGTATTAATATTGTCTCAAATCCAGTTCATATACATATACCTTTAACGATTCCCCCTCTTTTGTCTTCATCTTCATCTACAAAAGTTCTTAACCTAAATTCACACACAAACTACCTTTTTCTTACTTTCTATTATCTCTAAGCTACTCAAAATGGCCAACCCTGATCCCAGAAACCAACCTGATTTTCCATGTAGTTACACATGTAACACAACCAAGTTGTTCTGTTATCATCTGAGAAAGATCATGGTTTCTTAGATGTTATCCGTTTCTTATCTCTTATAAAGATCAACTTTAACAGTTATGAAGGACCTTCTAAGAGGTCATCTTGGATGGTGAGAAGGTGTTGTATGCCACAGTGTAGGGGAAGATAATTTAACACTCCGGCCACCGTCAACAATCACTTGAGGTTGGATGATAAAGAAGGAGAATTGTTTTTCCCCAAGTTTTCTGTTAATAACTCAATCTGGTATATGGGCTATGACGAGGACTACTCAGTAAGAACCTTCAAAAAGGGTAAATTTCAGCCCAATTGATATACCTCCTCCATTTATTCATTCATACTCTATCCAACAAGAATGGAGGTAAGGATCTATCCTACATAGTCCATGAGATGGTTCAAGGGGTCAAGTTCATGTACACTTAGTTTGTTTATACAAACTTGCTTGCTAACTTGGACTCCATAGAGTATTATGTTAGATCTAGGAACAATAGATCTAGATCATTTTGTATAGGCTTAGAAGTTTAATCAATACTTGTAATGAATAATTGTAATTCGTTAATGTATGCATTATGTATATAGGTTAACCCATATGTGTGTTGATTTATGTGTATGATGGCATGTAAAACATTATACTTGGTCAATTTTTGAAATTGACTAAGTGTAAGAAACATCTACTGATGAACATTTTTGTTCTTCGGTAGATATGTTTCGTACAAGACAACCATCTGGAGATCGTCTGCTGATGAACAACCAGTTTTGAAGTTCAAATGATGAATTGAAATAGAGTTCAAGTGAAGAATCCTATGAAAGAGCAAACTAAAAGGATTTTGTTAACGTATTTAATGAACTAATTATCAGTAAAAGGATTAACTAATTTGTGACCACAATCAGTTAACTGTTATTCATTAAGTTTTGTCAATAATTAGTTCATTACTTAAAAGAAACTCTATTATAGTTAAATTCTTAGACTTTAACTAAAAATGTGTAAAGCCCCGAATAATGTCTAAGCGAGCCAAATAATAATAATGGGCTTAGACAAGATCATTAATGAAAATAGAATGGATATGGGTTATAGACCGAGTTAACTCTTCGGGATATGTGTTTGGCGAGTTTAAGGTCCCAGGAACGCCCGGATATATATAACAGAGCAGCTTGAGAAGCCCTCATTTGCAACTCAACACTCTAGTTGTAGAGAGAGAGAGAGGAGATAGAAAGAAAGTAGAGAGAATTGAAGATTCAAGGATCATTTGATCTCAGGATTGAAGATCAGTGTGTGGGCTTCCAAACACAAGAAAACACCAAGAATCCAGGTAAGAAACATCATTTAATCGTTGCTTTGGATGTGAACCCGAATTCTAGGGTTTGGGTTATATAAAGTGGCAAAGATTCAACCAAAACTCACGTTATTGTGCCGAAAACATGTAACAAGCTTAGATAAAGCTTATTGGGTGTAAAATATTGATGTTTTGGGTCAAAACTGGGATGGTTCGTAATTTTCAGCCCGTTCTGCGAAACTGGGTGTTCATCTGGCGAAATTAGGTATTCATCCAGCGAAACTGGGGATCTTCCTGTGAAACTATAGTTTCGCAGGTAGTTTCGCAGACATGGTTTTCCAACAAAAGTTGGGCGACACTAGCAGCGAAACTGCCAGCGAAGATGCCAGCGAAGATGCTAGCGAAACTAGCAGCAAAACTGCTGGCGAAACTAGCAGCAAAACTGCTAGCGAAATTAAGCAGAAATTAACTCCTTTGAGTGTTAACTTATCGCAGGTTATGTAGTGCAGCCCCTACTTTGAAGCTTGATTGAGAAGCTACTCATAGAGTCCAGGTGAGTTCAAGATCCCCTATTTTAAAGGTTTGAACTAGTTTGGGGCTGGAAATGCATACTAAATATATGTTTTAGATGATGAAATTTCGCTGGCATACGCCCTTGCCAGGGGGTTGCCCCTTGGACACCACTAGGGGCTGCTGCCCCTAGGACCCCACTATCAGGGGCTGCCGCCCCCGAACCCTCGCTATCCCGTGATGAGTTAGTTATTTTTTCTGTTGATTTATGCTTGATATGCATATGTTTACGTATGTGAATGTACGATGCATGTGTTGGATTCTTTATGCCCAAGACACATAGGACATTGATGTGGTTAGTACGTTATGATCCAAGTCGGGTCATACCCAATAACAAGCTTAGCAAAAACCAAATAATATTTAATTGATGATATGATCATGCAATTAAATAATACGCCAATTAGAAAATGGGTTTTCTAAATAAGTTGCATATAAGATTGAACAACTTATATTGATATTTTGTTCATGGATATTATTTGTAATGTTGTTTAATTTAGTTAAATAACATCAATAATAAAAGTGTGTGTATGTTATATAATTAAAAGGTTAATTATATATCTATTTTAAAACATTGGTTTAACAAATTGGTTTTTGGGTTTTGGGGGGAAAACTCCATCTCATAAAACCAAGCGGCTGCCCCTTTATGGGAGGGGTCTTTTTTGTTTTTGTGACTAGGGACTCCAAGAACAACACACACACACACACACTTAATCCTCTCATCTCTCACATATGCAAGAACCAAAAGGGGAAAAACACTCTCTAATCTTGAAGTGGATCTCGGCTGAAAAGGGTTTTCAGCAGCCTTTGGAACTCGGCTGAAAAGTGTTTTCAGCAACCCTTCTGGTCGTTTTTGGTGGTGAAATCCTAGCAACAAAGGTGCTTACCTGATGATTATGGGTATGGATGCTTGAGGACATCTTTCCTTGATGGTTTGGCTGTTCAACAACATCATCTTCTTCACCCAAAATCGTTTTTCTGCAACTTTAATAAAGGTAATATATATGGCTTGTTTTGGGTTGTTATTTCTTGTTGATAGCTAGTTCATACACATATAAATGATCCTTATGTTCTTGGGTTTGTTGTTGTCATGTTATTAGCCTTAATTTTTCAGATTACAAATGATGATTATAAGGTTATATTCCGCTGCGTTTTTCATAGTTTAAAGCTTAAATTAGTTTGACTAAGGTCCAACAAACCCAACATTGGCATCTAGAGCCGGATATGTGGATGACTAGTTTCTTTTGTTCTTGTAAAATTGTGTAGGATTGTTGAAGGGTATAAGTTACAACACAACAACACAAAGAGGAGATAAACTAAACTTAGATCAAACAGTAAACTGGATTAACCAAGTAGTGACACTAAGAACACAAGTAATATAAGAGACAAAACACAAAGAACACAAGTATTTGGTTTTCAAGAATGCAGTATATTGTCTTCTCTATGTTCTATTACAAGTGTTACAAAGCATATTCGAAAGATACAAGAACATGAGATACTTATACAACATCCTACAGCTGGCTATACTTTGAAAGCCAGCTGGATACAATTGACTAGACACACACAAAATCAATTGTAGAGTCAAAAGGCAGATTGCCTTTTGACTTGTGACTATGACATGCCATAGCTCACATCCTTATCTATTACAAACAGGATAAAGTACATAAAGTAGAAAGTTACAGACTCAAGACCTCAATGTACAGTGACCAAAAGCATGGACCTTTTCACCAAACCATGTTAGTTGGTGACTTGCAGAGTTGCAGCGGAAAGGTGTCCAGCTTTATGGAACAGTAATCACATAAAGCATGTTACTAAAAGTCTTCGGAAGATTTCATAGTATTTCTATTGCACATGTGAAACTTCCAAAGCATTCTACTTCAATGCACTTGTGCAACATGCAGGAAAGACTAAAGATGTTTAGGTTGCATCAACCTCTTCATTAATCTCTACAAACTCCCCCTAGGCTGATGCTACCAAAACACTTAGAAAACTTCATATATTAATAGTCCTCATTAGGATGATCACCATTCCTTCTCATAAGATGATCAGGATCCTCAGGCTATCAAAGTGTCTTCTCATATCAAAGAGGTCATGCAGAGGCAACTGAAACATATCTTGCCATGTATAAATGTCTTCAATGCCTTGATCTCTAATAACATGCCACCTTTCTGGATTTGTGGTGTATATCCAAGACAAGATGGGTCTTCCTAATGCTAGAGGAGCTACTAAAGTTAGAGTTGATTGAGCATCCTCTGGTTGCACATCCTCAGGCTGTTCTGATTCATCCTGAGGTTCAGAAAGGAATGCAGGCTTCTTCTTCTTCTTAGCCTTTGGTTTGGAAGCCATCCTATTCTTTCTCTTTCCAAATTTTAACTGAGAAGACTGGCCTGCAGCACCAGATTGATCTTCACTGTCTTTCTCAGTTAGGACTTCCTCTCTCTCAGGTTCAGATGGAGAGGGAGGTTGACCCTTCTGTGGATAAGAAGATGAAGCTTGTTGAGCATTAGTAGGAGGTCCGGGTTGTGTTGTGTCTGTTTGTTCAACCTTAACCTCCACTTCAGTGGGGCCTGACTTGGAGTGGAGTGTAAGTCAGTGAGCTCTCCACTCTTAATCTTCTGCTTGATTACCCTGATATGCTCATCCATAGTGGATAAAGACATGGGTCCAAGTCTCCTTCCGGAGAATCCATACAGCTTCAAGAAGCTCATCATCCTCTGCCTATCAGCAGACTTCTTTATGCTCTTTTAGATGATGGCTCTTGATTTTGTAGCTTCTTCCCTCAGCTTCTTCTTTGTTGTCTTTCTTTCCTTGACTAACTCAAGCTCAAGTTGTTTTAAATACTCAAACTCAATATAGGCATAAGGTAAGGGAAGGAGTGCATCTGCCTGCTAGAGGCCTGTGCCACTCAGGTAGTTAATCATCTTGATTCTGTCTTCTTCCTTATCTACCTGAGGATCTTGTTAAACCCCATCCTCTTGTTCAGGACATTCTTGAACTGGTGAGAGGGTAGGCATACCTTTGTACAATCATTTTCTTCTTCTCTTCTCTTTGACTTGTACTAGGAGTTCTGCATCTTCTGCCTCCTTCTTCTCTCTTGACCTTTCCAGATCAACCAGCTTATTCAATTCATCCAAGGGCAGAGAAATGACACTATCTGTGTCATAGTTCCTAGTCTGCAGATAGTTGATCTTGACTACCCTTAACTCATTATTCTGAGTATCTAGTCTCGGGGCAGCCCTGATTGCAGACTCTATGAGTCTTGGAGACTCAGTAGAGGAACTTTCTCCCCTTAACCTCCTTTTCCTCTCTCTCTCTCTCTCCTCAATCTCCTCAGATGTCATCTTTATTTTCCCTTTGTCACTCTCAGACCTTTGTGACTCAGGGTGGAGGGAGCTTGGCCTTCATTTCTCATTGCAGCATCTGAGCTCAGGCCAGAGAGAGGTTGAGAAGCACCATCACCAGCAGGTGTCTCAGAAGGAATATGGATCTCTGCAGCAGTTGGAGATGATAAGACAGGGCTCTCAGGTTCTGTCACTGGGCCTTCGGTCTAGGTTTCCCCTATGAAGCTAATCTTAGGGTTTGCCTCAACATCCAGTTGACCGATGACATTGCATGTTTGCCTTAGTCTCCTTCTAAGACTGAACTCTGCAATGATCCTGTCTTGGATTCTTTTAGCCAGTCTGTCAGCTTGTCTTGATTGGCTTGGGTTGACAAGTGGCATGTTGACTAGATCCAGACCTCCATAGTAGTCCAAGTTTTGAAAATTAAAGACTTCTTGCTGTCCTTGAACTATTATGATGATGAGGGCCTTCCTGTTTTTGTCATACCTCCACCCAATGATGTGATTGAAGGATGGTGAAGGTGACATGGCCCTTGGTATCCCATCCTCAAACAGACTCTGTATGAAGGAGTCTGTGTAGTTCACATCAATGTGAACTAGAGGAGGTTGCTGAGAATGCATAGTTGCAAGTGAGGATGGTGAGTCATTAATGTCCATTCTCTTAGAGGAACTCCCAGGTTCTATGGATGTAATGACTTTCTCCCTGTTTTAGTAGCATCACCCACTTGCATAGGTGAGCTGGAGGATAGGTCAATCACATCCACAGGTTCTTGTGTTCCTGGTTGAGCTCTCCTTAAGGGTCTCCAGCTAGTTTTTTCCTTAAGATATGAAATATCAAGTTGCTAATCATTGATCCTATTTTGTAAGGTAGTCACCTGAGATTCAAGGTGACTGACCTTTGAGACTAGATAAGTGCATGTTTTAGATAGTTTTTGCACTTTTAGTCTCAGATCCCCCTCATCTTCATTAGAAGAATCACTGGGGGTGGAGAAGATTGGACCAGAGTCCTTTCTCTCATGACCAGTTCTAAGTTCTTGGCTACTAGATTTCCTCTGCTCACTAGCAGTCTCAGTTGAGATGTCAGTGGGCTGAGTTGTCATGGTTGAGGTCTTAATGAAGTAATCACTTTCAGAAGTGAGAGCCTCTTCCATATGGACATCCTGAACAGGTTCAGGAGTGTCCACCTAGGTGACTGATGTGGGATAGATGTAGGAGACTCAAAAGTACTCATCTCTCTTTGAGTAGAGGGAAAGAAGAGACATTCATTATACTCACTGAAACCTATATCTTCATCAGTATAGAACTCAAGGTTGGGAATGGGTTGGTTTAAATATATAGGCTGGGGATGGTAAATGTCCCCTGAAGGTTGATCACTTGAGTGTTGAGACTTAGAGTGATGGCTTAAGGCAGTAGGGCTAATGAGCTCATCAGGCTGAGCATGAGGAACCTCAGCACTGATTCTTGAAGAGATGGGAATGGTCTGCTCCTCAGGAGAAGTGGGAGCTCAAGTGTCCACTTCTTCCTGTATGGGTGAGTATATGGGGGCCTCCACAAACTGAATAGTCTGAGCAGGGGTTCATTTGGATTTTCTTTGGTAGGTGATGGAGATTTGAGGCTGTGTGGGTGGTTGGGAAGTACCAGGTGTGGGTTCAACACTAGCTTGTGTTGCTAAGTTGTCACCTTAAGCAATGAGCTCTAACATTTTTGGGACTAGGGCTGTTTCTACCCCAGAGAATCCAACAGTGGACTTTCTCAGTATTTTAAAGATGTCGGGCTTTATCTGTCCCAATTTAAGAATGTTACCTATTTCCCTTAACTGTGAGCCCAGTTCACAGTTAAGAATGTACTAGACATATCTAGGAAACATGTAATATTCTAAGGAGTCTAAATTTGCAAGTAAATTTGTATAAATAAACTGAGAGTACCTGAACTTGACCCCTTGAACCATTCCATGGACTATGAAGGAGATATCTTCAGGAATCTGGTCCCATCCACCATGCTTGTTTGATAAGCTGTGGATGACCACATGGAGTAGGAATCTCCATTGGGATGAGACCTTCCCTTTCCTGAAGGTCTTTACAAAGAAATCTCCCTCATACCCCATCTGCTCAAAGGAATAATTAACAGCTTCCTTTGGGAAGAACACCTCACCTTCTTCATCATCCAGCTGAAGATGTCGGTTGATGATGGCCGGAGTGATGAAGATTGTTCTCCCCTGCACTGTGGCAGACAGTGCCTTCTCCCATCCATAATGACCTCTTGGCAGGTCTTCCAGAATTCAAGCAACTGATCCTCATGGAGAGGAGGATCAATGGTTAGGGAGGTGAAGTAGTTCGACAGATATAAGAAACGGCAAACCTCTGAGAAATGAGGATCTTTCTCAGAGCGTAACAGAGCAACTTGATTGTGTTGTTTGTGAGCTGAATGGTAAAGTTGGGATCATTTCTGTGAGCAAGGATGGCCATTTTGAAGTAGCTTAAGGATGAAGAAAGAAGAAAGAAAGAAATTTCAGAGAGAAATTTTGGGTTGTTAGGTTTGGAGGAAGAACAGATGATAGAAAGAGGGGGGAAACCATTGGGTTTATATATGAGAAGGATTTCAGATAAAGTTTAATGAAAGAGGATAAACTTTGAAATCCGGATGTCGGTCCCACCTCTAAAAAAGTAGTTACTTTTTGCTCAAAAAGTAGTTTTCGTGGAAAACAAAGAGCTTCCAAAGGTTAATTATCTTCGGAAGAATTTCCTGAGAGGTTTGAAAATTTTGCTTCGGAAGAAAAATTAAAACTTGAGTCCTTTGTGTATAAACTAACAAAGCTTCCGAGAGTTAATTTTGCTTCGGAAGTAAATGGTCCATGAAATTGAGTAAGTGTCTAAGACAAGTATTTAAGCTTCGGAAGATAAATTTGAAAACTCTTCCGAAAGTAAATTTCTTAGACAGTTATTTATTTTGAAGGCATGATTTACTTCCGAAGTTCAAATCATAACTTCCGAAGTTAAAATCATAACTTCCGAAGTATAAAAAATTTTCAAAAGTCTAAGGAAAGTCTTCAAAAAGAAATTTTTCATGCAAAGAAAACATGAGCTTATGAAAGTGATGAACTACACAACTTAGGACACACATAAATTTTAAAGAAATAATAAGAATTAGTTTTAACAAAGATCTACTCAAGGGTGATCATCCCAATAGCTGATATAAGATATTTAAATCTCTGTTCATCAAAAGCCTTTGTAAACAGATGAGCATATTGTTCATCTGTGTGAACCTTGACTAGTTTAATTAATCCCTTTTCATAGTTATCTCTTATTAAATGATACTTGATATTGATGTGCTTTGTCCTTTAGTGCCGCACAGGGTTCTCTGTGATTGAGATAGCACTGTTGTGTCAATGTGAATGGGAGTCTCCTTGATGTTTAACCCATAATCTAGCATTTGATTCTGAATCCAAAGTACTTGAGCACAACAGCTTGCAGCAACAATGTATTCAGCTTTAGCAGTTGATGTAGAGACACAGGATTGTTTCTTGCATTGCCATTAGACAACCCTTCCACCAAGAAATTGACATCCCCCAGATGTAGACTTTGTAGTCATGTTGCAACCACCATAATCACTATCTGTATAGGCATACAGATTGAAGTCAGAATTCTTGGGATACCATAGGCCAAGTGTTGATGCACCTTGAGGTATCTTAGAATCCTCTTGACAGTGATAAGGTGAGACATCTTAGGGTTGGCTTGATATCTTGCACAAATACATGTAGCAAACATGATATCAGGCCTGCTAGCAGTAAGATACATAAGAGACCCAATTATAGCCCTATATAAATGCTCATCTACACACTCCCCCTCAAGATCAGGACCAAGAGAGTGGTTTCTGGCTATGGGTGTCTTAGAAATCTTACAGTCAGTCATATTAAACCTCTTGAGTATGTCCTGAACATACTTGGACTGACTTATGAAGATTCCATCTTCAACTTGCTTCACTTGAATTCCCAGAAAGAAATTGAGTTCCCCCATGGCACTTATTTCAAATCTGTCTTTCATCAGCTTCTCAAAGTCTTTGCAGAGCTTTGGATTAGTTAAACCAAAGATGATTTCATCCACATATACTTGAACTAGCAATATGTCTTTTCCTTGTCCTTTGATGAAGAGAGTTCTATCTATAGTACCCCTCCTGTATCCATGTTACAGAGATACTCAGACAGTGTCTCATACCACTTCCTGGGTGCCTGATGCATCCCATAGAGAGCTTTGTCAAGCTTGTTAGGATCAGTGATCTAAGTTTGATTAATTAGAGAGTATTGCAGCGGAATTCGAACAACAAATTAAACAATTCACAAGAACACAATTGATATTCAATGTAACAGTAAATGGTTATAGAAAAAGAGAATTCTGCAAAAGAGATATTTCATTCATATGCTTTCGTGGTGGCTCAATGTCACACTTTACAATTAAGTCAACATTCCTTATATAGGATATGTGACGTCTGCTGATGTCACTTGATAGTGACATCTAACAGAATTATTCAAACTACTGAAACTATGCAAACTACTAAGAATGTTCTCAACTACTGATTACATCTCAGGGAATGCTAAGTACAAGAAACATAAAACTACTGAAACTAAACTACTGAAACTATAACTACTGAAAAGTAAATTACAAGTACTGAAAGAAAACCATCATAACTACTGAAGTTGATAACTTCAGCTGTTGTAACAACTACTGATCACTTTGGTCTTCAGTCTTTGTCTTCAGTCTTTGTTCTTCAGACTTTGTTCTTTAGACTTTTACTTTCAGACTTTGTCTTCAGCTGATAGCTTTAGATTTTGTCTTCAGTACTTTACTTTCAAACTTTGTCTTCAGCTGATAGCTTCAGACTTTGTCTTCAGTTCTTTACTTTCAGACTTTGTCTTCAGTAGTAGTCTTCAGTTCTTGTCTTCAGACCTTGTAATCAGCTGATGTCTTCAGTTGTTGTGATCTTCTTCAGCAGTTGTAATGTCTGTGGGACTTAGAGGTTTTTCTGATCAGGCTCATTGGTTCTTTCGGTCCAACAAACTCCCCCTGAACCAATGCAGCCAAAACCTCTAAACTTATTGATGATCCCACTTAGTCTTGGCAGAAACACCCTCTTGATCAGCTTCAGAGGTAATCAGTTAAGCACAGGCCGGGAAAAGATTTCTAATCTTTTGATTGGCTAAGTATGGAAGGGACTCTGTCTTGGGAAACTGGGCACAGAGTCTTGTCCCAACCATGAAACCTAATTCCCATTAATGAGTCTATAAGACTCACTAGCATAGGCCTCAAGGAGAACAACTTGTTCCTCCTTGGTGAGTTCTTCTGCTTCTCCCTCGAAGAAGAACTCTGGGCCATAATACTCAGACATGTATCTCACTGTCTTTCCATTTTTCAACTCCACAGTTGTTATCTCTCTATAAGCAAATTCATCAGGGTGAGAGCCTTCAAGCAACAACTGGAGTTCACTCTTCTGAAGATCTTCAAGTCTTTTATATAACAACCCCTTCTTGATCATTTTGTTCTCAAGAATAGATTGAGGGGTTTTCTTGGATTTGTGAGCTCTCTTGAATTCTTCAATGATTTCCCAGGGTGAGACTACCATGGCTAATGTAATTGTAGCATTCAAGGTCTTCTTCACATGGCCATGATATCTACTTGGTATATCCTTCTTATGAATTCTAGAACTTACCTTGGGGTCTGGCCAGATCCGCACTCTTTCTTTTTGATGTTGAAAAGTATGTCTAAGAGTGTACAGCCTCAGAGCCTGTTTCTTCATTTCTTGAATGGATGAGGACTGAGGGAAATCCTTATCAACCATCTTGAGAAACTTCTCATCGTGCTGTTTCTGCTGTTCTGCTTCTTCAATCTTTACCTTCACCATCTGTATTTGCAAGTCAGGAGTAATCACTTGTTGACTATTATGCTCAGGTTATTTGAGTTTGAGAATAGCAGAGATTGGCAGACTATCATCGTCATCATCCTCTTCTTCATCTTCTTCTACCCTCAACACCCTTCTCCTCCTTCTGGGTGCATCACTGGGTAAGGTTTGAGGTGGTTTTTGGGGTAAAGGGATTGGTTTTGTGGGTGGCTTTGGTTTAGGGATAGATTTGGGAGATTTTAGAGATAAGGGTTGTGTTTGAGTGGGAGTGTGAGAAGACTGACTTAGCATTTTGGTGGTGAGTTTGGCTTTGGAGAGCTTTGCCATTTCAGTTCTCTTCCCTGCACCTGCTTCATCCAGTGCTTCAATTATCAACCCCTTATTATAGCCTCAAGCAGAGCAGACCTTCTTGGTTATCTCCAAGATACTATCTCTGGACCAGGCCTTTATCTCTATCAATGATCTTCCAAGGTACTTGGCAATGAATCTGATCATTATCTCCAATCTTTCCCTTTCCAACACACTATAACCAGCCCATCTAGCTTTAATCTCTTCTATTTCTAGCCTTTTGATCTCAGTGTCTAGTGTGGCTGTGTCATGACCTTGTCGAAAGAGCTGATCTATAATTTTATCCATGGATCTGCTGTGAGCTTCATCAGCATCTTTGACAAGATCTTCTAAGGATTTATCTTCATCAGCTTTTGACTCAGCACTTTTCTTTCTTTTATATGTGATCAGCTGATCTTCCTTCTCTTTATCTGTGATCAACTATTCTGAGATCCGTTCTTTCTCCACCTCCTTCTCTTTTGCAGGTTCTTTCTCATCATCAACTCTTTTTCTTTTCTTTTCTTTCACTGCCTTAGACTTGGAAGTCTCCCCCTTTTTGGTTGCATTAGGATCAGGGGCTTGAAAGGCATAAAGAGATTTGTGAACAGCATCATCAATGGGGTTTGTAGATTTGAGGATATCCTCTCATCAATGGCTTATGCATTATGTCAGTGATGATGGGAGTGATGAGAGGTAAGGAGTTTTGAAAGATAGCAACCATCTGCTTAGAGGGGTTCTGTCCTTGAGAGGTGGTGCCAAAAGTAGTGGCTGGTGGCTCAGTTAGGTGTGTAGGCTCAGTGTTTGGGGAACCTTCAATGGAAGGTGCCATCTGTGGGGTTTGTGAGGTAGATAGACTTTGATCCTGAGACATTTTGGCTAACAACTCTTTGAGTCTGCTCACCTCAGTCTCAAGGATGGTATTATGGGCTAATACATCATAGAAAAAGCCCAAGTCATCATCAGTTTGTGCTGAATCACCTGACCTCCTGATTGAATCAGGATGTACATGCTCTGAGTGTAGATCAATAGAAGCATGTGCCCCTTGTTCTTGGTACTGGGGACTTCCTGCCTCAGGACTGTGTCCTTCATTGGCAGTTGCCTCCGGTAAGGTCTTATGGATGCTACCAACTTCATCCTGATCATTTGCTGAATCAGTAGAAGTGGCAACCTTACCAGATGTTCTATTCTCCGTTTCTACACTTGGAGAGTGAACATTGTAACCCCTGTGTTGTGGGTTATCACAAGCATTTTGGTCCTCCCCCTCAATGGTTGAGGCATTCGCGGTGGTAAGTGGTTTTTGGGGAGGGGGTGAGGAATGCAACTGACTCAACACTTTAGAAATTATCAGTGTTGGGCTTTGAGGGGCGGTTGCATGTGGAGATTGGTCTGAAGCAGATTGCACCGGGGTGAGAGGTGCTCTTCAATGGTAACCCTCTCAATTGAGAGAGGTTCTAGAAATGTGGGATCTCCAACTGTGGTTGCAACAGGATCCTGTTGAGAGGATACCTGTGCGGCTTCAGCAGGTTGAGTCTTGGACATAACTGGGGGGTTATAACCAGTATGCATTTCTTGTGTTTGTGGTACAGGGGCATCCTCAGGGGACTCATCTCCCTGAGTAGCCTTTTTGGGATTTTGGTTTTGGGTTTGGTGGGGACTTTGGATCTGGAAGTGGAGGCTGTGGGTTCCCTTTGCTTGGGTTTTAGCATCCGGGCAGCCTCTTTTAGAGTAGGGTCTGAGTTATGTCTGGAGTATATCTCAGCTAAAACAGCTGGAGCAGGGACTTCAAGACCAACAAGGCCATCAGATTTTAATTGATTCAAAATTATGGCCATCAGAAACTTGGGATAAAGTAGCCATCTCTTTTCCACAGGTTTCTGAGCCAGATCCTTTAGTTCCATGAACACTATCTCAGAAAAATTTAGATTTTGGTGTTCAAGGATAGAGTACAATACCTGTTGCCATCGGGAAGACATCTGATCCCAAGAAGATATCTTTGATGCAAGGCAGATATTCACCATATGAAAGATAAGTCTTTCAGCATCATGAAAGTGCTTTTTAAGTATGGTTGTAGCACTTAAGTCGCCTTCATACCCGTTATGGAGAAAAGACATATCAGTGGTGCCTTTCGGGTATTCTTTAGGATAGGTGCCATCATGCAAATTTAGGGTTTTGCGAATGATGTTGGGGGTGATGAGCACCTGTTTCTGGTTCACCAACGACTGGAGAGTGATTTGTCTATCATTCTCACCAGTTATTACAGTGACGTTGGTCTAGAACTAGGATAAGGAGTCAGGATATATGGTAGGATTCAGAAGAAAGGCTGTTCAGTATGGGGAATCCACCATAAGATCGATGGCAGTGTCAAACTTGTTCCAGAAGGCCGATTTCGAAAGGTAGGCAACACAGTTGTGTCGGGGTTTGAGTTTCATGGTCGCCATTGTTGAGAGAGAAAGGTTTGAAAACGGCTAATGAAACGTTTGGCTATAAGTGCAGGTATTTATAGGTTAAGAAAAGGCTGAAAAGAAAACGACTGAAAGTGTTGGTGTTGGCATCAGTTGTTATGAAAACAACTGAAGACTTGGTTTTAACTATCAGACGTTTGAAAACAACTGAAGACTTGGTTTTAGTCATCAGTAGTTGTGTTCCCGTTCGTGTTCCCGTTCGTGTTCCCGTTCGTGTTCCCATTCGTGTTCCCGTTCGTGTTCCCGTTCGTGTTCCCGTTCGTGTTCCCGTTCGTGTTCCCGTTCGTGTTCCCGTTCGTGTTACCGTTCGTGTTCCCGTTCGTGTTCCAGTTCGTGTTCCCGTTCGTGTTCCCGTTCGTGTTCCCGTTCGTGTTCCCGTTCGTGTTCCCGTTCGTGTTCACGTTCGTGTTCACGTTCGTGTTCCCGTTCATGTTCGGGTTCGTGTTCCCGTTCGTGTTCCCGTTCGTGTTCCCGTTCGTGTTCCCGTTAGTGTTCCCGTTCCAGTTCGGGTTCGTGTTCCCGTTCATGTTCCCGTTCGGGTTCGTGTTCCCGTTAGGGTTCGTGTTCCCGTTCGGGTTCGTGTTCCTATTCGGGTTCGTGTTCCCGTTCGTGTTCCCGTTCGTGTTCCCGTACGTGTTCCGTTCGTGTTCCTGTTCGTGTTCCCGTTCCTTGTTCTTGTCTTTGTCTTGTTCTTGTCCTTGTTCTTGTTCTTGTTTCTTGTTCTTGTTCTTGTTCTTTTCTTGTTCTTGTTCTTGTTCTTGTCTTGTTCTTGTTCTTGTCTTGTTCTTGGTCTTGGTCTTGGTCTGTTCTTGGTCTTGTTCTTGTCTTGTTCTTGGTATTGTTCTTGGTCTTGTTCTTCGTCTTGTTCATGGTCTTGTTTTTGGTCTTTTTCTTTGTCTTGTTCTTGATTTTTCTCGTCTTGTTCTCGTTCTCGTTCTTGTTCTTGGTCTTGTTATTGGTCTTGTTCTTGGTCTTGGTCTTGGTCTTGGTCTTGGTCTTGGTTTTGGTCTTGTTCTTGTTCTTGGTCTTGGTCTTGTTCTTGGTCTTGATCTGGTCTTGGTCTTGTACTTGGTCTTGGTCTTGGTCTTGGTCTTGGTTTGTTCTTGGTCTTGTTCTTGGTCTGTTCTTGGTTTGTTCTTGGTCTTCTTCTTGGTATGTTCTTGGTCTTGTTCTTGGTCTTGTTTTGTTCTTGTTCTTGTTCTTGTTTTCGTTCTGTTCTTGGTCTTGTTCTTGGTATTGTTCTTGGTCTTGGTCTAGGTCTTGGTCTTGGTCTGTTCTTGTTCTTGGTTGGTTTGTCTTGTCTTTCTTGGTCTTGTTCTTAATCTGTTCTTGTTCTTGTTCTTGTTCTTGTTCTTGTTCTTGTTCTTGTATTGTTTGTTCTTGTTTTGTTGTCTTGTTCTTGTTCTTGTTCTTGTTCTGTTCTTGTTCTTGTTCTTGTTCTTGTTTTGTATGTTCTTGTTCTTGTTATTGTTATTTTCTTGTATTGTTATGTTCTTGTTCTTGTTCATGTTTCGTGTCTTGTTCTTGTTCTTGTTCTTGTTCTTGTTCTTGTTCTTGTTCTTGTTCTTGTTCTTGTTCTTGTTCTGGTCTTGTTTTGTTCTTGTTCTTGTTCTGTTCTTGTTCTTGTTCTTGTCTTGTTCTTGTTCTTGTGTTATGTTATTGTCTTGTTCTTGTCTTGTTCTTGTTATGGTTTGTTTGTTCTTGTTCTTGTTCTTGTTCTTGTTATTGGTATTGTTATTGTTTGTTCTTGTTCTTGTTATTGTTCTTGTTCTTGTTATTGTTCTTGTTCTTGTTTTGTTTTGTTCTTGTTCTTGTTCTTGTTCTGTTATTGTTCTTGTTCTTGTGTTCTTGTTCTTGTTTTGTTCTGTTCTTGTTCTTGTTCTTGTTTGTTCTTGTTCTGTTCTTGTTCTTGTTTTGTTCTTGTTCTTGTTCTTGTTCTTGTCTTGTTCTTGTTCTTGTTCTTGTTCTTTCTTTCTTGTTCTTGTTCTTGTTCTTGTTATTGTTCTTGTTCTTGTCTTGTTCTTGTTCTTGTTCTTGTTCTGTTCTTTTTCTTGTTCTTGTTATGTTCTGGTTCTTGTTCTTGGTCTTGGTCTTGGTTATGTTCATGGTATTGTTCTTGGTCTTGGTTTGTTCTGGTCTTGTTCTTGGTCTTGTTCTTGGTCTTGTTCTTGGTCTTGTTCTTGGTCTTGTTCTTGTCTTGTTCTTGTTTTTTTCTTGGTCTTGTTCTTGTTCTTGTTCTTGTTCTTGTTATTGTTCTTGTTCTTGTTTTGTTCTTGTTCTTGTTCTCGTTCTTGTTCTCGTCTTGTCTCGTTATTGTTCTTGTTGTTGTTGTTATTGTTGTGTTCTTGTTTTGTTCTGTGTTGTTCTGTTATGTTATGTTCTTTTCTTGTTCTTGTTATTGTTATTGTTCTTGTTCTTGTCTTGTTCTTGTTCTTGTTCTTGTTCTTGTTCTTGTTCTTGTTCTTGTCTTGTTCTTGTTCTTGTTCTGTTATTGTTCTTGTTCTTGTTGTTGTTGTTCTGTCTTGTTCTTGTTCTTGTTCTTGTTAGTGTTAGTGTAGTGTTCTTGTTCGTGTTCTTGTTCATGTTCTTGTTCTGTTCTTGTTCTTGTTCTTGTTCTTGTTTTGTTCTTGTCTTGTTCTCGTTCTTCTTCTTGTTATGTTCTGTTCTTATTCTTGTTCTTGTTCTTGTCTTGTTATTGTTTGTTCTTGTTCTTGTTCTTGATTTGTTCTTGTATTGTTCTTGTTCTTGTTCTTGTTCTTGTTCTTGTTCTTGTTCTTGTCTTGTTATTGTTTATTTTCTGTTCTTGTTTTGTTCTTGTTCTTGTTCGGTCTTGTTCTTGTTCTTGTTCTTGTTCTGTTCTTGTTCTTCTGTCTTCTTGTTCTTGTTCTTGTTCTGTATTGTTCTTGTTCTTGTCTTGTTCTTGTTCTTGTTCTTGTTCTGTTCTTGTTCTTGTTTTGTTATTGTTCTTGTTTTGTTCTTGTTCTTGTTATTGTTCTTGTTCTTTTCTTGGTCTTGTTCTTGTTCTTGTTATGTTCTGTTCTTGTTCTTGTTTGTATTGTTCTTGTTCTTGTTCTTGTTTTGTTCTTGTTCTTGTGTGGTATGTTCTTGTTCTTGTTCTTGTTCTTGTTTTGTTTGGTCTTGGTTTGGTCTTGTTCATGGTCTTGTTCTTGGTCTTGGTCTTGTTTGGTCTTGTTCTTGGTCTTGTTCTTGTCTTGTTCTTGGTCTTGTTCTTGTCTCTGTATTGGTTTGTTCTTGTTCTTTTTTGTTCTGTTTTGTTCTTGTTCTTGTTCTTGTTCTTGTTTTCGTTCTTGTTTTGTTCTTGTTCTTGTTTTCGTTCTTGTTCTCGTCTTGTTCTCGTTTTTTCTTGTTGTTGTTGTATTGTTGTTGTTCTTGTTCTTGTTTTGTTGTTGTTCTTGTTCTTGTTCTTGTTTTGTTCTTGTTATTGTTCTTGTTCTGTTTTGTTCTTGTTATTGTTTGTTCTTGTTCTTGTCTTGTTCTTGTTCTTGTTATTGTCTCTTCTTGTTCTTGTTCTTGTATTGTCTGTCTTGTTCTTGTTATTGTTATTGTTATTGTTCTTGTCTTGTTCGTGTTCGTGTTCGTGTTCTTGTTATGTTCTGTTCTTGTTCTTGTTTTGTTGTTGTTTTGTTCTTGTCTTGTTCTTGTTCTTGTTCTGTTCTTGTCTGTTATTGTTCTTGTTCTTGTTCTTTTGTTCTGTTCTTGTTCTTGTTCTTGTTCTGTTCTTGTTCTTGTTCTTGTTTTGTTCTTGTTTTGTTCTGTTCTTGTCTTGTTCTTGTTCTTGTTCTTGTTTGTTTGTTCTTGTTCTTGTTATTGTTATGTTCTTGTTCTTGTCTTGTTCTTTTCTTGTTTTGTTCTTCTTGTTCTTCTGTTCTTGTCTTGTTCTTGTTCTTGTTCTTGTTCTTGTTTGTTGTTCTTGTTCTTGTTCTTGTTCTTGTTCTTGTTCTGTCTTGTTTTTTGTCTTGTTCTTGGTCTTGTTCTTGGTCTTGTTCTTGGTCTTGTTCTTGTTCTTGGTCTTGGTCTTGTTCTTGGTCTTGTTCTTGTTCTTGGTCTTGTTCTTGTTCTTGTATTGTTCTTGTTCTTGTTATTGTTATTGTTCTTGTTATGTTCTTGTTCTTCTTGTTCTTGTTCTTGTTCTTGTTCTGTTATTGTGTTCTTGTTCTGTTCTTGTTCTGTTCTTGTTATTGTTCTTGTTCTTGTTCTTGTTCTTGTTCTTGTTCTTGTTCTTGTTCTGTCTTGGTCTTGTTCTTGGTCTTGTTGGTCTTGTTCTTAGTCTTGTTCTTGGTCTTGTTCTTGTTCTTGGATTGGTCTTGGTCTTGGTCTGGTCTTGGTTTTGGTCTTGTTTTGTTCTTGGTCTGGTCTTGTTCTTGGTTTGATCTTGGTCTTGGTCTTGGACTTGGTCTTGGTTGGTCTGTTCTTGGTCTTGTTCTAGGTCTTGTTCTTGGTCTTGTTCTGGTCTTGTTCTTGTCTTCTTCTTGGTCTTGTTCTTGGTCTTGTTCTTGGTCTTGTTCTTGTTCTTGTTCTCGTTCTTGTTCTCGTTCTTGTTCTTGGTCTTGTTCTTGGTCTGTTCTTGGTCTTGGTAGGTCTTGGTCTTGGTCTTGTTCTTGTTTTTGGTCTGGTCTTGTTTGGTCTTGATCTTGGTCTTGTTATACTCTTGTTCTTGTTCTTGTTCTTGTTCTTGTTCTTGTTCTTGTTCTTGTTCTTGTTCTTGTCTTGTTCTGTTCTTTTCTGTTGTCTTGTTCTTGTTCTTGTTCTGCTCTTGTTCATGTTTGTCTTGTTCATGTTCTTGTTCTTGTTCTTGTTCTTGATCTTGTTCTTGTTTGTTCTTGTTATTGTTCTTGTTCTGTTCTTGTTCTTGTTATGTATTGTTCTTGTTCTTGTTCTTGTTCTTGTTCTTGTTCTTGTTCTGTTCTTGTTCTTGTTCTTGTTATGTTCTTGTTCTTGTTATGTTCTTGTTCTTGTTCTTGTTCTTGTTCTTGTTATTGTTCTTGTTCTGTTCTTGTTCTTGTTATTGTTCTTGTTTGTTTGTTATTGTTTCGTGTTCTTGTTCTTATTCTTCTTCTGTGTCTTGTTATTGTTGTTCTTGTTCTTGGTCTTGTTCTTGTTCTTGTTCTTGTTCTTGTTCTTGTTATTGTTCTTGTCTTTTTGTTCTTGTTCTGTTCTGGTCTGTTGTCTTGTTCTGTTCTTGTTATTGTTCTTGTTCTTGTTCTGTCTGTTCTTGTTATTGTCTTGTTCTTGTTCTTGTTCGTGTTCTTGTTCTTGTTATTGTTCTTGTCTCTTGTTCTTGTTCTTGTTCTTGTCTTGTTGATAGTGTTCTTGTTCTTGTTCTTGTTCTTGTTCTTGTTCTTGTTCTTGTCTTGGTCTTGGTCTTGGTCTTGGTCTTGGTCTGTCTGTTCTTGTTCTTGGTCTTTGCTTGGTCTTGTTCTTGGTCTTGTTCTTGGTCTTGTTCTTGGTCTTGTTCTTGGTCTTGTTCTTGGTCTGTCTTGTTCTTGTTCTTGTTATTTTCTTGTTCTTGTTCTTGTTCGGTTATTGTTCTTGTTTTGTTTTCTTGTTCTTGTTCTCGTTCTTGTTCTCGTTCTTGTTCTCGTTCTTGTTCTTGTTGTTCTTGTTGTTGTTCTTGTTCTTGTTCTTGTCTTGTTTGTTGTTGTCTTGTTCTTGTCTTGTTCTTTTTTGTTCTTGTCTTGTTTTGTTCTTGTTGTTGTTCTTGTTCTTGTTCTTGTTCTTGTTCTTGTTCTGGTTTCTGTTCTTGTTCTGTTTCTCTGTTCTTGTTCTTGTTATTGTTCTTGTTCTTGTTCTTGTTCTTGTTCTTGTTCTGTTCTTGTTCTTGGTTCTTGTTCTTGTTCTTGTTCTTGTTATGTTCTTGTTCGTTTCGTGTTCGTGTCTTGTTCGTGTTCTTGTTCATGTTCTTGTTCTTGTTCTTGTTCTTGTTATGGTTATTGTTCTGTTCTTGTTCTTGTTCTTGTTCTTGTTTGTTCTTCTTCTGTCTTCTCTTGTTCTTGTTCTTGTTCTTGTTCTTGTTATTGTTTGTTCTTGTCTGTTCTTGTTCTTGTCTTGTTGTTCTTGTTTTGTTCTGTTCTGTTCTTGTTCTTGTTCTGTTCTTGTTCTTGTTCTTGTTCTGTTCTTGTTTGTCTTGTTCTTGTTCTTGTTCTTGTTCTTGTTCTGTTCTGTTCTTGTTCTTGTTCTTGTTCTTGTTCTTGTTCTTGTTTTGTTCTTGTCTTGTTCTTGTTCTTGTTCTGTGTCTTGTTCTTGTTCGTTCTTGTTTGTTCTTGTTCTTGTTCTTGTCTTGTTCTTGGTCTTGTTCTTGTTCTTGTTCTTGTCTTGTTCTTGGTCTTGGTCTTGGTCT
The DNA here is from genome assembly GCA_025506515.1 of Flaveria trinervia. Lineage (NCBI taxonomy): Eukaryota > Viridiplantae > Streptophyta > Magnoliopsida > Asterales > Asteraceae > Flaveria > Flaveria trinervia. Next base: position 60,691,749 of record CM046450.1, read on the forward strand.
TGTTCATGGTCTTGTCTTGTTCTTGGTCTTGTCTTGGTCTTGTTTTGTTCTGTTCTTGTTATTGTTCTTGTCTTGTTTCTTGTATTGTTCTTGTTCTTGTTCTTGTTATGTTTCTTGTTTTGTTCTTGTTCTTTCTTGTTCTTGTTCTTGTTCTTGTTCTTGTCTTGTTATTGTTCTTGTTCTTGTTCTTGTTCTTGTTTTGTTCTTGTTCTTGTTCTTGTTCTTGTCTTGTTCTTGTTCTTGTTCTTGTTCTTTTCTTGTTCTTGTTCTTGTTCTTGTTCTTGTTCTTGTTCTTGTTATTGTTCTGTTATGTCTGTGTTATTGTTTGTTCTTGTTCGTGTTCTTGTTCTTGTTATGTTCTTGTTCTTGTTCTTGTTCTTGTTCTGTTCTTGTTCTTCTTATCTTCTTTCTTTTTCTTCTTGTTCTTCTTCTTGTTCTTCTTCTTGTTCTTCTTCTGTTCTTCTTCTTGTTCTTCTTGTTCTTCTTCTGTTTCTTCTTGTTCTTCTTTTGTTCTTCTTCTTGTTCTTCTTCTTGTTCTTCTCTTGTTATTCATCTGTTATTCTTATTGTTCTTGTTATTGTTCTTGTTCTTGTTCTTGTCTTGTTCTGGTTCTTGTTCTTGTTCTTGTTTTGTTCTTGTTCTTGTTCTTGTTCTTGTTCTTGTTTCTTGTTTTGTTCTTGTTCTTGTTCTTGTTCTTGTTCTTGTTCTTGTTCGTTCTTGTCTTGTTCTTGTTCTTGTTCTTGTTCTTGTCTTGTTCTTGTTCTTGTTAGTTCTTCTTGTCTTGTTCTTGTTCTTGTTCTTTGCTTTTCTTGTTTGTTCTTGTTCTTGTTTCTTGTTCTTGTTCTTGTTCTTGTTCTTGTTCTTGTTCTTGTTCTTGTTCTTGGTCTTGTTTCTTGTATTTTATGTGTTCTTGTCGTTCTTGTTCGTTGTTCTTGTTGTGTTCTTTGTGTCTTGTTCGTGTTCGTGTTCGTGTTCGTGTTCGTGTTTCTGTTCTGTTCGTGTTCGTGTGAGTGTTCGTGTTCGTGTTCGTGTTCGTGTTCGTGTTCTGTTCGTGTTCCTGTTCTGTCGTGTTCGTGTTCCTGTTCTGTTCCTGGTCCTGTTCTGTTCCTGTTCTGTTCTGTTCTGTTCCTGATCTGTTCCTGTTCCTGTCCTGTTCCTGTTCCTGTTCCTGTTCCTGTTCCTGTTCCTGTTCCTGTTCCTGTTCCTGTTCCTGTTCCTGTTCATGTTCCTGTCATGTTCCTGTTCATGTTCCTGTTCTGTTCCTGTCCTGTTCCTGTTCCTGTTCCTGTTCCTGTTCCTGTTCCTGTTCCTGTGTTCCTGTTCCTGTTCTGTTATGTCATGTTGTCTGTTCCTGTCATGTCCTGTTCCTGTTCCTGTTCTGTTCCTTTCCTGTTCCTGTTCCTGTTCCTGTTCCTGTTCCTGTTCCTGTTCCTGTTCCTGTTCCTGTTTGTTCTGTTCCTGTTCCTTGTCCTGTTTCCTTTTCCTGTTCCTGTCCTGTTCCTGTTCCTGTCCTGTTCCTGTCCTGTTCCTGTTCCTGTTCCTGTTCCTGTTCCTGTTCCGTTCCTGTTCCTGTTCCTGTTCCTGTTCCTGTTCCTGTCTGTTCCTGTTCCTGTTCCTGTTCCTGTTCCTGTTCTGTTCCTGTTCCTGTTCCTGTTCCTGTTCCTGTTCCTGTTCCTGTTCCTGTTCCTGTTCCTGTTCCTGTTCCTGTTCCTGTTTCTGTCCTGTTCCTGTTCTTCTGTTTCCTGTTCCGGTGTTCGTGTTCCTGTTCTTTTTGTTCCTGTTCCTGTTCCTGTTCCTTGTTCTGTTCCTGTTCCTGTTCCTGTTCTGTTATGTTCCTGTTCCTGTTCCTGTTCCTGTTCCTGTTCCTGTTCCTGTTCCTGTTCTGTTCCTGTTCCTGTTCCTGTTCCTGTTCCTGTTCCTGTTCCTGTTTGTTCCGGTTCCTGTTCCGGTTCCGGTTCCTGTTCCGGTTCCTTTTCCTTTCCTTTTCCTGTTCCTGTTCCTGGTTCCTGTTCCGTTCCTGTTCCTGTTCCTGTTCCTGTTCTGTTCCTGTTCCTGTTCCTGTTCCTGTTCCTGTTCCTGTTCCTGTTCCTGTTCCTGTTCCTGTTCCTGTTCCTGTTCCTGTTCCTGTTCCTGTTCCTGTTCCTGTTCCTGTTCCTGTTCCTGTTCCTGTTCCTGTTCCTGTTCCTGTTCCTGTTCCTGTTCCTGTTTCCTGTTCCTGTTTCCTGTTCCTGTTCTGTTCTGTTCCTGTTCCTGTCCTGTTCCGTTCCTGTTCCTGTTCCTGTTATGTTCCTGTTCCTGTTCCTGTCCTGTCCTGTTCCTGTTCCTGTTCCTGTTCCTGTTCCTGTTCCTTCCTGTTCATGTTCCTGTTCCTGTTCCTGTTCCTGTTCCTGTTCTGTGTTCTGTTCCTGTTCATGGTCCTGTTCATGTCCTGTTCATGTTCCTGTTCATGTTCCTGTTCCTGTTCCTGTTCCTGTTCATGTTCCTGTTCCTGTTCCTTCTGTTCCTGTTCCCCTGTTCCTGTTCCTGGCCTGTTCCTGTTCCTGTTCCTGTTCCTGTTCCTGTTCCTGTTCCTGTTCCTGTTCCTGTTCCTGTTCATGTTCATGTTCATGTTCATGTTCATGTTCCTGTTCCTGTTCCTGTTCCTGTTCCTGTTCCTGTTCCTGTTCCTGTCCTGTTCCTGTTCCTGTTCCTGTTCCTGTTCCTGTTCCTGTTCCTGTTCCTGTTCCTGTTCTGTTCCTGTTCCTGTTCCTGTTCTGTTCCTGTTCCTGTTAGTTCCTTTCCCGTTCCCGTTCCTGCACCTGTTCCCGTTCCTGCACCTGTTCCTGTTCCTGTTCCTGTTCCTGTTCCTGTTCTGTTCCTGTTCCTGTTCCTGTTCCTGTTCCTGTTCCTGTTCCTGTTCCTGTTCCTGTTCGTGTTCCTGTTCCTGTTCGTGTTCCTGTCGTGTTCGGTTCGTGTTCGTGTTCGTGTTCGTGTTCGTGTTCGTGTTCGTGTTCGTGTTCGTGTTCGTGTTCCTGTTCCTGTTCCTGTTCCTGTTCCTGTTCCTGTTCCTGTTCCTGTTCCTGTTCCTGTTCCTGTTCCTGTTCCTGTTCCTGTTCCTGTTCGTGTTCCTGTTCCTGGTCCTGGTCCTGGTCCTGGTCCTGGTCCTGGTCCTGGTCCTGGTCGTGTTCCTGTTCCTGTTCCTGTTCTGTTCCTGTTCCTGTTCCTGTTCCTGTTCCGTTCCTGTTCCTGTTCCTGTCCTGTTCTGTCCTGTTCCTGTTCCTGTTCCTGTTCCTGTTCCTGTTCCTGTTTGTTCCTGTTCCTGTTCCTGTTCCTGTTCCTGTTCCTGTTCCTGTTCCTGTCCTGTTCCTGTTTGTTCCTGTTCCTGTTCCTGTTCCTGTTCCTGTTCTGTTCCTGTTCCTGTTCCTGTTCCTGTTCCTGTTCCTGTTCCGTTCCTGTTCCTGTTCCTGTTCCTGTTCCTGTTCCGTTCCTGTTCCTGTTCCTGTTCCTGTTCCTGTTCCTGTTCCTGTCCTGTTCCTGTTCCTGTTCCTGTTCCTGTTCCTGTTCCTGTTCCTGTTCTTGTGCTTGTGCTTGTTCTTGTGCTTGTTCTTGTGCTTGTTCTTGTGCTTGTTCTTCTTCTTGTTCTTGTTCTGTCTCATACTTACTTGTGTCCCTAGTATCATCAACTAAAACTCGGTTCTCTATTCAATTTGTTAAGTATTCTAAGTCTCTCATCATTGTGAAACTGATTATATTGAACACCTTCAGAGTTGCTACGAAAATATATGGGCTACGAAAATCGAGCAGGCCCGCATGACTATTGGCTTTAGATTTTAAAATGTAAAATAAAACAAAATCCTTCTGAGTTGCTGCAACAAACCCCGGTTCATGTATTATTGAAACTAAAAATGTATACCATAGAAGCAACTTGAAGAAGGCAAGAAGCTGAGCAGTCGAGCATGCTGCTTCTTGGTTCTTGAGCAACAAAACGTCAATCAATCAACCATCATCAACAATGATCAGACCTGTTTATCTTTACTCGCCTCTTCTATGTCGTTGCGCGATTCATCTCAGTAGTTTATTCATCTTCATCATCTGCGAATCATCTTCCATGCAATTAACCATCTACAATTCATCATCATCTATTGTTTTTTTTATTTCCCTCAAGTCCCTTTCGATCTAAGGTTCTATCAATCTTGAAGTCCCTTACTTGCTTGGTCCGGTGAGGCTCTACCATCTACGAATCTACTGCAAATTGCCCTTCAACCCTTGCGATTTTGGATTCTAATCGTCCTATGCATATAAATCTATTTGGTAAGATTTCTTGATTTCTAACTTCTTGAATCTTTGTTAATTGCTCCTGAAGTTAGAATTTTTTGGTATTGAGTTATTGACTACTAATTTCTTGAATCTTGATTGTGATTGCTTGTTTATTAAATTTGGTTTAGATTATTAGATATCAAATCTTGAATCTTATAGTGATCTTAAAATAAGAAGCTATTTGAAGTTATTTGGTTTAGAAATAAGAAATTAGTTGGTTATAATTGATTAGTTGATTGCTTATGAGTTAAACTTGGTTTATAGTTTAGAATTTAGATTCTTAAATCTATTTAATTTATACTTATCTGCTTGTCATGTCAAATCAAATTCGAAAATATGAGTCCAGTTATTCTAAAAAAACAAATGAAAAAGAAAATAGATGCTTTAGTTAACTCACAAAAAGGATCCTTGCTAAAATTTATAACAACTACGAAAGATAATACTAATCAACATCTATATCTTAATGAACACATAAATATAGTTGATAATCCTATAAGTGCGGATGAATATAAAAATATAAATGAGGAACATATAAATAGTAAATGAAGAACATAGAAATACAAATGAAGAACAAATAAATAATGAATAAGACAATCATATAAATGATCACCTAAATGATGAACCTACAAATAATCAAATAAATAAACCTTCTAATATTTATGATCCAAGTCAATGGACTAATATGAATAATAATTTTTGAGATTTACTAGTAGAAAAAGATACAATTAAAATTTATAAATTTGAATTTCCAAAGGATGAATTTTCAAAGAGTTTTAACACTTTTCTCTATGTGCAAAAGTTAGCAAATGGAGAAACATATAATAGAAAATTGTTGGTTTATTCCCTAGATTTAGATAGAGTATATTGTTTTTGTTGTAAGTTATTTGATGTAAAATTATGTACAAGTAAGTTAGCAAATATGGGAAGTAATAACTGAAGAAATATGAGTGCCAAACTAAAAAAACATGAAGCAAGCAATGAACATATCATTAAATTGAGAGCTTGGATTGATTTAGAAATAAGATTAGTAAAATAAAACAATTGATAAAGAAACTCAAGATTGAATAAATAAAGAAAAAGTGCACTAGAAAAATGTATTAAGAAAAATCATTGCTATTGTAACAATCTTGGCAAGAAAAACGAATCATTTCGTGGAAAGAAGGAAAACCTTTTGAAGAAAACAATGGTAATTTTTTAAGTTTGGTTGAGATGATTGTAGAAATTGATCTAGTTATGCAAGAACATGTTCGACGAATACAAAATAAAGAAATTGATAATCATTAGCTTGGATATAATATGTAAAAAAACTAATTAAGTTATTATCATATAAAACTATAAATAAAGTTGTTAAAAAAATTAAAGAGGCTAAGTATTTTTCAATTATTCTTGACTATACCCCTGATATAAGTCATCAAGAACAAATGTCGATTATATACGACGTTTAGATGTTTCATCAACTCCTATAAATGTTAAGGAATACTTTCTAGAATTTTTAAAAGTAGATGATACTATGGATAAAGGTCTTTTCGATTCTATTGTTGAAGAAATTAACAAAATAGGGCTTGATATAAATAATATTAGAGGAGAAGGTATGATAACGGATCAAATATGTAAGGAAAACATCAAGGCGTGCAAAATATTTGTTATATGTTAATCCAAGAGCTTTTTATACTTCTTGTGGTTGACATAGTTTAAATTTAGTAATTTGTGATATGACAAAATCTTGTAAAAAAACTAATGAATTTTTTGGAGTTGTGGAAACATATATTAATATTCTTTCATCATCCCCTAAAAGATGGAAAATTTTAAAAGATCACATACCAAACCTAACGGTTAACTCATTATCACAAACACGTTGGAAAAGTAGGGTTGAAAGTGTTAAAGCATTAGATAACAAGCTCCACAACTAAGAGATGCATTTTTATCATTGTTTGATGTTAGTACAGAATCTATAACTAAAAGTGAGGCCAAATCTTTAGGGAAACATGAGTTGGGAAGTTTTGAATTTTTATTAGGAATGGTTATTAGGTACGATATATTATTTTCTATTAGTTCAATTAGTAAAAACTTACAATCAAAAGACATGTGTATGGAAGTAACACCCGGTTATTCTTTTAAAGTTAGAAAAGAAAGAATAAAGTGAAGAAAAAGAAAGAAACACCATTTACCCAAGTTGAGAGGTAAAAAATATTAAAAGGATAAAAAGGTTTAAAAGTTTGTGAATAAAGGTGATGGCTGCCAATCACCCTCTCTTCACACATACCATTGGGGTTTTTTTAGAGAGAAAGTGAAAGAGAGCTGAAAACTCTCGGATTTTTGAAGAACAAGAGCAGAAGTTCAAATTCATGGTAAGAATTCACGATTTTAAGATGTTCTTAACTGGCCTTAGCCTCGGTTATATGCTTATGTGCGTTTTTGTGTGTTCGGGTATGTATTTGGTGGGTTTCTAGGCAGTTGAACTCAATTGCAAACGGGTTTTGAAGAAGTCAAAACCAAAGGATGTTAAGGTGAGTTCTAGAACCCCCATTTTACTTATTTCAAACTATTTTGGGGCTGGAAATGCATGTATGAACGTTTTTGAAAGTTGGGTTTTATACCTGTATGTGTGTATGTGCGTGTGTTTATGGGTGGGGTTTGATTTTGGGCAATGTATATGTTTGATGAAGATCAGGATGCGTTTCTATGGCTTTAAATGTATGGTTTAAGCTTAGAATAGGTTGTATGAAGATTAGGGGCTGAATTATGATGTTTAAGTGAGATTTAGTCTGCCCATGCGCCTAAAAAGTGCCCCATGCGCCCAACTGAAAATAACTGCCTAAGTGTTCCCATGCGCCTAAACCTCATACGCCCAAACAGTACCCATGCGCCTAGAATAGCCTGAAATTTACTAAGTATCCATGCGCCCAAGATTCCCATGCGCCTAGGCACTCATGCGCCTGCATAGTGCCCATGCGCCTAGAATTGCCCAGAAATGACTAAGTGTTGCCCATGCGCCCGAATAGTGCCTATGCGCCTAAAGACATAGAAATATTTTCTGATTTTGGGAAAATGTATAATGTAGGCTTTGACTTGGAAGATTCCCGGGGGCTATGTAAGTTGACTTTTTGAGATCATAGATGATGTGATGGGCGATGTATGTGATGTATGATTGATGCTTATGCATGATAATATGTGTGATGTATGTTTTGTATGTATGATGGTGCCTTATATGACGATGTTTTGTATGTTTATGTTCCTGATTGTGTATGTTATTTTCCCATGGCTTTACGTTGAATATTTATGAATGAAATGAAAGTATTATGTAACGTAAAGCGAAAGATAATGAAAAGAGGAACGAAATGATAGTATGCATGCATTAATGAATGAATGAAAGTAAGAAAGTCTTGCAAGCAATGTATGGAGGTTCACACCCAATGGAAGGTGTTAGCTCAACTGTGTGTGGGTTAGCTACACTGGAAGGACGCACACTGGGTCTAATCTTTTTGATTGACTATACATATGGGATCCTTGCCGCTTGCCCTAGGTACTAGTGTCAGCTTCGTGCATAATGTTTGAGGTCTATGAAAGACCTCAGGCCCAGTAACTAGCTTCGTGCATAATATTCGGGGTATAGCCTATGGCATTGATCCGGAATGAAAGAGAAAAGATAAGTGCTGAATGTACTTGCCCTAGATACTAGAGTCAGCTTTGTGTATAATGTTCGAGGTCTATGAAAGACCTCGAGCCCAATAACCAGCTTCGTGCACCATGTTCGGGGTATTGTACATGTCATCGAAAGTAATGAACGTACGAATGAAGTAAGAAAGTTATGTATGAAAGTGAATGTTAATGAAGTATGATGAATGAACGAAAGTTAACGAACGAATGATGAAGATAATAATGATATTTACTATATGTACGTATGATGTGTGATCATGTACGAAAGTAAAGAATGTTCTAAATGGAAATAAAGTATGTTTTATTTTAAAACTAGAACTCACTCAGCAACGCTAACTTTTATGTGTTTCCAATTGGCAAGTAATGGTTGCTGAGGATGGCATGGGGCGGCTATTTGGCTCATTTTGGATGGCATTGATTTCTATAATGTTTTTGCATTATAATACGAACAAACGATATTTTGTAACGAATGTTGTATTAACTCGCAAAAGCATTTATAATGAAATGAAATGTATGATTTAATGTTTTCGTTGCAATGTTTTATTTAAGTTAATGAAAATATGTGTTTTATGTGTGATGATTGACCAGCTGTGAGTGTCCCAGGAACGGGGCCTTACAAGTTGGTATCAGAGCCAAAGTTTAAGTGAAACGGGTAAATTTTCAAAACAAACCTAAACTTAAATTGAGAATAGGACGGAAAGGGAAGGGATGCCGGTCTGAGTAGTTGCGTGCCATCATGTATTTTCTTAATGTTAACCGGTATTACGTGCGCATGTTATCTGGTTTATATGTTGTTAGTAGATTTAGATATTGATGTAGTCAAGATAGGTAATGCTCGGGGTATGAAGAGTAAAGTAAGTGGCTAATAACAACTGGCCACTGTAATTAGGGACTTACTATACTTGACAAAAACTGAGTTATTCCCTTGAATGACTGTGTTAGTGTTTGAATCTTATAGTGTGTAGAGGATGGCTGGTGGTAGATCATCGAAGGCTTCACGTGGTGGAGGTCATGGTGGACGTGGTGCTGAACTACAGGTCACGAGAGGAAGGCCTAGAGCCGAATAGGTGGTTCATGAAGAACTCGAGACCCCTCGTTCGGAGGCTGGGGATGAGAGTGCTAACTTGAGAGCCTTAGTGAAGGAGGTTTTTGTTGAAGAGGTGTACCAGGTCATGCAGACGATCTTACCGACTGTGGTGACCGAAATAATCAAGGCTGTAAGAGAAGGAGAAAGAAGGGAGGGGAATAGGTCATCGGGAGGATAGGAGCGACCGGAGGCTGAGACGGTTCTCTCCGATGATGAGGAGGTGGAAGAAGAGCCTGTGCGGGAGGCGGCACGAGGCTATAACTAAGGGGCATTTCAAAGATGCAAGTCCCCTACCTTTTATGGTAATGGTACTGTTGTTGTTGCTGCTCACTGATGGGTGAGAGAGATGGAAGTTGTACTGAATATCAGCAAGTGCCAAGAGGACCAGAAGGTGAAGTTTGCTGCCCACTCGTTTGTAGAATTGGCTCTGTGTTGGTGGGACAATATTGTCCAAGCCGAGGGTAGTCGGGCGATTGGGAATATGAAGTGGTGTTGAAGAAGATGGTGATTGAGGAGTTCTGTCCTCACAGGGAAATGGATAAGGTGGAGAGGGAGTTCTTGCAGCTGGAGGCGGGGACAATGACACATCAGCAATATACTACCAAATTCAATGAAATGGCACGGCTGGTGCCGCACCAAGTGACGTCTACGTCACGAAAGAGTAATAGGTACATCCAAGGCTTTCCAGCGGATATTCATAGGCACATGATCACTGCCCGACCGAGCACGTTTAGGTAGGCGGTTGACTTAGCAGAGAGGTTGTATGATGAAAGGACTGTGGTGGTGGTTGAAGGCAGCAAGAGGAGTGGTGGTGACCAGAATTGGAATGGGAAGCGAGTTGGAAGTGGCAAGGCCAATCCAAGCAATAAAGGTGCACGGGTGGATGACCGACGTGTGGTCATATCTGGTGCGAGGATTAAGAGGTGCGGTAAGTGTGGAAAGGAGCACACCGGAGAGTGTAGATGGGGTTTGAACGTGTGCTTCAAGTGTGGGAAGTCAGGTCATATGGCAAGAGAGTGCAAAACTGGGAGATGTTTTAACTGTGGCGGGGAGGGCCACTGAGTAGGGACTACAAGAAGCCAAGGGCTGAAGGTTCAGGAGTGAAGAAAGCTGGAGGAGAAGGGTAGAGGGCGAGTGCCAGAGCACTCACAATGATGCAGGAGGAGGCTAGGACGGACCCCGATGTCGTGTCAGGTACGTTTCTAGTAAATCAAACTTTAGCCTCTGTGTTATTTGATTCTGGTGCTAGTAAAAGTTTTATTTCTGCTGCTTTTTGTGCTAAACTGCCTATTAGTAGTAGCTGTGTAGATGCGCCCTTTGGTGTAGAAATTGCCATAGGTAAGTCTAGCAGGATTTCTGAGATGATAGAGGGTTGTGACGTAGAATTGGAAGGTTGTAAGTTTCCTGCTAGACCCTTCGTGATGACTTTAGGTGGGTTTGACGTAGTCCTAGGAATGGATCGGTTGGCGGACTACGAGGCGAACATTATGTGTCGCAAGAAGATGATCCAATTGACAGCGCCTAACAGGAATACGGTGACGGTTTATGGCGATCGAGTCACGACGATCCCGAAAGTGATTTTGATAGTGGTGGCAAGAAAGTGCATGAGGCGTGGATGTAGTGCCTACTTGGTCTACCTAAAGGACGTGGGCACGCCAACACTACAACTGTCCGATGTAGCGGTTGTGTGTGACTTCCCCTACGTGTTTCCCGAAGACTTACCAGGAGTGCCACCTAACCGTGAGATTGAGTTCCAGATTGACTTGATATCGGGTTCCCAACCTGTTGCTAAGGCGCCATATCGGTTAGCTCCGACCAAGATGAAGGAACTGATGGAGCAATTGCAAGAGCTGCTTGATAAGGGGTCATTAGACCGAGTATCCTTCTTGGGGTGCTCCGGTCTTATTCGTGAAGGAGAAGGACAGTAATATGAGGATGTGTATCAACTACCGTGAGCTGAATAAGTTGACAGTGAAGAATCGGTACCCCTTACCGAGAATTGATGATCTTTTTGATTAACTCCAGGGTGCCAGTTGGTTCTTGAGGAAAGATCTTCGATCTGGTTATCATCAGTTGAAGGTGAAGGAGCAAGATATTCCTAAAACAGCTTTTCGCACGCGTGATGGACACTACGACTTTCTCGTCATGTCATTTGGCTTAACCAATGCGCCAGCTGCTTTTATGGACTTGATGAATCGAGTGTGTTCACCGATGTTGGATAAATCAGTGATTGTGTTTATCGATGATATCTTAATTTATTCCAAGAGTGAGAAGGAACATGACGGTCATATTCGGGAGGTTCTAGAGACGTTGAGAAGGGAGAAGTTGTATGCCAAGTTCTCCAAGTGCGCATTGTAGCTATTGGAGGTTCAGTTATTGGGTCATGTAAAGAATCCCGAGGGGATTATGGTGGACCCGGCAAAAATGGAGGCAGTAATGCAATTGAAGTCACCAAAGACGTCATCCGAGATCCATAGTTTCTTGGGTTTGGCAGGCTATTACAGATGATTCATTCAAGACTTCTCTAAGATCGCTTCTCCACTTACCAAGTCGACCTGTAAGGATGTAAAGTTTGTATGGGGTCAAGCTCAAGAAAGGCGTTTGAGGAGTTAAAGACGAGATTAACTCAAGCTTCTGTTCAGTCATTACCTGATGGAAGTGAGGATTTGGTGTTATTCTGATGCTTCCTACTCAGGGTTGGGATGTGTGTTGATATAGGGAGGAGAGGTTATAGCCTATGCATCCCGACAGTTGAAAGTTCATGAGGTCAATTATCCCACTCATGACTTGGAGCTAGCAGTCGTGGTTTTTGCGTTAAAGATATGGAAGCACTACTTATACGGGACGAAGTGCACCATATTCACTGACCACAAGAGCTTGAAGTACCTCTTCGAGCAGAAAGATTTGAACATGAGGCAGAGGAGATGGTTAGAGCTCATAAAGGACTATGATTGCGAGATCCATTACTGTAGAGATTAATAAAGAGGCTGATGCAACCTAAACATCCAATGTCTATCTTGCATGCTGCACAAGTATTATGAAGAAGAATGCTTAGGAAGTTTCACACATGCAACAGAAATATTCTAAGTGTGAAATCTTCCGAAGCCAAGACCAATATCTTCCGAAGCCAAATATGAAGTCTTCTGAAGCCTCAGAGACAAAGTCTTCCGAAGCTTCAACTTATGAAGACAAATTTCTTCCGAAGACTTTTAACACATGCTTTATCTGATGTACTTTTCCATAAAGCTAGACACCTTTCCGCTGCACCTCTTTAAGGTCACCAACTAACATGAGTTGGTGAAAAGGTCCATGTTTTTGGTAAATGTACATTGAGGTGTTGAGTATGTAACTTTCTACTTCATGTACTATATCCTTTTTGTAATAGATAAGGATGTGAGCTATGGCATGTCATAGTCACTAGTCAAAAGGCAATCTGCCTTTTGACTCTACAATTGATTTTTGTGTCTAGTCAATTGTATCCAGCTGGCTTTCAAAGTATAGCCGGCTGTAGGATGTAGTATAAGTATCTCATGTTCTTGTATCTTTGAATTATGCTTTGTAACACTTGTAATAGAACATAGAGAAAGCAATATACTGTATTCTTGAAAACCATATACTTGTGTTCTTTGTGTTCTGTCTCTTTCATTACTTGTGTTCTTAGTGTCTTTCCTTGGTTAATCTAGTTTACTGTTTGGTTAAGTTTAGTTAATCTCCTCTTTGTGTTGTTGTGTTGTAACTTAGCACCCTTCAATGATCCTGCATTTGGTATCAGAGCATTTTAGGCTCTTGATATAAGATCTCACCATCTTAAGATCCCTCACACACACAAATACTAAACTTTTCGAATGGCAGCCATTTCCAAGACTGATATGGAAACTAGAACCATGAACAAGTCCCCACTAATCACTCTTGATGAGTTTGACACGTGGTGTTTAAGAATGGAAGGTTTCATCAGGTCTCTTGATTCAAGAATATGGGAGTCTATTGAGAATTAACCTTTCATACCTAGCACCCCTTCTGCTACTGGTGCTGGTATGATCCCCAAAGATGTGGCTAACTACTCTGATGAAGATAGAAAGAGAGTAGAGATTGATAGAAAAGCCATGACAACCCTTCAAACTGCCCTTCCAAACTCTATGTACAGATGTTTCAAGAAGTGCAAAACAGCCAAGTAGTTTGGGATGCACTGAAACTAATGTATGAGGGTTCCACTGAAGCCAAAAAGAACAAGAAGGATCTCTTGAAGCAGCAATTTGAAAACTTTACCTTTAAAAACAGGTGAAACCATGACTCAACAGTACTTCAGGTATGTTGAGATTATGGATACCCTAGTGGATGGAGGAGTTTCTCTTGAGAACAGAGACATTGTAAGGAAGTTCATGTCCTCATTTCCTAGGCGATGGACACACTACTATATGGTGATCAAGAGAACTGAAAATCTCAAACTATTACTCTGATAGAGTTATATGGGATTCTCAGTGGCAACCAGATGGAGATAAACATGCAAGGTTCATCTGGCAACTCCAACAATCAAATGGGTTCAACCCTACATGTGGTTGAAAGGGATAGCATAGAACCCAAACATCATCTCATATGCTACCCTGAAAACTCACCAAAGGACCTCATCACCTTCCCAGAGACACCAAGAGAGAACTACACTCAAGGAAGCCCATTTTCACTCTTGAAGACCTGGATTGTATTCATCCAGATGATCTGGAATACATGGAAATAGTCCAGCAGATGGCTCTTCTCACTCACTGAGCCAAGAAGTTTTACAAGAGGACCGGAAGGAAGTTTTCAAGCAATGCAACTAGTGGAAAGTTTGGCCTGGACAAAGGCAAAGTCAAGTGTCACAACAGTAACTTGATGGGCCACTTTTCCAGAGAGTGTAAGGCACCTAAAACAAATGGTGGCCAAACACAGTCTAGACCAAACTACACTGGTAAAGCTCTCCAGAATGAGAAGTCAAAGCAGCAGGCTGCTGTTGTTGTTAAGGAAGAGGCTTTGACTGGAGCTTTCAGGTGGAAGATGCTTCTCCTAACCAAGCATTAATGGCAGATCATGATGAAGCCAAGGTATTAGAACATCTCTGTACTCCTGAATGCATTGCTAAAGTTAATAGATACAGGTCCTATAACCTGAAGATGAGATTTGACCTTGAGTCCTTAAACATTTTAAAATCTGATTTTAGGAAGTCTGAAAATGATTATAAACTGAAGATAGAGGACCTTGAGAAAACCATTTTAGTTCTAAAACATGAACATATAGATTTTAGGACTCAAATCAAAGATCTCATAACCAAGTTAATTGAGTGACAGGCTGAGCTTGTGATCAGTAAAGCCAGGGCAGAAAAGAGTGTTCTTAAAGAAAAGACCTTCAAGAACATGATATCCTCATTCCTGCACAACAAAGTGTGCTATCAAAACAGGCAGGGACTGGGATCAAATGAGATAGCTCCTCCACACATAATCTTGTCTGTAAGATCTCCTAGGTGTGGAACTTGTGAAGATGAGCTTCCTCTCATAGATCCTATAAGTGAAGAGGATGAGGAAGAGATAGTGAGGAATTCCTCTGAAAAGAGTGAAGAGGAAGATTCAAAGAAGGGACAATATCCTTATGAGGAGAAGAAGAAGACTGTGATGACCAAGTCCATGAGAAAGAACTTGATCAGAAAGAGCAAAAGAAAGGCAAGGAAGGCTCAAGAGATCAAGACTACTTTTGACTCTAAGCAGAAACAATTTTTCATCTCTGCAGGGTTTAAAGTGGTAGGGATTGAAGACATCAACCTAAACTCTTCTACTAAGAGTTCTAGTTCTTATTCAACTCATCTCAGCAACAAGAAGAAGACTGATCTGCTGTGTACCACTACTGCACAGCCTGGACCATCAAACTCCAAGAACAGTTCCCAGCCCAAAGGAACTGTCTCAACATCTGCAAAGATAAAGGTGGAGAAGGGATGTGATCAAAGGAAGTCTTGTTCCGAGTAGAAGACTCTTGTGAAGAAGAAAATGATGTGTGTCATGTGTGAAAGTACCTCTCACATTGCTAAGGATTGTCCATACAATCCTAAAGGTACTATCCACATGACCAAGACAAAGACTTCAAAGAGTTCTAAGAAGATTCAAGCTTCAGAAGGAAAACCTGTTTCCTTCGGAAGCTCCAAGTCTAAGAAGAAGGGAAGTGGAAAATTACCCTCGGAAGAGAAGTTGGTCTCAGAAGAAAGGAGTTCTTCCGAAGCACTGAAGTCTACTGCAGTGTCTGCAAAATCTTCCGAAGGTTCAGTCATCAAAACTTCTGAAGTCCCAAAAGCTTCCGAAGTTTTGAAGGTCAAGTCCAAGACTCCAAAGGTGGTGTGGAAGTCTAAGAAAGACCAAGTGACTGAGAATTCTCCATCAACAACAGCTCAAGATCCTCTTAGTACAACCATAGGATCTATTACTATTGAATTACCTTCTGTAATGAGCCCAAGACAAGCAAGGCTTGGGTTTCCAAATGTAACTAATCATTTTCTTTGTGCAGGGATAGCTGAAGACAAACAAAAATGTTTGGATCATTGATAGTGGCTGTTCCAGGCACACGACAGGCAATAGGTCACTACTCCAGAACTTTGAGAGAATTGATGGAGGCCCAGTTGCTTTTGGAGGAGATGAAGGTGGTTACATTTCTGGAAGGGGAAAGGTCACAAATGGTAAGCTTAGCATTGATAAGGTAAACTTTGTCAAAGAGCTTGGGTATAATCTTCTGATTGTATCTCAATTTTGTGATCAGAATCATAACATGCTCTTTATTGAGCATGAGTGCATTGTTCTCAAGCCTGGTGTGGTCATTCCTCATGAGCATATCCTGCTTAGAGCCCTCAGGAAAGGAACATGTACAAGATGGATTTGCAAGAAACATCTCCCTCTGGAGAAGTTTTATGCTTTCTGTCTAAAGCTAATAGTGATGAGTCTTTCCTATGGCATAAAAGAATGTGCCATGTAAACTTTAAGAACATGAACAGATTAACTAAAAATGATTTGGTAACTAGAATACCAAAGAAAGTTTACAAGTGATGACCATTGTGTTGCATGCCTGAAAGGGAAGCAACATAAGGTATCTCATAAGCCTAAGGAAATGAACTCCATCACTACACCCCTACACTTATTACATATGGATATCTTTGGCCCCACCAGTGTAATGAGTTTAGGAAGGACCTCTTATTGTTTAGTGATCACAGATGACTTTACAAGATTCACTTGAGTTTTCTTGCTTAGAACTAAGGATGAGACTCCTGAGATTCTGAAGAATTTCATCTTAAAGATTGAGAATCAATCTGATCACATGGTCAAGATCATAAGATGTGATCAAGGAACTGAATTTAAGAATCAAATCCTTGATACATTCTGTGATGAAAAGGGTATTACAAGACAATACAGTGCTCCCAGGACTCCTCAGCAAAATGGTGTTGCTGAGAGGAGAAACTGGACACTGATTGAAGCTGCAAGAACCATGTTGTCTGACTCTAAGCTGCCTATCACCTTCTGGGTAGAGGCAGTCAACACTGCCTGCTATGTGCAGAATAGAGTTTTAGTAGTTAAGACTCATGGCAAGACTCCTTATGAACTTTGGCACAAGAGGAAACCTTTCATTGGTTTTCTTAGGTCATTTGGTTGTCCTTGCACCATCTTGAATACCAAAGATCAAATTGCCAAGTTTGCTGAGAAATCGGATGATGGACACTTTATTGGAACTCTTCTCAAGCTAAGGCTTACAGAGTATACAATCTTAGAACTAGAGTTGTTGAGGAGTCAGCCAATGTGACTTTCAATGAACACACACCTATGTTGCTGGTTCTGGTGCGGACTGGCTATTTGATCTTGATTTAGTTACCAACTGTTTTAACAAACTTGTGTGAATGTTTTAGGATCTGCAGAAAATTTAAATACATGTGATCTTGATCCAAGATTTGAGCTAAGAAGACCTTCAAGTCATACATCTTTAGCTCCAGTTGGAACTACTTCTGCAAATGAGGTTTCTGTCAGCAATACAATAACAAACTCAGCTGATATATCTAGGGTACCTTCAAATTTCAGCTCAGAGGCTCCACAACCAGATAAGAATACCTCAATTGAAGAAGAAAACAATGATGGTGATGGTGTCAGTGACCAAGAATTTCTTGATACCACTAACCACTCCATAGATGAGAACATCAATGATGTCACACACTGCTTGGATCAAGTCTCTCTTGAAAAGTGTGTTGATGTGGTGGGAGAAATATCTATGCTAGATCTAAATTTCTCTAATTTAGATCTTTCTCAGCAACTTGTTGTGATCCCTCAGCTTAGGATCCACAAGTCTCACCCCACCATAAACATCATTGGAGATGTTGTCTCAGGGGTAAGAACAAGACGACAAACCCATAAAGCAAATTTTTGTCTTCACTCTTGTTTCTTATCCCAGATAGAGCCAAAGAAAGTTGATGAGGCTCTAAAGGATGGAAGTTGGGTTGAAGCTATGCAACAAGAGCTGCTTTAATTCAAAAGGCAGAAAGTTTGAACCTTTGTCCTCTTCCTTGTGGGAAGACTACCATTGGAACCAATGGGTGTTTAGGAACAAGAAAGATGATAGAGGCATCATCCTAAAGAACAAAGCTAGACTGGTTGTTCAAGGATACACACAAGAAGAAGGGATTGACTACACTGATGTCTTTGCTCCAGTAGCAAGATTAGAAGATGTTAGGATATTCCTGGCATTTGCTGCATCCAAGAACTCCAAGGTCTTTCAGCTTGATGTGAAGTGTGTCTTTTTGTATGGAGTGATTGATGAAGAGGTATATGTCAAATAGCCACCTAGTTTATAGACCCTGATCATCCTGATTATGTCTGCAAGCTCGACAAAGCTCTCTCTGGGCTACATCAGGCACCCAGGAAATGGTATGAGACACTGTCTGAGTATCTTTGTAAACATGGATATAAGAGAGTTACTATAGATGGAACTCTCTTCATCAAAGAACAGGGAAATGACATACTGCTAGTTCAAGTGTATGTGGATGACATCATCTTTGGTTCAACTAATCCAAAGCTCTGCAAAGACTTTGAGAAGCTGATGAAAGACAGATTTGAAATGAGTGTCATAGGGGAACTCAATTTCTTTCTGGGAATTCAAGTGAAGCAAGTTGCAGATGGCATTTTCATAAGTTAGTCAAAGTATGTTCAAGACATACTTAAGAGATTCAACATGACTGATTGTAAGATTGTTAAGACACCCATAGCTAGAAACCACTCCCTTGGACCTGATCTTGAGGGGGAGTGTGTAGATGAGCACTTATACAGGGCTATGATTGGGTCTCTTATGTATCTTACTGCTAGCAGGCCTGATAGCATGTTTGCTACATGCATCTGTGCAAGATATCAAGCTAACCCTAAGATGTCTCACCTCATCACTGTCAAGAAAATTCTAAGATACCTTAAAGGTGCATCAACACTTGGTTTATGGTACCCTAAGAATCCTGACTTCAATCTGTATGCTTATACAGATAGTGATTGTGGTGGTTGAAACATGACTACAAAGTCTACATCTGGGGGATGTCAGTTCCTTGGTGGAAGGGTTGTCTCATGGCAATGCAAGAAACAATCCTCTGTCTCTGCATCAACTGCTGAAGCTGAATACATTGTTGCTGCAAGCTGTTATGCTCAAGTGCTTTGGATTCAAACTCAGATGCTGGACTATGGGTTAAACTTCAAGGAGACTCCCATTCACATAGAGAACAATAGTATTATCTCAATCACAGAGAACCCTGTACAACACTCAAAGACAAAGCACATCAATGTCAGGTATCATTTAATAAGAGATAACTATGAAAAGAGATTAATTAAACTAGTCAAAGTTCACACAAATGAACAATATGTTGATCTGTTTACAAAGGCTTTTGATGAACAGAGATTTAAATATCTTTTATCAGCTATTGGGATGATTAACTTTGGTAGGTTTTCTTAAAACTAATTCTTATTATTTCTTAAAATATGTGTGTCCTAAGTTGTCTAGTTCATCACTTTCATAAGCTCATGTTTTCTTTGGATGAAAATTCTTTTTGAAGACTTTCCTTAGATTTTTGAAAATTTATTATGCTTCGGAAGTTATGCTTTTAACTTCGGAAGCAAATAATGCCTTTAAAATAAATAAATGTCTGAAAATTTTACCTTCGGAAGAGTTCTGGGATCTATCTTCCGAAGCTTAAATACTTGTCTCAAACAATTACTTATTTTCAAGGACCATTTACTTCCGAAGCAAAATTAACTCTTGGAAGCTTTGTTGTTTTATATAAAAAGTACTCAAGTTTTAATTTCTCTTCCGAAGCAAAATTCTCAAAACTCTCAGGAAATTCTTCCGAAGTTATTTTAGCTTCGGAAGCTTTTTAATTAAAACTTCCAAAGATAATTAACTTTCGAAGCTTTTTGACTTCCAAGAAAACTACGTTTTGAGCAAAAGTAAACTACTTTCTTAGAGGTGGGACCGACATCCGGATTTCAAAGTTTATCCTCTTTCATTAAACTTTATCTGAAATCCCTATCACATATAAACCCAACGATTTCCCCCTCTTTCTATCATTTGTTCATCCTCCAAACCTAATAACCCAAATTTCTCTCTGAAATTTCTTTCTTCCTTCTTTCTTCATCTTTAAGCTACCTCACAATGGCCAACCTTGCTCACAGAAATGATCCCAACTTTACCATGCAGCTACACAGACAACATAATCAGGTTGCTCTGTTAAGCTCTGAGAAAGATCCTTATTTCTCAGAGGTTTGTCATTTCTTAGCTTTATCAAACTACTTCACCTCCCTAACCATTGATCCTCCTCTCTATGAGGATCAGCTGCTTGAATTCTAGAAGACCTGCCAAGAGGTCATTATGGACGGGGAGAAGGCACTGTCTGCCACAATGCAGGGGAGAACAATCTTCATCACTCAGGCCATCATCAATAGGCATCTTCAGCTGGATGATGAAGAAGGTGAGGTGTTCTTCCCAAAGGAAGCTGTCAATCATTCCTTTGAGCAGATGGGGTATGAGGGAGATTTCTCTGTAAAGACCTTTAGGAAAGGGAATGTCTCATCCCAGTGGAGATTCCTGCTCCATGTGGTCATCCACAGCTTATCAAACAAGCATGGTGGATGGGACCAGATTCCTGAGGATCTCTCCTTCATAATCCATGGAATGGTTCAGGGGGTCAAATTCAGGTATTCTCAGTTTGTTTATACCAACTTACTTGCAAATTTAGACTCCTTAGTATTACATGTTTCCTAGATATGTCCAGTATATTCTTAACTGTGAACTGGGCTCATAGTTGAGGGAAACAAGTAACATTCTTAAATTGGGACAGATGAAGCCCGACATCTTTAAAATACTGAGAAAGCCCACTGTTGGCATCTCTGGGGTAGAAACAACCCTTATCCCAAAAATGTTAGAGCTCATTGCTCAAGGTGACAACCTAGCAGCACAAGCTAGTGTTGAGCCCACACCTGCTACCTCCCAACCGCACACACAGCCTCAAATCACCATCACTTACCAAGAAAATCCAAACGAACCCCTGCTCAGACTATTCAGTCAGTAGAGGCCCCTATATACTCAACCATACAGAAGAAGTGGACTCTGGAGCTCCCACTTCTCCTGGAGCAGACCACTCCCATCTCTTCAAGAATCAGTGCTGAGGTTCCTCATGCTCAGCCTGATGAGCTCATTAGCCCAACTGCCTTAAGCCATCACTCTGAGTCTCAACACTCAAGTGATCAACCTTCAGGGGATAGTTACCATCCCCAGCCTATAGATCTCAACCAACCAATTCCCTACCTTGACTTCTATACTAATGAAGATCTAGGTTTCAACGAGTATAATGAGTCTCTCTTCTTTACCCCTACTAAAAAAAGATGAATGCTCCTGAGTCTCCTACATCTATCCCACATCAGTCACCTACAACTGAGGTGGACACTTCTAAACCTATTCAGGATGTCCATATGGAAGAGGCTCTCACTTCTGAAAGTGATTACATCATTAAGACCTCAACCATGGCAACTCAGCCCACTGACATCTCAACTGAGATTGCCATGAGCAGAGGAAAACCAGCAGCCAAGAACCTGAAGCTGGTGGTGAGAGAGAGGACTTTGGTCCAATCATCTCATCCCCCAATGAGTCTTCTGATGAAGATGAGGGGAATCTGAGACTAAAGGTGCACAAACTGACTAAAACATGCACCTATTTAGTCTCAAAGGGCAGTCACCTTGAATCTCAGGTGACTACCTTACACAACAGGATCAATGATCAGCAACTTGAGATCTTATATCTTAAGGAAAAACTAGCTGGGAGACCCTAAAGAAGAGCTCAACCAGGAACACAAGAACCTATGGATGTGATTGACCTATCTTCCAACTCACCTATGCAAGTGGGTGATGCTACAAAAAGGGGGAGAAAGATATTACAGCCATAAAACCTGGGAGTTCTTCAGAAGAGTGGACATTGAGGACTCACCATCCTCACTTGCAATTATGCATTCTCAGCAACCTCCTCAAGTTCACATTGATGTGGACTACACAGACTCCTTCATACAGAGTCTGTTTGAGGATGGGATACCAAGGGCTATGTCATCTTCACCATCTTCCAATCACATCATTGGGTGGAGGTATGACAACATCAGGAAAGCCCTAATCATCGTAAGAGTTCAAGGACAACAAGAAGTATTCAATTTTCAGACTTTGAACTACTATGATGGTCTGGATTTAGTCAACATGCCACTTGTCAATCCAAGCAAATCAAGACAAGCTGACAGACTGGCTCAAAGAATCCAAGACAGGATCACTGCATAGTTCAGCTTAAGAAGGAGACTTAGGGAATCAGGCAATGCCATCGGTCAACTGGATGTTAAGGCAGATCCTAAGATTAGTTTCTTAGGGGAAACCTTGACTGAAGGCCCAGTGGCAGAACCTGAGATCCCTGTCTCATCATCATCAACTGCTGTAGAGATACATACTCCTATTGAGACACCTGCTGGTGAAGGTGCTTCTCAACCTCTCTCTGGCCAGAGCTTAGATGCTGCAACAAGCAATAAAGGCCAAAGCTCTCTCCACCCTGAGTCACAAAGGTTTGTGAGTGACAAAGAGAAAAGAAAGATGACATCTGAGGAGATTAAGGAGGAGGAGAGAGAGAGGAAAAGGAGGCTGAAGGGAGAAAGTTCCTCTGCTGAGTCTTCAAGACTCATGGAGTCTGCTATCAGGGCTGCCCCCAGACCAAATACTCAGAATGATGAGTTAAGGGCAGTCAGGATAAATTACCTGCAGACTAGGAACTATGACATATACAGTGTCATTTCTCTCCCCTTAGATGAGCTGAATGAACTGGTTGACCTGGAAAGGTCTAGAGAGAAAAAGGAGGCAGAAGATACAGAACTTCTAGTACAAGTCAAAGAAGAGAGAAGAAGAAAAAGACTGTACAAGATATGCCTACCCTCTCACCAGTTCAGGAAAGTCCTGCACAAGAAGATGTGGTTCAACAAGAACCTTAGGTAGACAAAGAAGAAGAAAGGATCAACATGATCAACTACCTGAGTGCCATAGGCTTCTATCAGATGCACTCCTTCCCTTGTCCTAAGACTATGTTGAGTTTGAGTACTTAAAACAACTTGAACTTGAGATAATCAAGGACTGAAAGATAACTAAGAAGAAGCTAAGGAAGAAGCTGCAAAATCAAGAGCTATCATCCAAAAGAGCGTGAAGAAGTCTGCTGATAGGCAGAGGATGATGAGCTTCTTGAAGCTATATGGATTCTCCAGAAGGAGACTTGGCCCCATGTCTCTGGCCACTATGGATGAGCATATTAGGGTGATCAAGCAAAAGATCAAAAGTGGAGAGCTCATTGACTTACACTCCACTCCAAGTCAAGACCCACCTGAAGTGGAGGTTAAGGTTGAACAACCAGAGACAACACAACCTGGACCTCCTGCTGAAACTCAGCAAGCTTCATCTTCTGATCCACAGCAGGGTCAACCTCCCTCTCCTTCTAAGCCTGAGAGAGAGGAAGTCCCAACTGAGAAAGATAATGAAGATCAATCTGGTACTGCAGGCCAGTTCTCTCAGTTAAAACCTGTAAAGAGAAAGAAGAGGATGGCTTCCAAACCAAAGCCAAAGAAGAAGAAGACTGCACCCTCTTCTAAACCCTAGGATGAGTCAGAACATCTTGAGGTTGTGCAGCCAGAGGACGCTACATCAACTCCAATTCAAACAGCTCCTCTAGCATCAAGAAGACCCATCTTATCCTGGACATACACCACAAATCCAGAGAGATGGCATGTCATTAGAGATCAAGGAACTAAAGACATTTACACATGGCAAGATATGTTTTAGTTGCCTCTACATGACCTCTTTGATATGAGAAGACACTTTGATAGACTGAAGGATCCTGATCACCTTATGAAGAAAGGATTGGTGATCATCCTAATGAGGACTGTTGACATCTGAAGTCTACTAAGTGTTTTGGTAGCATCAGCCTAGGGGGAGTTTGTAGAGATTAATGAAGAGGTTGATTCAACCTAAACATCCAATGTTTATCCTGCATGCTGCACAAGTATTATGAAGAAGAATGCTTAGGAAGTTTCACACATGCAATAGAAATATTCTAAGTGTGAAATCTTCCGAAGCCAAGACCAATATCTTCCAAAGCCAAATATGAAGTCTTCCGAAGCCTTAGAGACAAAGTCTTCCGAAGCTTCAACTTATGAAGACAGATTTCTTCCAAAGACTTTTAACACATGCTTTATCTTATGTACTTTTCCATAAAGCTGAACACCTTTCCGCTGCACCTCTGTAAGGTCACCAACTTACATGAGTTGGTGAAAAGGTCCATGCTTTTAGTAACTGTACATTGAGGTCTTGAGTTTGTAACTTTCTACTTCATGTACTATATCCTTTTTGTAATAGATAAGGATGTGAGCTATGGCATGTCATAGTCACTAGTTAAAAGGCAATCTGCCTTTTGACTTTACAATTGATTTTGTTTTGTGTCTAGTCAATTGTATCCAGGTGGCTTTCAAAGTATAGCCGGCTGTAGGATGTAGTATAAGTATCTCATGTTCTTGTATCTTTGAATTATGCTTTGTAACACTTGTAATAGAACATAGAGAAAGCAATATACATCATTCTTGAAAACTATATATTTGTGTTCTTTGTGTTCTGTCTCTTTCATTACTTGTGTTCTTAGTGTCTTACCTTGGTTAATCCAGTTTACTATTTGGTTAAGTTTAGTTAATCTCCTCTTTGTGTTGTTGTGTTGTAACTTAGCACCCTTCAACGATCCTGCAATTACCATCTGGGCAAAGCCAACGTGGTGGCAGATGCCCTTAGCCGAAAGGAGAGACCCAAGCTGATTCGGGTGAAGGCTTACCAGTTGGTCATGACCTTTGATTTGATGAAGCAAGTCAAAGAGTTTCAAGATAAGGCATTGAAAGAAGATCATATTAACTCTGAAAGAATGAGAGGCATGGTTGCGGAATTGGGTGAAAACACACTCGGTGTTAGAACCCGATTCGGACGGATGTGGATTCCTCGTTTTGGGGATCTACTTAGAAAGGTTATGGATGAAGCTCATAAGACTCGATACTCTATTCATCCTAGTGCTAAAAAGATGCATCAAGACATGAAGAAAGATTATTAGTGGCTGGGTATGAAGCGTGACGTAGTGGAGTACGCGAGTAAGTGCCTTACTTGTTTGCAAGTGAAGGCGGAGCACCAAAAGCCATACAGAAAAATCCAACATTTGGATATACCGAAGTGGAAGTGGTAGCACATCACCATGGATTTTATTATGAAGTTACCGCGTATGGCACGAGGGTGTGATGCTATATGGGTGATAGTTGATCGTTTGATGAAGAGTGCTCACTTCCTACCAATCCATGAGACATATTCATCTGAGGTCGGCGGATCTTTTCATCAAGGAGATTGTAACTCGTCATGGTGTGCCGGTGTCTATTGTGTCTGATTGTGACACCGGTTTACATCTAAATTTTGGAAGAAATTCCACGATGCGATGGGGACGAGGTTACATAGTAGTACGACTTATCATCCTCAGACGGATGGTCAGTCGGAAAGGACGATTCAGATGTTGGAAGATATGCTACGGGCATGCATCATTGATTTCAGAGGAAGTTGGGATGACCACTTACCGTTAGCTGAATTCTCGTATAACAATACATGCCAGCATTGGTATGCCCCCTTACGAGATGTTATACGGTAGGAGATGTAGAACACCCGTGTGTTGGGGTGATATTGGCCATAAAGAGTTAGGGAGCATCGAGGTGGTCGAGGCTATGACTGAGAAGCTAGAAAGGATCAAAACCTTTATGAAGGTAGCTAAAGATAGGCAAAAGTCGTATGCTGATAAACAACATAGACCGATTGAGTTCCAAGTGGGTGATAGAGTTATGTTGAAAGTCTCACCATGGAAGGTATCATTTGGTTCAGAAAGCGGGGCAAGTTGAGCCCGAGATACATTAGGCCTTTCCGAATCATTGCTCGAGTAAGAGAGGTGTCCTATAGACTAGAGTTACCAGATGAGTTAAGTGGAATTCACCCAACATTCCATGTATCTCATCTAAGAAAGTGTCTGGTAGACGAGGACATGATTGTACCACTAGAAGATATCGAGGTAGATGAATGGCACAATTATGTGGAGCAACCAATGGCGATCATTAACCGTAAAGAGAAGAGGTTGAGAAATAAAGTGGTTCCTCTTGTGCGTGTACAGTGGAAGCATAGTAATGGATCTGAGTCTACGTGGGAGACGGAGGAGGAAATGAGACAACATTACCCACGATTGTTTGAGGAATAACAGGTTTCGGGGACAAAATCTAAATAAGGGGGTGGACTTGTAACACCCGATTATTCTTTAAGGTTAGAAAAGAAAGAATAAAGTGAAGAAAAAGAAAGAAACACCATTGTACCCAAGTTGAGGGGTAAAAGTGTTAAAAGGACAAAAAGGTTTAAAAGTTAGTGAATAAAGGTGATGGCCGCCCATCATCCTCTCTTCACACACACCATTTGGTTTTTTAGAGAGTAAGTGAGAGAGAGCTGAAAACTCTCGGGTTTTTGAAGAACAAGAGCAGAAGTATGAATTCAAGGTAAGAATTCACGATTTTAAGATGTTCTTAACTGGCCTTAGCCTCGGCTATATGCTTATGTGTGTTTTTGTGTGTTCGGGTATGTATTTGGTGGGATTCTAGGCGGTTGAACTCAATTGCAAATGTGTTTTGAAGAAGTCAAAACCAAAGGCTGTTAAGGTGAGTTCTAGAACCCCTTTTTACTTATTTCAAATTGCTTTGGGGCTAGAAATGCATGTATGAACGTTTTATGAAAGTTGGATTTTATACCCGTATGTGTGTATGTGTGTGTGTTTATGCGTGTGGTGTGAGTTTGGGTAATGTATATGTTTGATGATGATGTGGATGCGTTTCTATGGCTTTGAATGTATGGTTTAAGCTTAGAATATGTTGTATGATGATTGGAGACTGAATTATGATGTTTAAGTGACATGTAGTCTGCCCATGCGCTTAAAAAGTGACCCATGCGCCCAACTGAAAATAACTGCCTAAGTGTTCCCATGCGCCTAAATCCCATACGCCCAAACAGTACCCATGCGCCTAGAAATAGCCTGAAATTTACTAAGTATCCATGCGCCCAAGATTCCCATGCGCCTAGGCACTCATGCGCCTGCATAGTGCCCATGCGCCTAGAATTGCCCAGAAATGACTAAGTGTTGCCCATGCGCCCGAATAGTGCCCATGTGCCTAAAGACTTGGAAATATTTTCTGATTTTGGGAAAATGTATAATGTAGGCTTTGACTTGGAAGATTACCGGGGGCTATGTAAGTTGACTTTTTGAGATCATAGATGATGTGATGGGCAATGTATGTGATGTATGATTAATGCTTATGTATGATGGTATGTGTGATGTATGTTTTGTATGTATGATGGTGCCTTATATGATGATGTTTTGTATGTTTTTGTTCCTGATTGTGTATGTTATTTTCCCATGGCTTTACGTTGAATATTTTATGAATGAATGAAAGTATTATGTAACATAAAGTGGAAGATAATGAAAAAAGAAACAAAATTAAAGAATGCATGCATTAATGAATGAATGAAAGTAAGAAAGTCTTACAAGTAATATATGGAGGCTCACACCCAATAAAGGGTGTTAGCTCAACTGTGTGCGGGTTAGCTACCCCGGAAGGATGCACATTAGGGTCTAATCTTTGTGATTGACCATACGTATGGGATCCTTGCCGCTTGCCCTAGGTACTAGATTTAGCTTCGTGCATAATGTTCGAGGTCTATGAAAGACCTCAGGCCTAGTAATCAGCTTCGTGCACAATGTTCGAGGTATAGCCTATGGCATTGATCCGGAATGAAAAAGAAAAGATAAGTGGTGAATGTACTTGCCCTAGGTATTGGAGTCAGCTTCATGCATAATGTTCGAGGTCTATGAAAGACCTCAGGCCCAATAACCAACTTCGTGCACCATGTTCGGGGTATTGTACATGTCATCGAAAGTAATGAACGTACGACTGAAAGTAAGAAAGTTATGTATGAAGGTGATAGATAATGAAGTACGATGGATGAACGAAAGTTAACGAACGAATGATGAAGATAATAATGATATTATCTATGTGTACGTATGATGTGTGATCATGTACAAAAGTAAGAATGGTTTTAAACGGAAATAAAATATGTTTTATTTTAAAACTAGAACTCACTCAGCAACGCTGACTTTTATGTGTTTCCAGTTGGCAGGTAATGGTTGCTGAGGATAACACGGGGCGGCTACTTGGCTCATTTTGGATGGCATTCTTTTGTATAATGTTTTTGAATTATAATGCGAACAAACGATATTTTGTAACGAATACTGTATTAACTTGCAAAAGCATTTATAATGAAATGAAATGCATGATTTAATGTTTTCGCTGCAATGTTTTTATTTAAGTTAATGAAAATATGTGTTTTATGTATGATGATTAACCAACTGTGAGTGTTCGGGAACGGGGCCTTACAATGGATGATGCTATATATCAATTAAACAAACTACTTAATCTCTTTGAAAAATATAGAGAAAACGGATTTGAAAATGATGTGATTGTCGCAAAAGAAATAGCTTTAGAAATGAATATACGGCCTATTTTTAAAGAGACACGTATAATTCATAGAAATAAACGATAAGATGAAAATGTTGACTATGAAACCATAAGAACTCCTATAGAATCTTTTAAATTTGATTTCTTTTTGTATATTAATGATCATGCTATTTCATCAATTAAGAGTAGATTCGATCAATTTACAGAGTTTGAAACATTTTTGGTTTTTTATTTAGTATAGAAAAGTTAAAATCTTTAGATTTAAAAGAAAATGTATTAATATTGAAAAATTCTACAACATGATCATAGTTTAGATATTAATGGTTTAGATTTATTTCACAAACTAAAAATTTTACAAGAAATTATACCTTTAGATTGTGACATACTTTTCAATATACTAAATTATATTAAAAAGTTCCATTCTTTTCCAAATGCATATATTGCATATAGAGTTATATTAATGATTTCGGTAACTGTTGCCTCAGCTGAAAGAATTTTTTCTAAGTTAAAATTGATAAAATAATTACTTAAGATATACATGTCACAAGAAAGATTAAATGGATTAGTTACTTTATCAATTGAAAATGAATTATTAAAAGGATTTGATTTCAACTTATTTATTAAAAAGTTTACCTCTCGTAAAGCTAGATAAATAAATTTTCTTTAAACATTTTCATATACATAAAAAAAATCAACTCCGCCAACCTATAAACATTGTTTTTTATATTGCCGGTCCCAAGCCCAGATAAAGGGGGAGGGTTTTAAAATATGATATTTAGAAGAAGGCCCCAAAATTTTGTTTCGCTTTAAGCCTCCAAAACGATTAAGTCGACCCTGTCTGAACTAATAAGAGGTCTAAACTATTAAGTGCTGAACCATTAAAAACGAGTATATCGTTTAACTATTCAAATACAAATGTCTGACCAATTCAGTTAAGAGCTCTTAATCATTGAACATTATACCTCTTAACCATTCAATATTACTATGCTGTTTAACCATTCAGAGACAAATGTCCAAACCATTTAGACATTTATTCGCGAAACAAACAGTGTAAACTATTAATATGTTGATTTAGATGCTACCGAATAGTCCCTTAGTGTTGGTTAAAGTTTGTTATATCAATTAGTTATGTAGGTTTCACAATAATAATAACACAAATGCCATGGCACCATTTTAAATATAGAAAGAATCGATCCGGACTAACGTGTAGGTCTGGTTTGTGTTTATTTCGAGACCAATGCATTGCCCAAATGTGTCATAATTCATTTATGTCCGGATCGGTTCCTCGGTCTCATATGTTGATTTGTAATATGTAAGTTTATTTACAGAATAAAAAGAAAAAAAGGAAAAAAAAAAAAAAAGCACCCTTTTCTCCTGATCCGATCGGTTCTATTCTTTTTTAGAGATTTGCATATGGTGGGCCCTACGCTTCGACACGCTCTTTCGTCCCCTTTCTTCCTTCACTCCTTTGCTTTTTTGCATGAACAAACCCACTCCTCTCTCTTCTCTCTTCTCTCTTCTCTCTAAACTCCAATCTTTCCTCTCCGCCGCTCAATTTCTCCATCATTCTTCGCTAATTTTAACCTAATTTCCAGGTGATTTTTCATTTCACTTTGCTTCTACTCAATTTTAGTACAATCAGTTCAGTTCATCCTATTTGATTCATGTTTAACTGAGCACCTTGTTCACGATTCCTGAATTATAAAACGTTCGCGTGCGTTTCTCACTCGATTCATTTTCTGGTCTTCGATTTGCTAAATTGTTTCAATTTTATGCCAACCAAGTACTATCGATCTGCCAGTTGGATTGGAGTTGCTGGATTGCCTTTTCCGATTCCGGATTTGCTATGTGAGAACATTTGATTTTTATAGGGGTTTGTTTCTCATAGTAAGTGATTATCTTCTTCAACTGTTAATAGAGATGTCCATCTCTCTTTCTCTATGTTTACGCCCGCAGGTTTCTGCTTTGAGGTTGTTCTCTATGTTCTAGGTTAGTTAGATTGGAGAATCGTTATTGTTTATATTAAGCTGTTTGAATTGACATGTTCTTTGTTTTCAGTTCTCATTGTTAACAAAATCAGATGTTAGGGAAGGTTATCCGTGAAGCGTTTAGCTCGTTGGTTCCTGTCTTATGCCCTAGATTGTAACACTTTCAGAGTTCTGTAATTTAGATTCCCCTTTATTTTTATTCCAACAAGATAGTCTTTAACATTCCTAAATATCTTAGGAAATTCTAGACAAAACTACTCCACACGTTATGTATTATATCTTATACAATGCCAAGATGGTTATCGTGTGATTCTAATAGATCAATTATAAGGTTCATAAATAGCATCTTTTTAGTTCGGTCATCAGTGATCTTTGACCTCTCTTAGCCTATGATTTTAGGTTAGTGTTGCCGTGTTGGTTAATCCACATTTGGATTGTGAACTTCATTACTGTAAATAAATCACATTATCTTTTTTCTCTAACATGTGCCAGATTATATATTCTGAATATACAAGTTATCTAACTTACAGGAAATAGTATTCGTGTGGATAGAAATCCTGTAAGAAGTTTATGGGTGCTACAAGCTCAAAAGTGGAAGAAGATAAGGCCTTGCAACTATGCCGTGAACGGAAAAAGTTTGTTGGACGAGCACTTGATGGCAGATGTTCACTTGCAGATACTCATTTTACTTATATAGAATCCCTAACAATTATTGGAAGTGCTTTAAGAAGATTTGTTGAACCTGAAGCTCCAATGCAATCCTCTTTATATAATACTATCAGTGCAACTCCAGATCCACTGGGATTTTCTTTCTCTTCAACCATGTCACAACATATTAATCCAGCTGGAAAACATTCTCCATCACCTTCTCCACCAACTTCTAATCGGTTTTATGCAGATCATATGAAGATTAGAGGTTCATTTTCTAAGAAAGTTGAAGAAAAGCCATCTGTTCCTGTAATTGTTCCTGTAACTTCTTCAAGTACCCCAAGAACCACCACTCCTCGTTCCATAGATGAGTTAGAAACTTCGTTTGACCCTTCTCCTATTCTGCCTGAAAGTCAACCATGGGATTTTTTTGGTCTTCCCCATCCAATCGACAATGAATTTTCTTCACAAGATACACGGGAGTTGAATCAAAGGCTAGAAAGTTTTAGTGACATGCAAAATCCAAAGGAAGGTGAAGAAGAAAAGAGCCTGACCGAAGGGAGTGTAACATGTCAAGAATCAGAAGATGAGTTTGATGGGTCAGATACTGATGTGCTGGTGAGAAGTTTTGAAAATGTAAATCGTGTAGTGGATAATGTTAGTGGAGGCAGTTTACGTTCCATGTCATCTGCAGGAAGCATGACACCAGAAACTGAAATTTTAAATGGGGAAAAGGCTAATTCTCCTCAAATGTCACCATTAAAACGAAAAATGTCTGGTGTTAGGAATGTTGCAGTTGTTCAAGAAGAAAAGGAGGACGTGGTAAAAGAAGCTCCTGAAAATATGCTGGTATCTAAAGATTTAATTTCAAGCATGAGGGATATTGAACAGTTGTTTATTAAAGCTGCTCAATGTGGGAGAGAAGTTCCAAGAATGCTTGAAGCCAACAAGCTTCACTTTCGTCCCATTTTCCAGGGAAAGAACGTATGTTCTCTTTTTCTCTCCAACAAAAAAGCATAGTAAAATATAAACTTTTTCATAAAATTGTCTTTTAGTTTTTTGTTATTGGTAGTATTAGCAACATTTTATTGTAGTTGGAAAATTTTATGCTTGTATTCAATGAGAGTTTATGTGGCAGGTGGTTCATTCACTTCAAAGTATTTGAAAGCATGTATGTCATGTGGAGATGATCCAAGTGAAGTACAGGAAGGTAGGCTTTTCTATTCTAAAAAATGGGAATCAACATGCTTCATGAGTCACAGGATTTAGGATTTTTACTAAATATGGCTCTTTTTAGAAAATGCATTTATATAATTCTATTCATGTATCAAGAAATTGGTTCATCTCCATTTGCATAGTGGGACTAAAATATGCCTTACATATACTTTTTTTACTCAAAGCATACATACAGTCATGACACTTGTCATGGAAAAGGTGGCAGAATGCGAGGATTTTTATATTGGAAATGGTGAGAGCACCTCCAATGGTGATTTATTGGAAGGCTTTCTATCTTTTGAACTACTTATTACTATTGGAGTCAAGGGTTATTTGTTATTGACTGACTTATTACCCAAAGACTTATTATTCTCAAGTAACCGAAAATGGATGCAATTCTTAGGATTTTTCTCTCATTATATCTTATATTTTATTTTTTGCATTGCATTGATGTAGATTTTAAGATACGTATGTTATTTATATGAAAGTTTGTGGAAAGATGACGTAGCTAAAAAAACCATTAAAGGTAATTGCCATTGGAGATGCTCTAAGAGGCAGTGTTGTAAAAATCGTTAGGCGCTAGTCGGGCAATGAGGTACCGACTAGTGATTAATCGGGATTAATCTGTTTGGAACTTATATATATAATTTTCATTTTTGTATATACACATACTCATTTTTATATATAATTTTTATAAATATGTTTAGTTTTATATATATATAAACAAATGTGGCTGGAATTTAGAAATTTTCACTGGAATTTATGAAGTTCGCCCGGAATTTCGCCAGATTCTGCAAAAATGCAGATTAGGGGCCGACTAGGGTCGACTTTTTCCCAATTTTGACCAATTTGACCGACTAGCGATAGTGGTTCCAATTAGGGAAAATCCAGTCGGTGAGGTACCGATTCCCAACTAGTCGCCGATTAATCGGCCGACTAGTCTGATTTTTACAACATTGCTAAGAGGCATATTTTATTTAGAAACTTGCCAATTTTGTTCATTGGAAAGAGAAGCATGCAAAGCAGGGGAGAAAGTAGATTAAACTACATTCCTTTGTAGAATAAGGAAAAGTGATTATGAGTAAGATTTGGTAATATTCAGAAGTGCTATGTGATGTGTAATTTGACCAATAGAAATATTACATATGGTTCTTGGCTTATGTGCAATGTGATGTCAATAGTTTCTATTATCTTTCATTTTAAGTAGCCTAACACTGAGTTCAATAGTTTTCAGTGGCATGAATATGAAGATGACCTAACTTTTTGATTGATATTGGTCAGTATTAGGTCTCATTGTTCATGCTTTTAGGTTATATGTTTGTTTATTTAGGGTTTGGTTTATCCAAGTATTAGTTAGGGTCAATAATTGTGGGAGGACATGTTATTGCCAGTGAGATAGCCTTAAATATAGTTGGTATATCTATTAGCCTGGACACGAAATTACATAAAAGCATTAATAGTAGCTACTTACGGAGACAAAAATCCTAAAACCGCTAATTTAGGTTTTGCTTTAAGATCTTGAATTATCACTTCTATAGGCCATAATGTTTTATGCTACACAACATTATTTCTGTTAGGGATCCGGGTGTAGATCGACACACAAACACAACTAAACCGCTTGAGAAAATAATAACAAAGATGAACACAAGAGATTAAACGTGGTTCGGTCGATGTGACCTACGTCCACGGGCTGCAACCAGGATAATACTTTTATTGTTTTCTGCCTCCCTCATAAGGAATTACAAGTACAATACACAATATAAACAGAGAAAATTAGGGTTTACAACTTAATCCCCAAGAAAACCTTAATGGGCCAAAATTAAATAAAAAACAGTTCAGGTCTTTAATATAATAAATCCGCCATTAGTTGTCTTTTAACCCGAGCCCAAGTCAAGACTCCACAAACCCAACAATCTCCCACTTGGAGGTTTGATCATCTTCATACTGCCTTCCCTTGTGAACACTTGTACCTCTTGTAATCTTCCTCGTCTTCCTGGTTGCAGCGGCCTTCTTATCAGTTAACCTGAAGGCCCGTTGAAGCTCCCCCGAGCTTGAACATATCAGTCAAGACTGAATTTGCCCCTGACCTGTTCGCCGTCCCTACCGGCTCCCACTGAAACAAACTACCAGATCCTGGAACACCCTGAGAACAAACACTTTTCATATTTAGCAAGTAATTATCTGGAGAGATTTTCTTAGATGGAATATTAGTTCTTTTAACCCACTGTCGTCTAGGAACTATAACTGAAGCACAGCCTGTGCTCCCACTGCCACGAAATCCTTTAACTGGTTTTCTTGAATTCTTCCATGCACATTCACTCTGAATCTTTCCTGTGACTCTATGTTTCTTACTTGCAAAGCAAACATTCTTCTGTCCACGAGATTCTGTGAACTGGATTTTAGTCTTCTTCTGAACTGGAGCGTCACTTCCTTCAGATAGTAAACTGACCATATACAATGAACTCATTTTATTTCCACGAGCAATGACAAGATTCCCTTTAATAACTTTCCACTGCTTATTCCTAAAATTAACCTCATGTCCTTGTTCATCCAACTGACCTACAAAATTTAACTGTTTTTTCAAATCAGGAATCACTCTGACATCTTTCAAAGTCCATGAACCAGCTAAAGTAACTAAATTTATGTCACCCATGCCCGTAACATCAAGAACATCATTGTTCGCCAGTCTTACCTTACCAAAATCACCCTTTTTTAGATTCTGCAATGCTTCGCTGCTATGGGTAGCATGAAACGAAGCTCCAGAATCCATGACCCATGAAACCACACTACTCTCCACGCTATAGATTAATGCATCATCGTTTGAGTAGTCTGCAGCAGTGTTAACTTCTTTTTGATCGTTCGGACACTGATTTCTGAACTGTCCTACCTGTTTACAGTTCCAACAAGTCACATCATTTCGAGCCTTAGATTGACTTCTTTTCATGTTCTTGCTCCCACTACCTCTGTTATTCTTTCTTCCTCTACAAACATTTAGTAATTCACTTGATGATTCACCTGACTTTCTTCGTCTGATGTCTTCGCCCATAATGATATCCCGAATGCCTTTTAAAGTGAACGCACTGGTGGAACTAGTAATCGCTGTAACAGTACCAGCCCAGCTATCAGGCAATGATGATAACAGTAGTAGAGATAAACCTCATCCTCGAATTTGATGCCAACTGACCCAAGTCTTGACAAAATAGAGTTCAAGTTGATATGCATTAAAACTGAACTTCCCTCTTTCATCTTTGTATTAACTAGCTCTCGAATCAAGAAAACTTTATTGGCTGCCGAAGGCTTCTCGTACATATTAAATAACGCATCCATGATACCTTTCGCTGTAGTTTCCTTCAGAATATTGAACGCAACATCCTTTGTCAGCGACAATCTAATAACTGCCTTGGCCTTTTATCTAAATCCATCTAAAGCTTCCCACTCAGTTGCTTCCATCTTTTCTGGTTTATCACCCAAGACAACATCCAAGTCTTTCTGAACAAGCAAATCCTCCATTTGCATTTTCCACCAACCAAAGTCATTTCCATTAAACTTCTTAATCTGAATTTTTCCGCTCTCAGCCATTATCTCAAAATACAATCTGTTTCCAATCAAGTCAAGACTGAAAATAGTGTCAAACACAACTGTGGCCGTTGCCTGAACTTACGTGTTGTTCTATTGAACACTACTTTTTTTTCTCAGTCTCAAAAAAATAGTAAACAAACGAGTTTAACAATGCGCTTGAATTCCCAACTTTGGATCTTGGTAATGATATCAAGAATACTTGGATAAAAATAATAACCCAACTGATCAAACCACCTGAAACAAATGTCGTCTACAATATCTGACGACTTGACTCCTGCCCTAGATTAATGCTTCTGGTCGGCGCAAAACGACCGCGGTATGCAGGTTACAAAAGAGCAAGCGAGCAACAACCTTTTTTTTTCTTTCTCTCCTTTTTGTTTTTAATCCGCGACCAGTTGGGTTTATGGCAGCAAGATTGCCGGTTCTCGAAACCCTAGGTTGCAACTTCTTTCTCTCGCGATGTGTTTCCCGTGAGTAACGAGCCAAAGCTCTGATACAACTTGTTAGGGATCCGGGTGTAGATCGACACACAAACACAACTAAACCGCGCGAGAAAATAATAACAAAGATGACCACGCGAGGTTTAACGTGGTTCGGTTGATGTGACCTACGTCCACGGGATGCAACCAGGATAATACTTTTATTGCTTTCTGCCCCACTCATGAGGAATTACAAGTACAATACACAATATAAATAGAGAAAATTAGGGTTTACAACTTAATCCCCAAGAAAACCCTAATGGGCCAAAATTAAATAAAAAACGGGCGAGGTCTTTAATTTAATTAATCCGCCATTAAGTTGTCTTTTAACTCGAGCCCAAATCAAGACTCCACAAACCCAACAATTTCCCATGGAGTGAAGCTTTGATCTTTTGTTTATTTCTCATAAAGTAAACTTTTGGTCTCTTTTTACCCTCTATTGAGTTGGATAAAATATTGAAAACCAAACTACTTTTACTAAATGTCTGGAATGTCAAGTTATATCTTTCTATCTTATAGACCATGAGGGTATATGCATTTTATGACATGCTTAAACATCTACCAAGGCCAATCTAGTCTGGGCATATACATCATCGTTTGATTAGCTTCTCAAACTGTACATATGTTGTTTCCATTTTCAGTAACTATATATTTTTTTCTTGGATAGGACCTGCTCAAAATGACACCAAGTACTTGACATGGCATCGGTCAACGTCTTCCCGTGCATCATCGTTCAGGCATGATTCTGCCAGTGGCAACACTAGAGAAAATCCAGAGGAAGTCTCTAGTAGCCTCTTTGATAACTTCTACATGAATGCAGGAAGCCATGCTTCAACATTGGATAGACTCTATGCATGGGAGAAGAAGCTTTATGATGAAGTTAAGGTAATATCATGAAATCTTTTTCCTTAAATTGTTTACTATGACATGACTGTGTATATCTTTATTTTGTAAATTTCACTCTAAATCCATCTCTATAAACATTTGTTTTCACATGTTTTGGACTACTTGGTTATATTGTTAGTTTGAAATTCTGTTTCCATGTTAATTACTTGCATCACCTTCTCCTTAAAACACTAATACTCGTGTTTTTTTAACATTTATACATTAACACAGGCTCTGATCTGACCCTTCTTTTTAAGATGGGAAGAATTAGAGAAAGATGAATCAAATATAGTTTGATGTGGAAAATCTGGTTCAATTGAAAGGATTTTCGAGTCTTATTGCACACATGTTTCTCGTCCTTTTAGATGTTCTTGATAAAAGAAATACTGTGTTGAAAATATACTTCAATGTTAAAGAATTATGTAGGATCTATAGTCTATACATTTGTAGATTTAATGCTAAACAGATAGGTCTTGTGGCTACTTTATGAAAAGTGTTATTTTGAAACATTTAAACAACATTTTAACCTTTCAAAAGCATGTTTCACAAAGCTAAATGATATAACTGAACAAGCTTTCAGCAACATACTTGATACGTTAAAACTGATTTAGTCTAGAATCATGTCACCCAACAACCTAAACATATGTATAAATGAAATTGAAGCCTCGAATTACTAAGCAATTCATTGCATTTGACTCTTATTCACCTTATAAGAAGCTTTTACAGCAAAGTGAAGGCATGTACACCTCATCTATTAGTTTATCTTCTCCCAGTTAGTATTACATTGTGTATTTGTTTTTCCGAATTTCACCACATTTTTCCATATCTAAATCACACGGTAATTAAAGAATCTTAACATCTAGCAGTGCATCCTTTTCTATTAAATTGCAGCACCTAAATGAACATTATTTATAAATTACTTTCAGGCAAATGAGATGCTGAGAAAGGTTTATGATCAGAAACGAAAACTTC
Organism: Flaveria trinervia; assembly: GCA_025506515.1. Taxonomy (NCBI): domain Eukaryota; kingdom Viridiplantae; phylum Streptophyta; class Magnoliopsida; order Asterales; family Asteraceae; genus Flaveria; species Flaveria trinervia. The sequence goes on from CM046450.1 coordinate 60,729,699, forward strand.
TTAGGCAATTAGAATCCACTGGAGAAAGCTCTCGTAGAATTGATAAGACTCGTGCAATTGTTAAAGATCTACATTGGAGAATTGGAGTTGCTATCCACAGGATTGATTCTATTTCAAGAAGAATTGAAGATCTGCGAGACAAAGAACTTCATCCACAACTTGAGGAGTTAATTGAAGGGTATGTAGTTCTTGGAGCACTAGTAGTAAACATAGAGCTGGTACAGTGGGCGGGTTGGATAACAGGTCTTCGTTCAGGTCTAGTAATTTTGGTACATGTTAGCTGGGTTTGACTTGCTGCAGTTCATGTTGTGTGAAAAAAATTGAGGCTTTTCAAATACTGTGTGTTAAATATAATTACTAAATTATAGCATTTCAACATAATCTTAACTTTTTGAATAATATGACTTAAGAGGTTATATGTAGGGGTGTTAAATGTGTTGTGTTCGTACTTTGGCGGGGTCCTACCCTAGACCGGCCTGAACTTCACACGAATTCGAAAATTTTGTGGGACAATGAACCTAGACACAACATGATTTTTCACATGATGACATGAGCACAACTTGTTTATCCCAATTTTTCTTTTATTTTGTACTTTTCCATATTAATACTCAAATTAATAAATTTTACAACTAAAAGTACAAGTGCATATAAAGTATTACTTTATGCTCATTTCTCTTTATATTTTTTAATTTTGCCATAAAATACCCTTATGGTACAAAATGCATTATAGAAAAGTAAATATAAAACTGAACTAGTTAATTGGGTCATCCCACATGGTCACAACCCCTATAGCTAAACATGTTTACATGTTTGACCTGAAACTGTTTGGACTAAACCCAAGCCTGTGACTTTTGGCTCAATTGACGTGTTTCCTCTTAACCTACTTTTTACATGTTGGAGCTCTGGGTCGATTAAAAATTCAAGTAACAGTTATCAGTCATTTCAATGACAGGTTGAGAAAGATGTGGGAAGTAATGCATGAATGTCATAAGAGCCAATTCCTCATCATATCCTCAGTAAATAAAAGCACCCACACCAAGATATCACTACAATCAGATTCTCATCGCCAAATCACTATCTATCTTCAAAGTGAATTGAGCACTCTGTCTTCAAGTTTTACAAAGTGGATCGGTGCACAAAAAGTGTATGTAGAATCATTAAACAGATGGCTTCACGAATGTGTCCCGCGTCAACAATCTATCAAGAAAAAAAGACGCCAACCACCCTCTTTAAGAGACTATGGTCCGCCCATATATGTCGCCTGTGGTGTGTGGCTAGATAGGATTGAAAATTTACCAACTAAAGAAGTTGCAGATTCCATAAAAGATTTAGCTGCTGAAATTGACCGTTTCTTGCCTCGACAAGAAAAGGTCAAAGGAGGGCATCATTCGATGCCATGGCAGCGTGGTAACAACAACGAGGATCCTGCAGGGTTGAATTTGTTACAAGAGGAAGTTTTGGAGGAGCGAGTTGCAAATTTTGATCCTTTGAAGTCTCGCTTGGAGGGTTTTTTTGCACAGTTGAGTAAGTTTTCAGGATTATCTTTTGAAATGTTTACAGATCTTCAAAAGGCCATTCAAGATAGGAAGAACAAGTATGAACGGGTTCACTCCAAATCTTCATAGACAAACCGGCAGAAGGGAATAAATCTTTCAACAGAGATTCTTGGAGATTTGTACATCAAGAAAATAATAATCAAATAAACAGTCAGAGCTGCTTTCCATGTTTAAGTGATTTAGAGGTACTATATACTATTTAATATTTATATAGAAGTCTGTTTGGAGTTGAGTCTGTATAAGCAGGAACTTGTATAGCATATAGGAGTATCGGGTACAAATTCTGCCCTGGTGCATCATGTTGTGGTCTGTGATGGTCTTGGGATTTGGTTTCTTCGCATTTTTCTCAACATATATTTTTTGTAGTGAAATAATCGGTCTCCTAAAAGTGAATATTTGTAGATGGCTTGATTTGGATTATGGTTTTAAATCTTTATAAAAATGAACAAGCATAGGACCTTGTTCGTTTAATGAAATAACATATATTACTTTATACTCTTTGTTTATAAAAATGAAAAAGAAAAGGCTTGTGATATGGTTGCTCAGTTAACAAAAGGAATACTGTTTAATTGAATTGGAACCTATGTAAGTGGCTGATGTCTTGCAATGCAACTAGTTTAGATTCCATGCACCAATCTTTTTCTTTTAGTGGAGTCTTTATATTGCATCTGCTTTTCTGTATCATTATTTGTTATGTTGTTTTTAATTTGCGTACATGTTTCTATTTATTGTGCGGTCCGTTAAATGTAACCGCTTGTGATTACCTATATCTAAAGGTGGTGGTCCTCACATCATACACACTTATTACATACCTATCAGTCATATTTTGTTATGTCATATCACACAATACAAACATGAGCATAGAATCCGGGTTTAAACTCGACCTGGACCCGAGTACAAGTAGTACCCGATGAGGAGTGTACGTGGTTTGGACCCGTATAAACATGTAGGGTTAAAACTGGTTTTAGATATAGGATATTTTTAGAAAACCCGACCCGAACCCGAACTTGTACCCGAGTTGAATCCAATTTCGACCGTTTTTTGCCTTTCTAAAAAAGCAAGCCGTTGGGAATTTTTTTGACCGTTTTTTTTTTCTGTTTTAGCCCAACTAATAAATAAGTTTGAATTGACATGGTTGAGTACCAAAGTTTCAAACACAAAAACATACGCAAAAAAAACGCAAAAAATACTCTTGTTTACTCTCGTTTTACACTTTCACTCTATCGTTTTAACTTTAACTCTCTTGATATGGCTCACTCATAATCTTCTGCTAGTCAAGGTTCGTCACTTCTCCAATTGTCGTTCGTGTTCTTGTACACAATCGTAACACGGATGTTTGGTGCAATTGGAATATAGTTGAGTTGAGTGACGGATCTGTAAAGGCTCCTCACAAGTTTTGTGGAGCTTTGTTTTTTAAAGATTCAAACATGACTTTAAGTAAACACATTAGCAAGAAGTTTTGTAAGTTTTTGTAAGTCGTTTAAAAATAATCCTGATTCGCAACAACACAATTAATTACGACGTCAACACGGTTTGAGATCGAATAACGAAGTTTGTGATTCAAGAAGCTTTGCTTTATAGTCACTTCAACAAGGTTCAACGTAAAACATAGAACAATAACTAAGTTGATCTAACGCACATTCCGACGAGGCTGTTAAACATGAAAGAATAGGCGTAAAAAAGTTGAATCACACGCACATGTTGTGGCGTGTTAACTCATAAATTTTAAACTCTTTTGTTGACCAACTTGATTCGAGAGACGCTTTAACCTTGTTACACCATGTAATTCGTACTACACTTAGACTTTATTGTTTAAAAATTTATGGAAAAAAACAAAAAAAAATTTTAATTGTATTATTTAAAAATGAAAATACCGGTGTAAACTTAACTAGTGACGTTTGGTCGGCTTCGCACGGTTTAACCGAATCATACAATTGTGTCACCACTCTTTGCGTGGATCCCAATTCATGGCAAATGATGAAATGTATAATCATATTTGATCTTTATTTGTATCTGCATACCGGAAAATTTTGTTTCAATTTTTGGATATGTAATAACTACTTTTAATTTACAAAATAAACTTTTTTCAATTGCATTTAATACACCTCTAACAACACAAACCGCGGTTGAAGAATTAAAATCATATATCTTCCGATTGCCACATTTTGCACGTATTATTAATTTAGTAGTGCAAGATGGGCTAGCCGTGAAATTTGTTGATAACTTTATTAAAGCTTTTCGATTTAGGTTACATGACGTTTTTAAATTAGTAGAAAAATATATCAAGATTATAAACAACTTTGTAAGGATACATAATCTAGATTTTTAGGTCCTAATTAGGATATACCTATATGCTGGAATTCGACTTGTTATATGTTTGATTGTGTTTAAAAAAAGGAACTTTGAAAGCTTTTCATAATAGTCTTATTGATGATGGTGAAGCCGACCATTTCCGGATGTGGGTCGAAACAATGTTCAATGTCAATATAATTGTCTTGGCATGTTTAAAAACTCAATTAGAAAATTATCGAGAGTTTATTATCCCACTAGTTATTCGGAGCTTTCAGAAATTATATTTAGTGGGTTTGAATTTTAAAATTTTTTAAAATAAAAATCACATGTTTACACAAATAATATTGTTGGAACAACTAAGGTTGGTGCAACCAAAACCAACACTTAGACAGTTTTGGGTACAACTAATAAAGGACTTCCGAAAACAATATCAGTACTTCTGAAGACAAAAGTTGAACTTCTGAAGTCAAGTCTGAAGGAACTTCCGAAGACAAACTTTAGCTTCCGAAGACAAAGTCTCTAATCTTCCAAAGTTCAACACTTAGAAGAATTGAAGACTACAACTTCCGAATTATGAAGTTCAAAGGAAGCCTCGGAAGAAGTAGTGCAGGACCGGTGAATGGTGGTCACTTACAACACAACAACACAAAGAGGAGAGTAACTTAACTTAATCAAACAGTGAACTGGATTAACCACAAGTAAAGACACTAAGAACATAAGTAATTAAGAGACAGAACAAAAGAGCAAGATACACAAGGAGATGGTTTTCAAGATTACAGTATATTGCTTTCTCAATGTTCTATTACAAGTGTTACAAAGCATAAAAGAAAGTTACAAGAACATGAGATACTTATACAACATCCTACAACTGGCCATATTTTGAAGGCCAGCTGGATACAATTGACTAGACACAACACAAAATCAATTGTAGAGTCAAAAAGGCAGATTGCCTTTTTGACTTTGTGACTATGACATGCCATAGTTCACATCCTTATCTATTACAAAAAGAATAAAGTATATGAAGTAGAAAGTTATTGACTCAAGACCTCAATGTACAGTTACCAAAAGCATGAACCTTTTCACCAACTCATATAAGTTGGTGACTTTATAGAGTTGCAGCGGAAAGGGGTCCAGCTTTATGGAAATGTACATCAGATAAAGCATGTTGTTAAAAGTCTTCAGAAGAAATCTATCTTCAAAAGTTGAACTTCGGAAGACTTTGTCTCTGAAGCTTCAGAAGACTTCATCTTTGGCTTCGGAAGATATTGGTCTTGGCTTTGGAAGATTTCACACTTAGAATATTTCTGGTCCTTGTATGAAACTTCTGAAGCATTCTTCTTCAGTACTTGTGTGCATGCATGCAGAAAGACCTAGGGTGTTTGGTTTCTTCAGCCTCTTCATATAATCTCTACAAACTCCCCCTAGGCTGATACTACCAAAACACCTTTAAGACTTCAGATATCAACAGTCCTCATCTGGATAATGACCAACCCCTTCTTCATGAGATGATCAGGATCCTTCAGACTCTCAAAGTGTCTTCTCATATCAAAGAGATCATGCAGAGGCAGATTGAACATGTCTTGCCATGTGTAGACATCCTCAATGCCTTGATCTATAATGACATGCCATCTTTCCAGATTTGTGGTGTATGTCCAGGACAAGATGGGTCTTCCTGATGCTAGAGGAGCTACTTGATTGGGAGTGGATGGAGCATCCTCTGGTTGCACACCCTCAGGATGTTCTGACTCATCCTGAGGTTCAGAATAGGATGCAACTTTCTTCTTTTTTGGCTTTGAATCTATCCTTTTCTTTCTCTTTGTTACTTTTAACTGAGAAGACTGGATTACAACACCTGATTGATCTTCATAGTCTTTCTCAATTGGGTCGTCCACTCTTATAGGTTTAGAAAGAGAGGGAGGTTGACCCTGCTATGGATCAGAAGATGAAGCTTGCTGTGATTCAGCAGGAGGTCCAGGTTGTGTTGTCTCTGGTTGTTCAACCTTAACCTCCACTTCAGGTGGAGCTTGACTTGGAGGGGAGTGTAAGTCAATCAGCTCTCCACTCCTTATCTTCTGCTTGATCACCCTGATATGCTCATCCATAGTGGATAGAGACATGGGGCAAAGTCTTCTTCCGAAGAATCCATATAGCTTCAAGAAGCTTATCATCCTCTGCCTATCTGCAGATTTCTGCATGCTCTTTTGGATGATGGCTCTTGACTTAGCAGCTTCTTCCCTTAGTTTCCTTTTGGTTGTCTTTCTTCCTTGACTATCTATAGTTCAAGTTATTTGAGATACTCAAACTCGACATAGTCATAGGATAAGGGAAGAAGTGCTTCTGCCTGATAGAGGCCTGTGGCACTCAGGTAGTTGATCATCTTGATCATGTCTTCTTTTTTATCTACCTGAGGTTCTTGTTGAACCACATCCTCATATGCAGGACTTTCTTGAACTAGGGAGAGAGTAGGCACAAGCTTGTACAATCTTTTCTTTCTTCTGTCTTCTTTGATTTGTACCAGTAGCTCTGCATCTTTTGCCTCTTTCTTCTCCTATGACCTTTCCATGTCAACCAGCTCATTAGTTTCTCCAAGGGGAGAGAAATGACATTGTCAATGTCATAGTTCATGGTCTACATGTAGTTGATCCTGACTGCCTCAACTCATCATTTTGAGTGTTTGGTCTGGGGACAGCTCTGATTGCACTTTCCATAATTCTTGCAGACCCAGAAGAGGAACTTTCTCCCCTCAGCTTCCTTTTCCTCTCTCTCCTCCTCCTCAATCTCCTCAGATGTCATCTTTCTTTTCCCTTTGTCACTCATAGACCTTTATGACTCAGGGTGGAGAGAGCTTTGCCCTTCATTGCTTGATGTAGCTTCTGAGCTCTGGCCAGAGAGAAGTTGAGAAGCAGCTTCACCAGCAGGTGTCTCAAATAGGGTATGGATCTCTGCACCAATTGATGTTGATGGGACATGGCTCTCAGGTTCTGCCACTAGGCCTTTAGTCAAGGTTTCCCCTATGAAACTAAACTTAGGGTCTGCCTCAACATCCAGTTGACCGATGGCATTGCTTGATTGCCTTAGTCTTCTTCTAAAGCTGAACTCTACAATGACCCTGTCCTAGATTCTTTAAGCCATCCTGACAGCTTGTCTTGATTGTATTGGATTGACAAGTGGCATGTTGACTAGATCCAGACTTTCATAGAAGTTCAAGGTGTGAAAATTGAAGATCTCTTGTTGCCCTTGAACTCTAAGAACGATAAGGGCTCTTCTGTTGCTATCATACCTCCACCCAATGATATGATTTGAAGATGGTGGAGATGACATAGCCTTTGGTATCCTTCCTCAAACAGACTCTGTATTTAGGAGTCTATAGAGTCCATATCAATATGAACTTGAGGAAGTTGCTGAGTATGCATAATTGCAAGTGAGGATGGTGAGTCCTCAATGTCCATACTCTCTGAAGAACTCCTAGGTTCTGTGATTGTAATGACTTTCTTCCCCTTTTTGGTGGCATCACCCACTTGCATAGGTGAGCCAGGAGTGAGGTCAATCACATCCACAGGTTCTTGTGTTCTTGGTTGAGCTCTTCTTAAAGGTCTCCCAGCTAGTTTGTCCTTAAGACATGAAATCTCAAGTTGTTGATCATTGACCCTGTTTTGCAAGGTATTCACTTGAGATTCAAGGTGACTAACCTTGGAGACTAAATAGGTGCATGTTTTAGACAGTTGTTGCATCTTTAGTCTTAGATTCCTCTCATATTCATCAAAAGAATCATTGGGGGATGAGATGATTGGCCCAGAGTCCTCTCTCTCACCACCAGCTTGAGGTTCTTGGCTGCTGGATTTCCTCTGCTCATTGGCAGTCTCAGTTAGGATGTCAATGGGCTGAGTTGCCATGGTTGAGGTCTTATTGATGGAATCACTTTCAAAATTAGAGCCTATTCCATATGGACATCCTGAACAGGTTCAGAAGTGTCCACCTCTGTATTAGGTGACTGATGTGGGGGAGAAATAGGAAACTTAGGAGCATTCATCTCTCTTTGAGTAGGGGAAAAGAAAAGAGAGTCATGATACTCACTAAAACCTAGATCTTCATCAGTATAGAAGTCAAGGTTGGGGATTGGTTGGTTTAGATCTAAAGGTTGGGGATGGTAACTGTCCCCTGAAGGTTGATCACTTGAGTGTTGAGACTCAGAGTGATGGCTTAAGGCAGTTTGGCTTATGAGTTCATCAGGCTGAGCATGAGGAACCTCAGCACTGATCATTGAAGTAATGGGAGTGGTCTGCTCCTCAGGAGACGTGGGAGCTCCAGTGTCCACTTCTTCCTGTGTGGGTGCGTGTATGGGAGCCTCCACAGACTGAATAGTCTGAGTAGGGGTTCGTTTGGATTTTCTTTGGTAGGTGAGGGTGATTTGTGGTTGTTGAGGTGGTTGGGATGTAGAAGGTGTGGGTTCAACACTAGCTGGTGTTGCTAGATTGTCACCATGAGCAATAAGCTCTAACATTTTTGGGACCAGGGCTATTTCTACCCCAGAGAAGCCAACAGTGGGCTTTCTTAGTACTTTAAAGATGCCAGGTTTCATCTGTCCCAATTTAAGAATATTACCTGTTCCCCTTAACTGTGAGTCCAGTTCACAGTTAAGAGTGTATTGAACATATCTAGGGAACATGTATTACTCTAAGAAGTCCAAGTTTGCAAGCAAATTAGTATAAACAAACTGAGAATACCTTAACTTGACCCCCTGAACCATCCCATGAATAATGAAGGAGAGATCCTCAGGAATCTGGTCCCATCCACCATGCTTGTTTGATAAGCTATGGATAACCACATGGAGCAGGAATTTCCATTGGGATGAGACCTTCCCTTTCCTGAAGGTCTTGACAGAGTAGTCTCCCTCATAGCCCATCTGCATGAAAGACTGGTTAACAACTTCCTTGGGAAAGAATACCTCACCTTATTCATCATCCAGCTGAAGATGCATGTTGATGATGGCCAGAGTGATGAAGATTGTTCTCCCCTGCACTGTGGCAGATAGTGCCTTCTCCCCATCCATGACGACCTCTTGGCAGGTCTTCTAGAGTTCTAGCAAATGATCCTCATAAAGAGGAGGATCAATGGTTAGGGAGGTGAAATAGTTTGACAAAGCTAAGAAACGACAAACCTTTGAGAAATGAGGATCTTTCTCAGAGCTTAACAAAGCAACTTGGTTATGTTGCCTATGTAACTGCATGGTAAAGTTCGAGTCATTTCTGTGATGAGTGTTGGCGATTTGGAGAGAGCTTAAAGATGAAACAAAGTGATTTCAAAGAGAAATTTGGGTTTTTGGTTTGGAGGAAAGAAGCAGATGATAGAAATAGGGGGAAACTGTTGGGTTTTTATGTGAAAAAGGATTTTAGATAAAGTTTAATGAACGAGGATAAACTTTGAATCTAAATGTCGGTCCCACCTCTGAAAAAGTAGTTTACTTTTGCTCAAAAAGTAGTTTTCTTGGAAGTCAAAAAACTTCCGAAGGTAATTTATCTTTGGAAGTTTTAATGAAAAAGCTTTTGAAGCTAAAATGACTTCGGAAGATTTTTCTAAGAGTTGTGAAAATTTTGCTTCAGAAGAAAAATTAAGACTCGAATGCTTTGTCCAGAAGAACAAAGCTTCCGAGAGTTAATTTGCTTCGGAAGATAATGGTCCTTGAAAACATATAGGTGTCCGAGACAAGTATTTAAGCTTCAGAAGATATTTCAGAAATTTCTTCCGAAGGTAAATTTCTTAGACAGTTATTTGTTTTGAAGGCATGATTTTCTTCCGAAGATAAAAGTATATCTTCCAAAGGATTAGAATTTTCAAAAATCTAAGGAAAGTCTTCAAAACGTTTTTCATCCAAAGAAAACAAGAGCTTTTGGAAGTGATGAACTAGACAACTTAGGATACACATACTTTAAGAAATAATAAGAATTAGTTTTAAGAAAAAACCTACTCAAAGTTTATCATCCCAATAGCTGATACAAGATATTTAATCTCTGCTCATCAAAAGCTTTTGTAAATAGATCAGCATATTGTTCATTTGTGTGAACTTTGACTAGTTTAATTAATCCCTTTTCACAGTTATCTCTTAGTAAATGATACCTGATGTTGATGTGTTTGGTCCTTGAGTGCTGCATAGGATTCTTTGTGATTGAGATAGCACTGTTGTTGTCTATGTGAATAGGAGTCTCCTTGAAGTTTAATCCATAGTCAAGCATCTGATTCTGAATCCAAAGCACTTGAGCACAGCAGCTTGCAGCAACAATGTATTCAGCTTCAGCAGTTGATGCAGAGACATAGGATTGTTTCTTACATTGCCATGAGACAACCCTTCCACTAAGAAACTGACATCCCCCAGATGTAGACTTTGCAGTCATGTTGCAACCACCATAATCACTATCTGTATAGGCATACATATTGAAGACAGAATTCTTAGGATACCAAAGACCAAGTGTTGAATCACCTTTGAGGTATCTTAGAATCCTTTTGACAGTAATAAGGTGAGACATCTTAGGGTTGGCTTGATATCTTGCACAAATACATGTAGCAAACATGATATTAGGCCTGCTAGCTGTAAGATACATAAAAGACCCAATCATAGCCCTGTAAAGGTGTTCATCCACACACTCCCCCTTAAGATCAGGTCCAAGGGATTGGTTTCTTGCTATGGGTGTCTTAGCAATCTTACAATCAGTCATGTTGAACCTCTTAAGTATGTCTTGAACATACTTTGAATGATTAATAAAGATGCCATCTTCAACTTGCTTCACTTGAATTCCCAAAAAGAAATTGAGTTCCCCCATGACACTCATTTCAAATTTGTCCTTCATCAGCTTCTCAAAGTCTTTGTAGAGCCTTGGATTAGTTGAACCAAAGATGATGTCATCTACATATACTTGAACTAGCAATATGTCATTTCCCTTTTTTGATGAAGAGAGTTCCATCTATAGTACCCCTCATGTATCCATGTTTGCAGAGATATTGAGAAAGAGTCTCATACCACTTCCTGGATGCCTGATGCAGCCCATAAAGAGCTTTGTCAAGCTTACAGACATAATCAGGATGATCAGGATCTGCAAAACCAGGTGGCTGTTTGACATACACCTCTTCATCAATCACTCCAAAAAGAAAAGCACACTTCACATCAAGTTGATAGACCTTGAAGTTCTTGGATGCAGCAAATGCCAGAAATATCCTAACAGCTTCCAGTCTTGCTACAGGAGCAAAGACATCAGTGTAGTCAATCCCTTCTTCTTGTGTGTATCCTTGAACAACTAGTATAGCTTTGTTCTTGATGATAGTGCTTCTATCATCCGTCTTGTTCCTAAACACCCATTTGGTTCCAATGGTAGTCTTTCCATGAGGAAGAGGACAAAGGTTCCAAACTTTTTGTCTTTTGAATTAAAGCAGCTCCTCTTGCATAGCTTCAACCCAACTTCCATCCTTTAGAGCATCGTCAACTTTCTTTGGCTCCATCTGGGACAAGAAACAAGAGTGAAGACAAACATTTGCTTCATGGGTTTGTCCTCTTGTTCTTACCCCTGTGTCAACATCTCCAATGATGTTTGTGGTGGGGTGAGACTTGTAGATCCTTAGTTGAGGGATCACAGCAAGTTGCTGAGAGAGATCTAAATTAGAAAAATTTAGATCTAGCATAGATGTTTCTCCCACCACATCAAACACTTATCAAGAGAGACTTGATTCAATGAGTGTTCGACATCATTGCTGTTGTCATCAATGGAGTGGTTATCAACATCAAGAAATTCCTGATCACTGTCACCACCACCATTGTTTTCTTTTGCATTTGAAGTATCTTTATCTGGTTGTAGAGCCTCTGAGCTGGAACTTGAAGGCATACTAGATGTATCAGCTAAGTTTGTCATTGTGGTGCTGATAGAAACTTCATTTGCAGAAGTAGTTCCAGCTGGAGCTGAAGATTTATTTCTTGAAGGTCTTCTAAGCTCAAATCTTGGACCAGGATCATCTGTAGGTAAGATTTCTGCAGATCTTGAAACAGTCTCACATGATTTGTTAAAACAATTGGTAACTAAATCAAGATCAAAAAGCCAATCAGGACCAGAACTAGCCACACAGGGTGTGTGTTCATTGAAAGTCACATTGGCGGACTCTTCAACAATTCTAGTTCTGAGATTGTATAATCTGTAAGCGTTAGCTTGGGAAGAGTATCCAATGAAGTGTCCATCATCTGATTTCTTAGCAAATTTGGCAATTTGATCCTTGGTATTCAAGATAGTGCAAGGATATCCAAATGACCTAACAAAACCAATGAAAGGTTTCCTCTTGTGCAAAAGTTCATAAGGTGTCTTGCCATGAGTCTTAACTACTAAAACTCTGTTTTGCATATAGTAGGCAGTGTTGATTGCCTCTACCAAGAAGGTGATGGGCAACTTAGAGTCAGACAACATGGTTCTTGCAGCTTCAATCAGTGTCCTGTTTCTCCTCTTAGCAACACCATTTTGCTGAGGAGTCTTGGGATCACTGTATTGTCTTGTAATACCATTTTCATCACAAAATGCATCAAGGATTTGGTTCTTGAATTCAGTTCACTGATAACATCTTACAATTTTTGACCTTGTGATCATATTGATTCTCAATCTTTAAGATGAAATTCTTTAGAATCTCAAGAGTTTCATCCTTAGTTCTAAGGAAAAAGACCTAAGTGAATCTTGTAAAGTCATCTATGATCACTAAACAGTAAGAGGTCCTTCCTAGACTCATTACACTGGTGGGGCCAAAGAGATCCATATGTAATAGGTGTAGGGGTGTAGTGATGGAGTTCCTTTCCTTAGGCTTGTGAGATACCTTATGTTGCTTCCTTTTCAGGCATGTAACACAATGGTCATCACTTGTAAACTGTTTCTTTGGCATTCCAGTTACCAAATCATTCTTAATTAGTTTATTCATGTTCTTATAGTTTACATGGCACATTCTTTTATGACATAAGAAAGACTTATCATTATTTGCTTTAGATAGAAAGCATGAAACTTCTCCAGAGGGAGATGTTTCTTGCAGATCCATCTTGTACATGTTCCCTTTCCTGGGGGCTCTATGCAGGATATGGTCATGAGGAATGACCACCCCAAGCTTGGGAACAATGCACTCATACTCAGTAAAAAGCATGTTATGACTCTGATCACAAAATTGGGATACACTCAGAAGATTGTACCCAAGCTCCTTGACAAAGTTTACCTTTTCAATGCTGAGCTTACCATTTGTGACCTTGCCCCTTCCAAAAATGTAACCTCCTTCATATCCTCCAAAAGCAACTGGCCCTCCATCAATCCTTTAAAAATCTGGAGTAGTGACCTATTGCCTGTCATGTGCCTGGAATAACCACTATAAATGATCCAGACATTATTGTTTGTCTTGAGCTATCCCTACACAAAAAATGATTAGTTACATTTGGAAACCCAAGCCTTACTTGTCTTGGGCTCACTAAGAGAAACAAAAGGTAATGCAATAGTAGTAGATCCTATGGTTGTGCTTAGAGGATCTTGAGCTATTGTTGATGGAGAATATTCTATCACTTGGTCTTTCTTAGGCTTCCACACCACCTTTGGAAGCTTGGACTTGACCTTCAATACTTGGAAGCTTTTAAGACTTCGGAAGTTTTGATGACTGGACCTTCGGAAGATTCTGCAAACACTGCAGCAGACTTCAGTGCTTCGGAAGTATTCCTTCATTCCGAGACCAACTTTTCTTCTGAAGGCAATTTTCCACTTGCCTTCTTCTTAGTTTTGGAGCTTCCGAAGGAAACAGGTTTTCTTCCGAAGCTTGAATATTCTTGGAACTCTTTGAAGTCCTTGTCTTGGTCATGTGAAGAGTACCTTTAGGATTGTATGGACAATCCTTAGCAAGATGAGTAGTACTTTCACACATGACATACTCCATTTTCTTCTTCCCAAGAGTCTTCTGCTGGGAACAAGACTGACTTTGGTTACATCCCTTCTCTACCCTCATCTTTGCAGATGCTGAGATAGTCCTTTTGGGCTGAGGACTGTTCTTGGAGTTGGATGGTCCAGGCTGTGTAGCAGTGATACATAACAGATCAACCTTCTTCTTACTGAGATGATTTGAATATGAGCCAAAACTCTTAGCAGAAGAGTTGAGGTTGTTGTCTTCAGTTGTTACCACTTCAAACCCTGTAGAGATAAAAACTTATTTCTTCTTGGAGTCAAAAGTTGCCTTGATCTCTTGAGCCTTCCTTGCTTTTCTTTTTCTCTTTCTGATCAAGTTCTTCCTCATAGACTTGGTCATCACAGTCTTCTTCTTCTCCTCAGAAGGATAGTGGCCCTTCTTAGAAACCTCCTCTTCACTCTTCTCAGAGGAATTCTTCACTATCACTTCATCATCCTCTTCACTTAAAGGATCTATGAGAGGAAGCTCATCTTCACAAGTTTCACACCTAGGTGATCTTACAGAGAAGATTGTGTGTGGAGGAACTATCTCATTGGATCCCAGTCCCTGCTTGTTTTGATAACACAACATGTTGTGGAGGGATGAGGATATCATGTTCTTGAAGGTCTCTTCTTCAAGAACACATTTTTCTGCCCTGGCATTGCTGATCACAAGCTCAGCCTGGCATTCAGTTAGCTTAGTTATGAGATCCTTGATTTGAGTCATGTAGTTTGTATGCTCATGTTTCAAAAGTGAAATGGTTTTCTCTAAGTCTGAAGGGCTGTCATGGCCTTCCGGTCAATCTCTACTCTCTTTCTGTCTTCATCTGAGTAGTCAGCCACATCCTTGGGGATCATACCACCACCAGTAGCAAAAGGGGTGTATGGTATGTAAGGTCCATTCTCAACAGATTCCCACATTCTTGAATCTAGAGACCTGATGAAACCTTACATTCTTTGGCACCAGGTGTCAAAGTCATCAAGAGTGATCAGTGGGGATTTGTTCATGGTTCTAGTTTTCATATCAGTTTTGGAAATGGCTAACATTTGAAAATTTGAGAGTATTTTTATGTATGAGGGATCTTAAGATGGTGAGATCTTATATCAAGAGCCTCGTGCTCTGATACCAAATGCAGGACCGGTGAAGGGTGGTCACTTACAACACAACAATACAAAGAGGAGAGTAACTTAACTTAATCAAACAGTGAACTGGATTAACCACAGGTAAAGAGAGAGAACAAAAGATCAAGATACACAAGGAGATGGTTTTCAAGATTGCAGTATATTGCTTTCTCAATGTTCTATTACAAGTGTTACAAAGCATAAAAGAAAGTTACAAGAACATGAGATACTTATACTACATCCTACAGCTGGCCATACTTTGAAGGACAGCTGGATACAATTGACAAGACACAACACAAAATCAATTGTAGAGTCAAAAAGGCAGATTGCCTTTTTGACTTTGTGACTATGACATGCCATAGCTCACATCCTTATCTATTACAAAAAGGATAAAGTACATGAAGTAGAAAGTTATAGACTCAAGACCTCAATGTACAGTTACCAAAAGCATGGACCTTTTCACAAACTCATATAAGTTGTTGACTTTACAGAGTTACAGCGGAAAGAGGTCCAGCTTTATGGGAAAGTACATCAGATAAAGCATGTTGTTAAAAGTCTTCGGAAGAAATCTGTCTTCAAGAGTTGAGCTTTTTAGGCTCTTGATTATGTGAGTGATAAAAACTGATCCCGCAATTGTTATCAGAGCTTTTTAGGCTCTTGATTATGTGATCTTACCATCCTAATCAACCTCTTCTTCACTCACATACTCACTACACTCAAAAATGGCCCTAACCAGAAATCTAAAGTTGAAATGAGGACGATGACCAAAGCCACCAATCATCACCCAAGAAAACTTTAGATCGTGGAGCAGACATATCAAAGGTTTTATCAGGTACCAAGATGGAAAGATGTGGCAATCTGTTGTCAATGGTCCTTACAGACCAAAGGTTGCTGCACTAGGCAGAAATGGTGCCATGATAGAGAAAGTTGTAGAAGACTACTCTGACGAAGACCGTAAAAAGCTTGACATTAATAGCAATGTTATGACTGTTCTAATGACTGCAATACCCGATTCCATCATGGTGGGTTTCGAGCATTGCAAGTCAACAAAAGAACTATTTGATGCATTATCCCAGATGTACTCCAACTTGAACAACTCCAAGAAAGATTCACTGAAGAAACAGTTCGAGAACTTCACTTATATTGCTGGAGAGACCCTCAGCCAGCAATACTTCAAGTATATGGATCTTATTTCCTCCCTTCAGTCTGTGGGAATTGCTCTTGAATTGAATATTTCACTTGAAAATTTATGAGTGCACTCCCAAATGAGTGGACGTTCTACTATGTCTCTATCAAGAGGACATAAAACTTGAACTCCCTTACCATGATTGAACTATGTGGCATCCTTGATGGATATCGTGTAGAGATGGAGAACAAGCAAAGCTATCAGATGAGCAAACCGTCAAGCCTTCCTACTAGCAACGATTTAATGGTTTCTAAAGGATCAAGAGCCCCCAACCTCAGTAGTACCTGACATAGACACAATAGTCATCTTATTCTTCTAGGCCATACATCACTTTCCCTGCGACTCCAAGGTCTCAACAAGGGCAACAAAGTTCTTTCCGGGACAGCTATGCCTTGGTCTCAGGAAGTGGACATTCTAGTGACTTTCAAACTGCTTTGATGATCTAGAATGTTTCAACCTAGATGCCATGGAATATGTGGACATTGTCCAACAGATGGCTCTATTAACTTGCTGAGCAAAGAAGTTCTTCAAAAGAACTGGAAGGTAGTTTCCCCAGAACCCAACTAACAACAAGTTTGGGTTTGACAAGTCAAAGGAAAAATGTTACAACTATAACCAACTTGGTCACTTTGATAGGGAATGTTAGGCTCCCAAGTCAAATCCGGGAAACTCACATGCCTCCACACATCCATCTACACCTAAAGCCTTTGGAAAGTCGATTGAAATAGCAACTGTGACTCAAGAAGTTGACTGGAGCTTCATGGTACATGATGTGACTCCTTCTCAAGCACTCATGACTGGAACTAACGATAACAAGGTATTAAACACCTCTATACTCCTGCTTGTATTGCTAAAGTTAAGTTATATCAGGACTACAATATGGAAACTAAATCTAATATTGAGTCTTTAAATGTTTTGAAATCTGACTTTAAAAGGGTTGAATCTAACTGTCAAAATAAAGTTAAGGAGTTAGAGAAAACTATGTCCTTGATAAAACATGAACACATAAACTACAAGACTCGAATCAAGGATTTAATATCCAAATTGACTGAGGCTCAAGCCCAGCTTGTCATAGCTGAGGCTCAAGCTAGGAAGCATGCTATTTCCGAGCAAAACTTCCAAGCCATTCTTGCATCATCCTGCCACTCAAAAGTTTGTTACCAAAACAAAGGTGGGTTGGGGACTAATGAAATTGCTCACCACACTCTTATGAGTCTATTAGAGAACCAAGGTGTGGGACTAAAGAGCAAGAGGTCCCATTGGCTGACCCACCTTCCCATGAGTTGAAGAATGATGCAACTATAGAGACACTAGAGGGAAGGAACAAGTAAATCAACCCATTCATACTTGTGATGATCAACCCCTATGAAGATCAAGTATAGGTTGGGCTCACCTTAGATTAGATTATGTTTATATTTGATTGTAATAGGTTTAATGTTAGTTTACTTTTGTAAGTTTGATGTTTTGTTTAGTTTTGCTACCCAACGAAACTATGAGCGAAACTATAGTTTCGCTCATAGTGAGCTGCTAGTTTGTCCTGGCGAAATTCTTAGTCTCAGCCGGGCGAAACTATGTCTTTGGCAGGATAGTTTCGCTGACAGCGAAACTGTCAGCAAAACTATAATTACTATATATAGTTATGATCTTTTTCATTGTTGGGCATCCTTGCAAAAACCCTAATTGTTTATCCTTGTTGAAAGAGTCCATTGTAAGCTCGTTTTTCACAGAAATATATTGAGCTTTGTTGCTTTTATTGTATTGGATCATAATTGCTTTATGTTGAATACATTTTGGTTCTTCTTCTTGATCATAGTGTTTGTTGTTTGTTATTATTGTTGATATTGAACGAATCAACCTCTCAAGTGTACTGAGATTCGATCAAATGGACCAACAAAATGGTATCAGAGCCTTTGTGCTCTTGATTGTTTGAGGTTTTTGGTTGTTTAAGTTCAATATCAATATTTCATCAATTTCAGATCATATTTGAGTGTATTTGATATGGAATTTGATCGAATTTTGTTTGATATTGGTTGGGAAAGCTTTAGTAATCATCAGATCTCAAATTCATTGAGATTTGGGTGATTATAGATTGATTTCGTGTTCAAAAAGCTTTTCCGATTTAACGGGCAAAATTAGTGTTCTTCTAGTGAAACTATGGTTGTTTTGAGTATCTCAATGAAAGTATAGACTTTGACGAAAGTTCAGCAATGCTTGTGTTCAACTTCCAAGCGAAATTACTGTCAAAATTACCTCTGAACGAAAGTTCAAGCTTGTTTCGTGTGACATTGTTGGTGAAACTATGCATTTTCAAGCTTTTGGATAGTGAAACTGCTACCAAAATTACGAGCAAAACTAGTGTTCTCTTTTCGAAACTAGATCACTCTTGCGAAATTGCCTTTTTCTTATGCGAACTAGCATGTCAAAGATGACTACTCTCACTCTTGCTGATCTTCAAAGTGTGGCACCCAACAGACCTCCGAGACTCATCAACGGAGACAATTTTGAAGATTGGAAGAGATGTCTCAAAGCCTTTTTCTTCTACACTAATCATAATCAGTGGGAATCAATCATCTCTGGCCAACACATACCAACCATTACTGTTGGTGATGTAGTTTCTCAGAACAAGGTCCCAATACGTTCAATGAAAGAGATCTAAGTTGATTGACAAAGATAAAAAAGCCTTTGGAGCTTTAACTCTATGCCTGGCACTAGACATCTACAATCGTTTAGCTAACACAAGAATGCTAAGTCTCTTTTTGATGCTCTCTGTGAGTTTTATGATGAAAATGATGAGTTGGTAAAAGATAAGGCAATTCAAGATGAAAATGAGTTTAACTTTTTTGTGGGATACAAGAACGAGAGTCTCACTGATCTTACAAACCGTTTTCTGATAGTTTCGAGCACGCTAAAGAAATATGATGAGAAAATTTCAAATAGTGAGCAAGTAAACATGTTGTTAGACTCTCTCTTACCTTAGTGGAGTTTACAAGTGAGGATGTTAAAGCAAGAAAATGGTTTCACTGATTACAAGTTTATGGACATTATTAATAAGCTTAAATCATTCAAGTTAGACATGAAGATAAGGGAATTTAATCAGACCATGATGCCATCATTTGGTTTCACTCAGAATGCTGCATTTCTTTCTTCCACCGCAAGCTCTCCAATGCAGGCATCAAGACAAGGCATGTGAATACATGTGATCAATCTGGTAGAGGTATTAATTCTAGTAGAGATCAGGCTAATTCTAAAACAAGTGCTGGAACGTCAATTCCATCTAAGACGATGGGACTGTTTGGCATGTTCATGTAGAGTTATGAAACATTAGTGGCAAGAGATTTGAAAGGGAAAGGAATGACCATGGAGGATATGTATCAGGTGGATCCTGATGACCTAGATGAGAGTAACATTTAGTGGCAAATGGCAATGTTGACTCTTAATGCTCGAAGATTTATGGAGAGAACTGGTAGAAAGAATTTCGGAGGTCAAAAATCCAAATCGAAATTAGGATTTGATAAATCCAAACTAAGGTCTTTAATTTCAAGTAGTTAGGACACTTCAAACGAGAATGTCCATTGCCGATTGTCACTGATCCAAGCAATTCAGGAATCCCAAGATTGACTTCAAGCTGGGATAAAGAAGAAATGAAATAGAAGAAAGAGACAAACTTGATTTCTAATTTTGACTTGAGTGCAAAGGTAGAAGAGACAAGAGAGGAAATTAATCAAGCGTTCGTTGTTGAGATTGTTGAAGAGAAGGAGAAGGTGAACTGTGAGGAAGAATTTGATCCATTTAAAGAGTTTAGAGGTGAAGTTGAAGAAACTGAAGATGGTGAGAAATGTGTAAAGAAGGATAAAGATGATGACCTGAAAGCTGAGGATGTGATAGATGGTGAGGATAAGAAGGGGTTGAGAGTAGGAACTCAGACCACAGAGCAAAGCAATGAGAAAGATGATGCTGCAACCACTGTCAAGGAAAACAAGCTAAGTACTCTGATGTGTCAATATGAGAATGCTTTGGCAGCAGAAAAGGTGGTGATGGGACTTCCATATGAGGTAATTTAGGATATGTGTTCTTCAGCATGCAAAATAAGATTATTTAGGGTGTAAAAAGCAAATCATCTATTAGTTATGTGCTGGAGCTAGCTTTCAATCTGTTTAGTGTCTTTCAGATTTACGATAAGGATATTCCGGTCTTGTTCAAGTCCAATGAAAGTCTCTTTCTAAAGTTGAAGATTGATATTACAGAGGAGATGGTGCTTATGTAGGCTCCGAGGGAGAATGACACATATTTTCTTGACATGGCTTCTAGAGAATCAACGTCTATGGTTACCTGTCTTCTATCAAATCCTTCCTCATCTGAGTCTTTCTTATGGCATTACAGATTGAGTCATGTTAATTTCAAAAATATAAACAAATTAGTCAAAAACAATCTTGTCAGGGGATTACCTTTAAAAGACTTTTCAGTGGTTGAGAAATGTATGGCCTGTGCCAAAAAAAAACAACATAAGAAATCACATAAACCAAAACTTGAAAATGGCATTTCTAATCCCCTCGAGTTGTCACATATTGATTTGTTTGGCCCAATCAACGTTTAATCAATTTCTAAGAAATCTTTTTGTCTTGTAGTTATAGATGATTTTTCCAGGTATTCTTGGGTAAGATTTCTTGCCCATAAAGGAGAAGCTACTGAGGAGCTACAGAGGTTAATTCTCTCCATTAAAATGATAAGCAAGAGAAAGGTTATGGCAATTCGAAGTAACAATGGTACCGGATTCAGAAATCAAATCTTTGATTCCTTTTGTGTTGGTAAAGGTATCCTGAGACACTTTAGTGCAATGAGAACACCTCAGTAGAACGATGTTGCTGAAAGAAAGAATCGCACCCTCATTGAACCTGCTCATACTATGCTGATTGAGTCCTCCTTACTCATCATCTTCTAGACAGAGGCAGTAAACTTTGCTTCATATGTTCTTAACAGGGTGTTGATCATCAAAGATAAAATGAAGACTCCATATGAATGGTTTCATAAGAGGAACCCTTTGATTTCTTTCGACCATTTGTTGCTCGTGTACTCTACTGAATACTCAAGCACAAATGATGAAATTCGGTGTTGTGTCTGATGAATGTTACTTCGTTGGCTACTCCTCCTCTTAGAAAGCTTATCGGGTGTATAACAAGAGAACCCGATTTGTGCAAGAGTCTTTCTATGATGATTGGCAGGAATCTAATTCCTCTAATGTTGGATCAGAACCTGCATGGTTCTTTGACTCCAATACGGTTTTCAACTCATTTATTCTTCCAGTTTTTGACGTTGATGCATTCACTTCTAGTGTTCAAACAAACATCATTACTCTAGATCCATTATCCATTAATCAACCTGCTCCTCATTCATCACCTGACAATGCTACATCTGTTGACATTGCATCTTCATCATCATCCTTTGACATTCCACCTCCACTTGTTTCTGCATCTTTTCCTTCGTCACCCATATCTACCTCATCTCCACCTGTCCCATCCACATCACTAATTGGTATACCCAACCATCTTTCTTTCCATCATCTACTCATCGATAACCCATCAGCCAACCTTCTTCAAATACCTTACCCTTAACCATTGATTTCAAAACCCTAAAAGGCCATCCCCATGATAACATTATAGGATCAATCACCGATGGAGTTCGGACGTGGAGTGAATCTGGTTTGATTAATGTATGCCTATTATCTTGTTTATATCCCAAATCATACCAAAGAATGTTCATGCAGCTCTTTAGGATCCTTGTTGGGTTGAATTGATGCAATTGGAGCTGCAACAGTTCAGGAAGCTCAAGGTGTGGACTCTGATTGATCTCCCGCCAAACAAATGCCCAATAGGCATGAAATAGGTGTTCAAGAACAAACCCGATGACCATGGTATTATGTTTAGAAATAAGTCTAGATTGGTGGTTTAGGGATTTGCTCACGAAGAGGGGATTGACTACACGGAAATCTTTGCTTCGTAGCCCGTTTTGAAGCTATTCGGAATTTTCTAGCTCATGCCGCCAACAAGCAGTTCAAAGTCTATCAGATGGATGTCAAATGTGCATTTCTTTATAAAGACATTGACAAAGAGATATACGTGTGTCAACCACCAGGGTTTGAGGATCCTGACTTTCCCAGTAAAGTCTACAAGCTTAATAAGCCCTTTTATGGTCTTTATCAAGCTCCTCGCATTTGGTACGAGACTCTAATACAATATCTTCTGAGCAATGGCTTTTCTCATGACAACATTGATATGGCTCTATTCAAGAAGGAAATGGATGGTGAGATGTTGATTGTGCAAGTCTACATGGATGATATTATTTTTGGCTCCACCAATCCAAACCTGTGTTAGGAGTTTGAGGAAGTTATGCGTAGTCGTTTTGAAATGAGCATGATGGCAGAGATGTGCTTTTTCCTTGGGTTGCAGGTTGATCAAAAGCCAAATGGAATTCTCATTCATCAGGAGAAGTATATTAAAGAAATTCTAAAGAAATTCAAGATAGATGATGGTTATCCTGAACTGACTCGTTTCACTGTTCAAACATGCCTCACTCCAGAGGAGAACGGGAAACATGCCTCACTCTAGAGGAGAACGGGAAACATGCCTCACTCCAGATGAGAACGAGAAACCTGTTGATCCTCATCTCTATAGATCTATGATTGGTTCCCTTATGTATCTTACAGCAAGTCGTCCCGACATAACATTCACTGTAAGGTACTGTACTCGATACCAATCTACCCCGAAGGACTCTTATGAAAAAAACTATAAAAAGATTTTTTCATTACCTAAAAGGCTCTTCTCGTTTAAAGCTTTGGTATCCTTATGGTGGGAATTTTGATTTACATGCATATTCTAACAGTGATTCAAATGGTTGCAGGTTGAATAGAAAATCGGTTACATGAGGCTGTCAGTACCTAGGAAATAGTCTTGTATCATGGTAGAGTAAGAAACAAACTACTGTCTCTCTTTCCACGGGGGAGGCAAAGTATATTGCTACTTCAAGCCACTGCTCACAAGTGTTGGTACATGTATGTCCCTAGATCATGATATGAATGTAATAGATCTTGTTTGTCTGATTCTGGTGTAATGTTTGGAATGTTTAATGAAATGATATTGGTTGTCTGTTATTTATAATGTTTAATATTTCATTACTGAGTCGATGTTGAATTGGTTAATTAGGTTTGTGATTGTTTGAAGTGTTATGCATAAGGTTATAATATTGAATACACTCAAACTTGGTGAAGTGAAGTTCTCATGCGTCCGACTGGACCATGCGGCCCAACAGTGGTCATGCATCCGACTGGCCATGCGACTGAGTGTCCATGCGCCTAAATAGTCCATACGCCTAAATAGTCCATACGCCTGAACAACTTCATGCGACTGACTCAGGCGCACGACTGAACACTCAGCCGTGCGGATGAATCAACCGCATGGTTCAATCGCGCGACTGAACCATACTAATGGTTCAGTTGCACGAATGAACAATACTAACCTATAAATACAACCCAATTCGTGGAAAAACATAAGCATTCATTCTATTTTAACTCCAGACGTACCCTAGACGTCCAGAACCTCCAAGTTGATACTCCAAGTTCATAGAACGCTGTAGATCGATTCCTAATCGATTCTTAACGTTTGATTCAATACTTTATTGATTCTACGTGCGTTCTCACTGATTGGATCACCAATCAAATAGGATTCCGCACTATTTGGTTTGGCTTACACGTTAATCATTTGGTATTTCGTTCAAATACCATGTCCTAACAACAAGTGCTCTGGATTCAATATAAGATGAAAGACTACTGTATCAACTTTCTCCACACTCCGTTGTTTTGTGACAACAAAGCAGCCATTGGCATCACAAAGAATCCTATCCATCATTCCCAAACCAAGCATATCGAGACATAGATTCATGCAATCCATGATGCTCAGGAGAAGGGTTTATTGATATTACTCCTATTGACACTAAAAATTAAAAAAGCAGATATTTTCACTAAAACATTTGATAAATCTCATTTTTATGAATTGATCTCTATGTTAGGATTAATATCATTTTAAAACCAATTTTCCTTAAAACTATGTCATGTACATATTGTTTTTACTTCCTTTGTTATTATTTTCTTTCTTTTCATTTTGCTGCATGCTCCATAGTCCTTCATCATTCTTCATAAAATATATATATATATATATAATAAATAATATGTACATATATTGAATTTTCTTCAATCTTAATGATTTGTAGATATTTTGGGGGAGAATAATTAATGTCTCTCTTGTTTTCTTTTGTAGAAGTCTTCTATATAAAATTTACTGCCTGGATGATGTGAAGGAGGTCAACAATATTGTGTTGAGATATGCTTGATAGGTTCAGCCAAAAAAGCAAAGTATACAGTAATTTCATAGCTTAACTAATTGTATAAGAAACTTGACTCGGATACTCCTCTTGACATTTTTGGCCTTAACGAAGTTATAAGTCCTTGTTCAAAAAGGTTGAGAACGTGATATCTCTGCGTTGATTTATTTTTTAACTAAAGTATCCTTGTTTCTCTTCGTCATTCTATCTCAAAAGCTATATGCTTGCTCTTCTTTGTTTCTAAGAAGCTCCTTACCATATTCTTGCTCATGCTTATCTCCTCTGCTATGTGTGAACGTTGACCTGGAGTGATGATCTCGTTTGCTATACGATAGTACTGACCTGAAGCTATCATCGGCACAATTTTATGATTTTCTCTGTTATACGTAAGTATAGACCTGAACCTCTCATGTTTAAGACTCATTTGATCAACTCCTCTGTTATATGTAAGTATAGACATGGAGCTCTCATCATTTGATGTATATATGGATTGTGCTTCTTTTGTAACAGGATCTGTGTTGCTTTTAAAAAAATAGAAAAACAGAGTGAGTCATTTGTTCAATATATCATGTGGACAAGATAATTTTTTTTTGCAAAATGTCTGTGGGGACTGAGTCATTCAAGTCTTCTTTAAATGAATCAAAACATGATAACAGTAGCTGTAGTTCACTCGTTGAAAAGAAGGCTTGAACTTAAAAGGATAAGTATATCAGCAATCCCTCCAAACTATGACTCTCCAGAATATCTTTTCAGCTTATCGTTCTTCTCTACCTTTATTTTCTCTTCTTTTTATTGTTAAAATGTTTGAAGTTTGGTGTGGTCTTGTGGGGCAAATTCTTCTTGATTTCTTTTCTTTGATTTTATTTTTATTCTATTTTAATTCTAATTATTTTAATCTATTTCATTTTTTTAATAATAATAATAATAAAGTTTTTAAATTTTTTTAAGTTTTCAGCGAAATTATACTTTCCCTGATAGTTTCGTAGAGTGAAATTGTAGTTTCGCCGGCTCTTTCGCTCATGACATAGTTATTTCTGAACCAAAAATTTTATGGGCGAAACTATAGTCTTATATAACACATTTTACGAAAGTATAGTTTCGATGCTTGTGAAACTAACTCTTATATAACACATTTTGCGAAATTAAGTGTTCATTTTCGCACATTCGAGGTTTTTCACTTCAGTGCTTTCACCCTGGACCATAGTTTAATCTAGGTTTAATCAACTAATTTAAGACCGATTGGGCTGCGACTCTTTAGTACTTTCGCAGTATGTACTGATAGTTCAGCAAAACTGAACAAAAGTTCAATGGTTTTGAGCGAAATTATGAAGTTATGCTGTCCGTGTGAACTTGACAGTTTCGCTGGTCAAATTTCAATTTTGCTAGGACAAAATTATAGTTTCGGCTGCCGAATCTACTACCTTGGCATGCTGAAACTATGTTTTGTTCCTTGCCGAAATTACATTTTCGCCTGCCGAAACTACTTTTTCGGCAAGCGAAACTATACTTTCGCCTAGCGAATTTAAATTGATTTTTCTTCTTTTCTATTCTTTTTAATTATTTTTATCATTTATTTATTAATATATCTTTCTAATGCGTTTCATCTACTTTATAGATTAAATGGATAATCTAAAGTTTGACGGGAGGAACATCACCGCTATCCTTGATGATACACATCCTAAAGTAGCAGGATTTAAAGACTGTATATGTTGGCTTCATAGATCACCTATTGCCTATGCGGTCACTCATTGTCCTACCATATATGACTTGCAGATCAAGGACTTCTGGCGTACCACCGAGTAAGATACTAGAGCCAATCCATAGAGGATTGTTGCGAGAGTGCTGGAGAATGATATAGTTGTTACTGCAGATATCATATCACAAGTGTTGAGACTCTAGGAGGATAGTGGAGAAGAGATTTTACGTACTGGTCAGGAAGTTTGATGCATTCAGGTCTATAGGATATGAGGGTCCTCCTTTTGAGACTAGAAATGAGATCAAGAAGTCCTCTCTGTCCAAGGAGTGGAGATATGTTTCCCATGTTTTCATCATGTGCTTGGATCACCAAAAAGGTGGATCAGATGGGCTAAACCTTAACTAGTCCAAAGCTATGGTTGTATTTTGTAGAGGGCAGAAGGCCAATATAGCCCAACTCATTTTTGATTGCATGGCTAAGAATGTGATGGCCCTGAAGAAAGATAAATGGCTGATGTACCCCAAATTTCTCTAGATGATCTTATTCCTAACATATTGAGGCACGGGGAGATTAAGAGATTGGTTCATATGAACATGCAGATATTTGCTGACTCCTGTGCTATAAGGCATGATTAAAAGTGGAAAGATTACTCTTTTATGGGAGAATATGTACCCTCCAAAATGATGGAGCTATATCAGGAGGGTGAATGTGTCTGAGGAGAAGAGGGCCGAGGAGATGAGACAAAAACAGGCTGTTTCCATGAAGAAAAGGAAACGATATGCTAAAGAGAAGGATTATGACTTTGAAGATGAAATTCATGAGGCTGAATAGGAGGTTAGGGCTGAGAAAGATGGAAGGACAAAGAAAAGGGCTGAGGAAGGGGAGTCTAAGAGGAGGACCAAGTACAAACATCAGGCATTCACTGAGGCCCAAAAAAGGGAGGAAAAGTCTGGATTAGATGAGGATGTTATTAGGAATCTAAACTCCTCTCTAGATAATGAGTTGAGTATGATTAAGAACAAGCTAACCAATCAGGAGCTAAGAGAAAAAAAAAGATAAGATGCTTGAGGGGATGACTCGGATACTGATGGATCAACAAAAGTTGATTAAAAGACTGTTTACCAAAGTTAATGAGCTGAAGGCTGCAGCCGGCCTGCCCAATTGGCTAACTCAATCTGAGTTAGATGATATGACTGATACTTCCAAATACCCATTCTGAATATGGGTACATCTTCAAGGGCCGGAGATGACATTCTAGTACATGAGATGAGGAGGCTGGGGTTTAGGTGTGAGAAAGGATTTTGAGAAAGAGAACGAGATAGGAGGGAATCTAAATGTTGAGAATGTAGAGGAGGTGATTGAGGCTGGATTTGTTGATATAGGGATGAATATTGATTACTTTGGAGGAGAAGATATGTTTCTAGAAAGAACTGAAGGTGTTGAGAAAACGGTTGAAAAAGGATTGGTAGATGAGGAGGAAGAATATGAACAGTTAGTGGATTACGACTATGTGCCTGGATATTATGAAGTGGATGAGAGACCATTAACTTATGTGGTCAAGAAGGGATCTGATGAGAATGATGTGATTGAGATGTTAAAGGAAGAGTGGTTTGCAAGGGAGAAGGAGCCTGAGGAGATAACTCCCCTATTTCAGAACATACAAAGGTTGAGTAAACAAGAGGTTGATAAGAAGATCATAACTTAGAAATACAACTCAGGGCTCAAGATGTTTATGATTAAAAGAACAGGAGGAGGGATTACACATTTTCACAAAAAGAAGGCATTTAAGACCTTGCCTAAGTGGAGTTAAGGAGACTAGCTATACTGCCATTGATTGATTCTAACTTAAATGAGAGGGCCAAGAATTGGTGGAGGAGATCAAGAAAGGGCTGAATGATAACTTTGTAGCATTTGGATTTATGAAGGCAGAGAGAAGGAGATCTAAGAAAGACAAAGACTAGGAAACAGGGAAAGGAAAGATTATGCTAAGGGTGAAACCACCAAAACTGTGAGTAGGATGAGTTTGTTAGACCCCCCCAACAGCTACGAAGTTTTGAGAAATGGTTATATGACAACAATACAAGGGAGGCTGTCAACAGGTTAAAGAATAGAATAGAGTATAGATTGTTTGACCCGATGGAGATGTTTATCTTTTGTGATGAAGACCTGCTGGTACTTTGTGAGAATCATATCAAAGCAGGGGCTGGAGAGGAGACTCGAAAAAAAGCAAGTCTATTTATGACTGTTGCTAATAAAGTGAGGGGAGTAAGGGCTGAAGGAGTTGGCTGAGAAGGTTAGAGAAGAAGATGAATTAAGAATGGATGTGTAGGATCTAACAAATAAATTTTCGGAGGCAAGTGCACATGCTGAGGATGTTGATCTAGCAGCTAATGTAGATATATCTGAGGCGGCTGGAGAGACTGGAGCTGAGATGACAAACCAAGAGTGATCAAGACGGTGAGATCTAACCTAGGGGGAGTATTGAAGATCAAGTACAGGTTGGACTCACCTTATATTAGATCATGTTTATATTTAATTGTAACAGGTTTAATGCTAGTTTACTTTTTTAAGTTTGATGTTTTGTTTAGTTTTGCTGCCTAGCCAAAGTATGAGCGAAACTATAGTTTCGTTCATAGTCAGCTGTTAGTTTCTCCTGGCGAAACTGTTATTCTCAACTGGGCAAAACTATGTCTTTGGCAGGATAGTTTCGCTGACAGCAAAACTATTAGTGAAACTATCATTACTATATATAGTTATGATCTTGTTCATTGTTGGTCATCCTTGCAAAAACCCTAATCATTTATCCTTGTTGCAAGAGTCCATTGCAAGCTGGTTTTTCATAGAAATATATTGAGCTTTGTTAACATTTATTGTTTTGGATCATAATTGCTTTATGTTGAATACATTTTGGTTCTTCTTCTTCATCATATTGTTTGTTGTTTGTTATTATTTTTGATATTGGACGAATCAACGTCTCAAGTGTATTGAGATTTTATCAAATGGACCAACACCTTATTCACCAAAGCTAGAAGAAACAAGGCCAAGGCAGCCAGAAGAACTACCAAGAAGGTAGATGAGTCTATAAGCTAAAGATTGACCCAAACCAAAAGGGTGTTTTCATTTCAGTTGGATTCTAGATGATAGGAAACTCTGATTCTGGAAAGAAGTGTAGTACCAACACTCCTATCCTACTGAAAGATTAGAAGTTAAAAGGGAAGACTGTTGAGGAAGACAAGAAAACCAAGAAACAATGGTCTTCAACACCCCCAAAGATTAACATTGCATACATAATGTATGGTCTACAAAACCACTTGGCTAAAGATTGTTACTACAATTCAGCAAGCACACATTATGCAAATAATGTTAAAAAGGAAGGAGTCAAAGAAGGTTTCTAATTTGAACCTTATCACATGGTTCAAGTGATGAGAAAATGAAAGCTGGTTTCCAAAGCTAAGTTGTTTTCGAAAGAAACACATTCTTCTGAAGGGAAAATGGCTTCAGAAGCTAAGCAAAACAGATTTCAAAAGAACATGAAAGTTCCTTTGAAACCTTCCAAGAAGAAGGCTACTTCAGAAGAGAAGGTAGTGAAGGCTTCTTCCGAGAAGAAAGAAGCTTCAGAAGAAAGTCACGCTGCTCAAGCTTTAATAAGCTCATCCACTCTGATTAGCCAAGGGATGGAATGGTAGATCAGACAAGATGTTGCAGCCCAACCTTCCTCTTCAAAGACATCTATTGAACCCTCTCCCATTCACTTTGGTTCAATTATGTCATCATCTATGGAAGAACCTAATAACAACAAGGCTTCGGTTTCCAATAAAAACTAACTTTCTTCACCTTATATGCAGGGACATCCATATGAAAAAATAACAATGTATGGATTGTAGATAGTGGATACTCTAGGCACATGACAGGGAACAGATCTCTACTTCAACAATTTCAATATTTTGATGGAGGTCCTGTTCAGTTTGGAGGTGAGACCGGAGGATACATTTCAGGCAGAGGAAGTATATCCAATGGTAAGTTAAAAGTTGAAAAAGTACACTTTGTCAAACAACTTGAACACAATCTCCTAAGTGTTTCTTAGTTCTGTGATTAAAAGCACCAAATACTTTTCATAGAGCATGAGTGCATTATCCTCAAACCTGGGATGACAATTCCTCAAGAATTGGTGCTTCTTTGATCTCCTGGAAATGGGATATGTACAAGCTGGATATGAACAATGCTTCCCTATTAGGTGAAGTGTCATGCTTTCTTTTCAAAGCTGATGGTGATGAGTCTATAAATGAACGTGTCATGTCAATTTTAAAACCATGAATAAATTGGTTAAACATAACTTAGTACATAGTGTGCCCAAAAAGGAATTTTTCTGTAGAGACAACTATGTGGCTTGTTTGAAAGAAAAGCAATATAGAGTCTCTCATAAATCCAAAAAAGTTAACTCTATCACCACACCATTACACTTATTGCACATGGATCTATATAGTCCTACAAGTATAATGAGCATTGGAAGGAAATCATACTTTCTTGTGATTGTTGATGATTTTACAAGATTCACATGGGTCTTTTTAAGAACTAAGAATGAAACTGCTAAAACTTTAAAATCTTTTATTTTTAAAATTGAAAATTAGATTTATCACAAGGTTAAGATAATTAGGAGTGATCAAGGGACTGAGTTTAAGAATCAAGTTCTTGACTAATTCTGTAACTCAAAAAGGATTGCCAAACAATATGGTGCTCCTAGAACACCTCAACAAAATGGTGTTTCTGAGAGGAGGACCAGGGCACTGATTAAGGCTGCTCGGACCATGTTAGCTGATTCAAAGCTGCCTCTAACATTCTTGACAGAGCCATTCAACATTGCATGCTATGTGCACAACAAGGTTCTTGTTGTTAAGCCACATGAAAAAACCCCTTATGAGTTATGGAACAAGAGGCCACTGTTCATTGGCTTTCTAAGGTCCTTTGGCAACAGGTGTACCATACTTAACACAAAAGACAATTTGGCAAAATTTGTTGAATATTCGGACGATGTTATCTTTGTTGGATATTCCTCTAACTCTATTGATTATAGAGTGTATAATATTAAAAATCAACAATTTGAGAAATCATCCAATATTGTTGTCAATGAGCACACTTCTTGTGTTACGGGGAATGGCCCTAATCATATTTTTGATTTAGAATTGTTTCTAAACTATTCTAAACCTTCTTGTGAGAATGTTTTAGCTGGAATAGGTTGTCAAAGTGATTTTGATGATGACCAACTATTTGAGTTACCCAGACCAATTCCAAGTTCTCCAAGAGCAGTTAAACATCAAGCTCCCGCTATTGTCAGATCTGATAGTATGACTATCTTAAGAGATATTGGAGCTTCAACAAGTGGTCAGCCTAGTGAGCCTCAACACTCATTAGGTGACACTGCACAACACCATGTTAATGGAAATAGCGTTTTGAAGAAACAAGCAACTGTTAATGCGGCTTCTCAGCCAACTAATGTTGATGTTGTTTCTCCTTCATTCAATCAGTCCTCATTGAATGAGTTTGCAACATCAGTTAAACCAAATGTTCAAGACATTAATCCAAACTTCTCAAATCTAGATCTATCCATGCAAATGGATATGATTCCTAGGCCCGGGATTCATAACACTCATCCAGCTGAAAACAAAATTGGAAATGTCTCTGAAGGTGTGAGGACCAGGGGAGAATCTCACAATGAGAATGTTTATCTGTATTCATGCTTTTTCTCACTAATGGAACCCAAGAAGGTAGAAAAAGCCTTGAAATATAGTAGTTGGGTTGAATCAATGCAAGGGAAGTTCCTTTAATTCAAAAGACAAAAGGTTTGGAACCTATGTGTGCTACCATCAAGTCAAGTACCCATAAGCACCAAATGGGTTTTGATAAGCAAAAGAGATGACATAGGCATCATTAAGAATAAGGGAAGATTGGTAGTTCAAGGATACACTCAAGAGGAGGGAATCGATTATACTGATGTCTTTTGTACTTGTTGCAAGACTTGTGGCAATTAGGATCTTCCTTGCTTATGTTGTATCCAAGAATTTTACTGTCTACCAGTTTGATGTCAAGTGTGCCTTTCTATATGGGGATATAGATAGGGATGTCTACATATGCCAACCCCTAGGATTTGAAGACCCACAACACCCCAACTATGTGTGCAAATTAGATAAAGCTCTTTATGGGCTGCACCAAGCACGTAGGCTGTGGTATGAGACTTTGTCTCAATTTCTCCTAAAAAATGGTTATACCAGAGGTACCATTGATAAGACTTTATTCATAAGAAAGTCTAGGAAGGAAATTTTCTCATCCAAGTCTATGTTGATGACATCATATTTGATTCATTCTTCAAATGACCAAATGTGCAAAGACCTTAAGAGCACCTTGAAGAAGAAATTTGAGATGAGTTGTAGAGAAAAATGGACTTTTCCTTACAATTCAAGTAAAGTAGATGAAAGACGGGTTCTTTATCAATCAACCTACATATGTGTCTGACATATTGGAGAGATTTGATATGGAAGATTGTAAGCCAGCAAAGACTCCTATACCCATAAACCACAATCTTTGTCCTAACTCTGAAGAGGAGGATACTGATCAACATCAGTATAGGGTAATTATTGGGTCTCTGATGTATCTCATAACAAGTAGACTTGATATCATGTTTGCAACATGCATTTGTGCATGATATCAAGCTGCTCGAAAGGTGTTTCACCTAGTTGCTGCCTAGAGAATCCTTAGATACCTCAAAAAAGCACCTAAACTAGGTCTTTGGTATCCAAGGAACAACATTTTCAATCTCTTTGGCTATTCTGATAGTGACTATAGTGGCTACAATATCAACAAGAAATCTACATAAGGAGGATGTCAATTTCTTGGTGGAAGGATCATCTCATGGAAATGCAAGAAGCAATCTTGTGTCTCTACATCAACTGCTGAAGCTGAATACATTGTTGCTGCTAGTTGTTATGTTCAACTGTTGTGGATTCAAAATAAGATGTTAGACTATGGATTCAACTTCATGAGCACTCCTATCCACATTGATAACAATAGTGCTATCTCCATTACTAAAAATCCTGTCAAGCACTCTAAGACAAAGCATATTGATATCAAGTAGCATTTCATTAGAGATATTCATTAGAAACATCTAATTAAACTAATCAAGTTGATTCAAGTGAACAATATGCTATTTGTTCACCAAAGCATTTGATGAACAAAACTTTAAGTATCTAATTACAACTATTAGGATGATAAACATGATTAGTCTATCTCCTTTGAAAACTGTTTTTTAAAATATGTCTTGTCTTTGTCAAAACAATCTAAGCCCTATTGCAAAAGGACACTCTTTAAAATTTCTCTAAGTATAGATTCTTTCGAAGAGGTATTGACCCTCGAAAGATATTAAATATATCATCCAAAGCAAAATTCCTCCAAGGAAAATCTTCTTCTCGGAAGAGTCTTATTCTCGGAAGAAGCGATTGATTCCATATCAGATCTATTTCTAAAGCTTATAAACTCTTCCACTCATAAGGCAATTTTACTCTTGAAAGTAAGGAATTTACCTTTGGAAGTAAGTTTGGCTTCGGAAGAAGATTACCTTCGGAAATGATTTATACTCAGAAGAAAACCTTGCTATGCAATGAAAAACCTTTGGGCCCACACTGTAAAAACTAAAGATTTTATTAATGATGTCGGAAGCTTTTAAATGGTTTTTAATCTTACCACCACTGTCACACCTCACCCCAAACCATCACTTCACCTTATCCATCCGCCATTTCCACCCATTTAAATACTTTCGACTTCACTTTAATCTTTTTACCACTTTTACTGCCCAAAAGCTTTCTTCATCTTCAAGCTACCCTGCATAAAATTTGCTTCCTCTATTCTTACTCTACAATGGCGCTTAAGCCTCAGCACAATTAGGTCGAACTACTTGACTCAACCAAGGATGCTGACTTCTCAGATATTATCTCCTTTCTCACCCAATCTATCTATTACACCGTTTGGACTGTTAACCCCACTGTGTATTCAAATCACATGGAAGAAATCTGATGCAATAGTCAGATTGAAACCCTAAATGGAGTTAGGGTTATAAGGTCGAGCACTTGTGGCCAGGAGTTGATCGTATCTGAACAACTCATTAGGGAGCATCTGGAGCTTAATGATGAAGGGGCTCCTACGGAATTCCTCAAGTCAGACCTAGATGACACATATACCTAAATGGATTATGTAACAACCGGTTTATTTTTTGAGTCAAAGAAAGAAGAATAAAGTGAAGAAAAAGAAATAAAATATATTTTACCCAAATTGAGGGGTAAAAAGTGTCAAAAGGACAAAAAGGTTTGAAAGTGGGTGTAAAGTGGGCATGGCCGTCCACTCTCCTCTTACAACATCCAGATCTTCAGATTTTTAAAGAGAGAGAAAGAAAATAGCAGAACTCTCGGTTTTAGAAGGAAGAACAAGAAAGAATTCAAATTCAAGGTATGAATTCATGGTTTTTAACTATTCTTAACTGGCCTTGCCTTGGTTGTATGCTTATGTGTGTTTGTATGTTCGATTGTGTGTGTTTTTAGTGGGTTTCTAGGTGGTTGAACTAAATTATAGACGAGTTTGGAAGAAGCCATACTCAAGAGCTATAAAGGTGAGTTCTAGAAACCCTCTTTTACTTGTTTTAACTGATTTTGGGGTTGGAAATGCATGAACGTATGTTTTTATAAAACTGGTTTTATACCCGTATGTTTGAATGTGTGTATGTTGTGGGTATGATGTGATGTTGGACTATGTTCATGCTTGATGATGTTATGGTTGTGTTTCTAAGGATTATAATGCTTGATTTAAGCTTAGAACATGATAGACGAGGTTTGGGGACTGAATCTGCTGATAAGTGTGCCCTAGGCTGCTCATACGCCCAAACAATAGTTCACACGCCCAAGTTAGAAAAACTGCTTAAGTGTGAACAAATACAGATGAGGAAATGTGGATGAGAAAGTCAATGCGAATGAGAAAGTCAATGCGAATGAGAAAGTCAATACGGATGAGAAAGTCAATGAGGATGAGAAAGTCAATGCGGATGAGTAAGTCATACGAATGAACAAATTGTTAGGGATCGTGTACGGGACGATGTACAAACTGATTAACGTGTAAAACAAATCAAATAGTGCGGAATCCTATTTGATTGGTGATCCAATCAGTGAGAACGCACGTAGAAACAATTATGTAATTGAATCTAACATTAAGAATTGATTAGGAATCGATCTACTACGATCTATGAACTTGGAGTATGATCTTAGAGGTCTCTGGACGGCTAGGGTACGTCTGGATTCGAAGTGTGTTTAATGCTTACTTTTTTCCACGAATTAGGTGGTATTTATAGGTTAGGGTTGCTCATTTGGGCGAATGAACCATTAGCATGGTTCAGTTGCGCGATTGAGCCATGCGGTTGATCCATTTGCACGACTGCAGTCGTTCGACTGAGTCATTTTCATGAAGTTGCTCAGGCGTATGAACCATTTAGGCACATGGACACTTAGTCGCATGGCCATTCGGACGCATGACCATTGTTGGGGCGCATGGTCTATTCGGACGCATGACCACTATTGAGGCGCATGGTCCATTCGGACGTATGAGAACTTCATCTTAATAAGTTTGAACATATTCAACATTTACATTATTTATACTAGTTCAAACAACCACAAACCTATATAATCAATTCAATATGTGTTAAACAACTCATTAATAAAATATTAAACATTATAATCACAACCAACCATTTACATTTCATTAAGTACCCAAGTATTACATAAGTATAAGACATTAAAGACATATTACATTAAGTTCAGAAACTAGGGACACATGTACCTACAAACTCCCCCTTGGACCTAGTTCCATCTAATGTCTTACCACCTTCATAACCTCTTCATACTTTTTGTACTTCTCTTCTCTTGTGACACCCGCGTGTATCTGAAAAGCAAAGTAGAGTCGTATCACGTTATGGAATTGTAGAGCTTGTACAATATCTTGAGAGTCATAGAACAGTGGCCACTTGTACAATGTATATACATCATCCGTAGAGAAGTTTGTAAGCCACATAGGGTCAAACACCCTGATGGTTTCCATAACACCATTCTTGTTCAAGACTATGACTGCTTCTCCTGTCCTCCAATCATAGTACCACCATTTGAAGTGAGGAGTGAAGTCCTGTGGCATCTCCCATAGAGGGATCTTTGACATTGTTCGCGGTGGACTCCATTTCAGCACTATCTTTGGTTTTCCAGTAACGGGATCAACCTCAGACCGTCTGAGATATCTCATTGGCTGTTGAGGTTTGAAGTTGACCCATCTGGTGTGGTACTCTCTTTTAAGAACTGCTTCAAACCATCCAAACATCTTGCGTGGATCAGCGTATAGCAATTTCAGCTTCGCTAACTGGTTTAGCTCAAATCCAGGAAGAGTCTTCAGGTCATGAGGAAACTAAAAGTACTCGATCCCTTTCTCACGTTTCACTGCATAAATGTTGGGATCTTTGAAATATGCCCACATGATGATTTTGCCCGACACCTTATGATGTATCTTCACTTTGTATAGTTTGGTGTAGACAGTCGACTTTGAAGCACGACGTTGGGCTCTTATCTCTTCAAAGCATGCAGCCCACTCAGCCTTTCTGATATTAACTTCAGCATCCGAGGCTTGGGCCTTATCTTCAGTCTTGTTAGACTCTTCTTCCATTCTATCCAGAGTTTCAAAAGTTTCACAAGGTTGTCGCCCAGATTGGGAACGACATTACCTTTAATGTCAGTGTACTCTGGATAGTGTTGGTCTGTGACATCTTCTATCTCGATCTCATCAACGTCGTTGAGCTCATCATCACTTTCAACTTGGACTATTAGAGCATCCTTGACAATCTCATCAGGATTTAGCTTGAACATTTCAGCAATTTGCTCATCAGTGAGATTGTGAATAATCTCTCCTTCTTCAGGAGTGTACATCACCGATCTCCTAACTATTCCCTGCAAATCAAGAATCATCGTGAGCTGAGTCTTGATCTGTTGGAGGGGAGAAACATCATGTTCATCCCTCTGAAAGTTTGTATCTGCTTGATTTATACATGTAACACAATAATCATTAGTTAATAATCAAGACAGAAATACCAACATTAAATATAAACATTCATTACATTAATATGATACAAGATTCAAATACATATGATAAAAATAACAAAAACATCTAAGTATTACTCTCATCTTGGATCATATGCTCCTCTACTGACAGGGTGGATGTGGAGGCACCTTGGTTTTGAGTCCTTTTGCTCAGATGTGGCACCCGCAGCAGATGCATCCTCATCATCATCATCAACATCATCAGCATCATCACCAGCATCTGTATCATCTCTATGATCATCACCATCATCATCATCATCACCACTGTCATCATCACCATCATCTCCATCTCCTTCCTTGATCTTTAAGGGCTCGTCCTTTGATCCATTGAGCCGCAGCATGATGGTCTTGTTGGTGGTCTCCAACTCCTCTATCCTTTTAGCTGCTTGGGCATGCTGCTCCCGGAGTTGGGACATCTCTACGCCCTGTGCATCCATCAACTGGGCCTGCTGCTATATCTGCTGTGCCTGCTAAGATATCTGCATAGATTGAGTAGCAGTAAGGTCTACTAGCTATCGAATATGAGCAGTCTTCTCGTCATCGGCAGCCAATAGCTTCAGCACCATACGATTAAGTTCCGAGAGTTGTTCCTCTACCCCACTAGGAGGTAGAGTGGATCCGGATGGGTGGGAAGGGAATGACAATGGTTTGGCATGGTGGCTGGTGGTAGTGGTGGTGGCAGTGGTGAAGATTGGGGGTAATATAGATGAAGGTGGTGGTGGAGTGGGTGTGGTAGATGGGATAGGAGTAGTGGTAGTAGTAGGTGGATGAGTGGATGTAGGTGGAGTGATGGTAGTAGGTGGAGTGGTGGTAGTGGGTGGAGTGGTGGTAGTGGGTGGAGTGGTGGTAGTGGTGGTGGTTATGAAGATCGTCCTCCTCTTCTTCTTCCTTAATCCGTGGGGCTGAGCCATCCTTTTCTTCCTCGATCCCTTCGAGGTGGATGCTCCCCCTGGAACACTGCTTGGCTGATCGGGAGCATAAGTAGGATCAATGTCAGCCTCTCTCGATCCGCCAGGGCGTTCACCAACCGCCCAGAGCCTCGCTCGGTGGCAACAACCTTGCTGCCCACCGTTCGAGTCAGAGGCTCCTCTTCTGACTCCTCCTCATCAGGTTGGAAGTCCTGATGGAACCCTGCAGCCTCTGTCTCCAATTGGGTGGGTGCCGGAGTGCTATATCAGCTGTGGGGGCCCTCGGTTGAGTGGGCCCAGCATCTCCACCATCACCGCTGTCGTCGTCGTCGGAGTCATCCTCTGGGAGCTCTAAAAGCTCAACATTAGAGTCACTATCTACGTGACGCCATTTACGCCTGCCTGGTGCCACGTAGTCCACCTTGGCCAGATGGCCTATAAGTCT
This sequence comes from Flaveria trinervia, assembly GCA_025506515.1. Classification (NCBI taxonomy): domain Eukaryota; kingdom Viridiplantae; phylum Streptophyta; class Magnoliopsida; order Asterales; family Asteraceae; genus Flaveria; species Flaveria trinervia. The sequence goes on from CM046450.1 coordinate 60,768,368, forward strand.
CTTTACCGGGGGCTTGACCTGCTTTCCCCGGTAACCCTCATACGACCCAACGTTGTATCATCCATAATCTCTAAGGCCACAACATCGTGGCTTTCCTTTGGCAATGTGGGAAGCTTCACGTCAAAGATCATCTGTAAGAACCGAGGGTACACGCAGAAACCCTCCTTTCCCTTTGCCTCCAAGTTCTCTATCAGATAGAGAAAATCATGCTAGAAAAGCCGAAAGGGTGGTTCAGCACCAGTGCCACGTAGGCATTTTGAATCTGGTCTGATAGGTCATCGAACCCACCCCTTCGCGATGCTATGCACTTGAGGATGACGCGTGCCAAGTACTTATATTGGGGGCACATGTTGCTCTTGTTGAGCAGAACTGCGTTTATGTCCCCAGCGTACTTAATCCTCATGAAGCAACCTCTCACCATCAGTGGGTGAAGTCTGGTGCGGTGGTTTGTATCATCACCCAACCCAGTACACGCTGAATGTCTGCAGTAGTGATCTCTATATCTAACCCAAAGATAGAACTCCGAATGCTGTATGGCTCACATGATTGATCAACCGATGCATTCTTCTAGAAGGCCTGTTGTATAGACCTGTAAGGGGTGCATGGTGTAGAAATAGCCTGTGGATCCTGGATCGCTTAAGGAAATCGATGATCCCTGCAAACTTGGCCCCATTCCGAGTCGTGGAGTCTAAGTGAGCACATATGTTGTGCTTGGGGTTGATAGACCATCTATCAGCCATCGATCTGTAACACAAGACACATATACGTTAGCCAACCATATGAGACAAATAAATCTTAATAAACTTGGTTGAATTCATCCTGGTTCATTCATGCAATTGAACCATGCGACTGTGTTCAGTCGGTTGACTAGGCATGTGACTGGATTCAGTCGGGTGACTGGGTATGCGATTGAGTTCAGTTGGGTGACCGAACCTGCGATTGATTCAGTCGGCCGACTGAGATTATTCGTATGATCCATTCCACCGATTAAGCCATTCAACTAGCTCAATCGTGCGATTGGAGTTCATCCTGGCGTCTAGTCACATGACCTACTGTTCGGTCGACTTAGATTTGAATTTTAACCAAGACATGAAATTAGACGTTGTGAACCAGTTCTTTAGACTCGCATTCACTTAACTAATGACCTAATAACTTTAATTTTAACATTTTGTTTAGTTTAGGTAGGTCATTAGTACTTTAAAAGGTTCGGTTCTTGTGAGGGTCGAATTTCACAGTTTAGGGCACCATTTCTCCGGATTTCGGTGAGATTTCAACTCATTTTACCTGTATAATCACACACAATCGTCAAATTATCAATAGAAGTATGAAATATTGGTCTGATGAAATTTTGACAGAGTAACGGTAGGCTATGCGAAATGTGGGCGATTAGGGGGTGATGAGTTGAATGCGATCGACTGTGGCCCTATTTATACTGAATTTGATCTCATTCGGCCAACTGCACCCATTCGCTCGATTCATTCGGGTGAATGGACCTCAGTCGTGTGATTGGCTAAGTCGACTACATTCAGTCGGCTGACTGGACTTCAGTCGGGTGACTGACTCATTCGCACACTCTCATTCGATTGAATGGTTCATTCTGATAAGCCATTCGGGTGAATGGCCCATACTCATGTGCCATTCGGCTTTTTAGTGCATGAGTATGGTCCATTCGTACGATTGGTCCATACTCATGGTCCATTCGTGCGAATGGGTCATACTCTTGATTTTGACTTTATGACCATTTCACAATTAACCCCTTTTAACTTTTGAATAAACGTTATGAGCAATTGATCATCTCAGACATGATCATTTTAACTTGAAAAACCTTTGATCACCTCAGACGTGATCTTTTTAAAACACTTTGTCACCTCAAACGTGACCCATTTTCATTTGAAAACACATGTGATCACCTCAGACTTGTCCTTTTTTAGGTGATAAGATTCCCTATTAACTTCCATGACATAGTCTGATGTTTAACAAACTAAATTGACAAAATTTAAACAAAATAAAAGAACCAAAACTGAAATACAAAACTAAAACATGTTTTTGTGGTTTTGTGTGAGGTGGAAATCCTAGGATAGACATCTAATGGATTAGTTTCCTGAAAAGGCAGCTTCAATTATTTTTTACCATAACTGGACCAATTCAAATTGGAATCATACAGGCAAGTCAACTCATTTGGGACTTGTTATCAATACCTTTTGATGCTCAATTCTTGTTTTTCATCTAGAGTCGTTAGCAAGTTTAGGAAATCATACTAGTACTATTAGATCCCACCTTGATTTGGAGTTTCAAGAATTCCAGCCACGACGATTGTCAGTATACTGGACCTCTTAAATCCATACACAGACTTTTGACACAGATTGGTGACAGTTTAGGGTTTGATTATTTCAATAAGCATTTGTGGATCCCACACTTATATGGTAATCAACATTCCTTAGGAGATTCTTAGAACTTTCAGAGAGAAGCCAAGCCTCAGGTCAATGCCACCGCACAGCAGAGAGGCGGCAAACAATAATGATTTCTAGAATATATAGATTATGCTTATCCTCAGGTCAGTGCCATCGCACAGCAGAGAAGCACATAACCTATCTTCTTGTTTGAGTAATTTTATTCTTTTTGCATAGATCTCACCAACAACATAGGTTATTAGTTTGATTGCTTTTGCATTTATTCCATGTGCTTTTGCTCATACTTTGGTCTTACGCACACATTCGTGGCGTTTATTTTGCTCGTCACCCCTTATTGGAATCTTGTTGATTGTGTTAACCAGGGATAAGGTGTTACCCACAGCTAGTCAAACATTTTAGTTTAACCTTGAAATCAACAATAAGGTCTAATCATCTATTGTGTTGAATATACCGACATATCATCTGTGGTCTAGCAACCTCTAGGTCTACTTTCTTTGTGTTACCTTAGTAGTAGCTAGTTTAGCTATCATATTTCCTTTTATATTGTTCAGACTACACAGACTTATACTTCAAACTTCACATCTTATTCAATTTAAAATTTTAATGCCCCAAATGGTATGCTCCAGTGTACTATCATATTCCAGAGATTGAATCGGTATCACACATATGATCTTATGTTTATCAGCAAACCTCTCCTCCTCCCTCTTTTTTTGTTTTTTTTGTTTTTATATTACTGCCTAAACCTATTCCCCCTCCTAAAATACTAAAATCGTAAAGGATTAGCGTTTTTAGGATTTTAATAGGCAAAGAGGTAACACCAATTTTAATTAAACTACTTAAAATTAAACAATAAAATGAAAAAAAAATTAAACATAAAAGGAAAATTACAATACGCATCGGACTACACATGGTCATCTTTAGGAATGACCTCACTTTTCTTTTTAACGCCGTTGACCTCTAACAGATATAGAAAACATGGTTTGTCAAAAGCCTTTGTATAGAGGTTAGCGCATTGAAAATTAGTGTTTATTTTTACCACATCGATTAGGTTCTTTTCAAAACAATCCCATAGAAAGTGATATTTAATTCCGATGTGTTTGGTCATTCGATGTTGGACCGGGTTTTTCGTGACTGCAAATGCAGCAGAGTTATCAACAAAGATAGGAGTAGAAGAGAATTTCAAACCGTAATCCCGCATTTGTTGTTCAATCCATATGATTTGTGAACAGCAACTTGCAGCAGCAACGTATTCGGCTTCACAGGTTGACAGTGCAACCGAGGTCTGCTTCTTACACTGCCAAGTTACTAATCTTCTCCCAAAGAATTGACACCCTGCTGAGGTAGACTTGTAGTTCATCTTGCAGCCGCTGTAATCCGAGTCGCTATACGCCGTAAGCTGAAAGTCATCATCATGAGGATACCACAACCCAAGTGTTGGTGTACCCTTTAGATAATGAAATATCCTTTTGACCCCTATCAGATGGTTAACTTTTGGCTTTGCCTGATATCTTGAACATAAGCACGTCGCGTACATGATATCAGGTCTTGAGATGATGAGGTACATGGGAGATCCAATTATACCTCGGTACATAGTGGCATCGACCAGATCACCATTCTCGTCGGGTGCTACATCATGGTTTGTAGCAAGTGGAGTCCTAGCTGCGGAAGCATTCTCCATGTCAAACCGACTGAGGATATCTCCTACATACTTGGTCTAATGTAGGAAAATCCCTTTTGGTGTTTGATCCACCTATAACCCGAGAAAGAATTTCATCTCTCCCATTGCACTCATCTCAAACTCCGCCTTCATTACTGCTTCAAACTCTTTACATAATTATTCGTTCTTGGAACCGAAGATTATGTCATCGACATAGATTTGTACCAACAGTAAATCCCCATCTTTCTACTTGATAAACGATGTGCAGTCAATGACTCCTCTACGAAAACCGTGTTTCACAAGATGAGTCGAGAGTTTCTCATACCAGGCCCTCGGAACTTGATGAAGCCCGTATAAAGCCTTGTCGAGTTTGTAAACTCTGTCCTGATGATATGGATCTTCAAACCCCTCGGGTTGACTGACGTACACTGTCTCTCTGATTTCACCATGAAGGAAAACACTCTTCACATCAAGTTGATAAACTTTAATCTTCATGTATGATGCATAGGCAAGGAAGATACGAATTGCTTCCATTCTTGCCATGGGTGCAAACACTTCATTGTAGTCTATGCCATCAACTTGTCAAAATCCTTGAACAACAAGTCGAGCCTTATTTTGGATGATCACACCTTGATCATCTTTCTTGCATCTCAAGACCCATTTTGTTCCAATGACCTTAGCACCTTTAGGTCTATCCACTAGAGTCGATACACCTAGCTTCTTGAATTGAAGAAGTTCTTCTTGCATGACACTCACCCATGCCTCATCATTCAGGGCCTAACTAACATACTATGGCTCAAACTGAGAAACAAAGCAACGATATGCACCCTCGTGAAGATATCCCTTTTCCATTACCGAGGCATAATCAGCTGAGTACAACTGATTTCTTGTCTGAACTCCTGACCTCACATCCCCAATGACATTATCCAAAGGATGATAGATATTTAGGCGTGATCCAGGGGTTGTTGGAACAACTACCTCAAAATCCAGATTATGAACATTTGGTTTAGTATCTGAGGCAGTAGGAGTCTGAGGTTCCGAAGATTTAGAAGCATCAATGTCAGATGCTTGTGGACGTACAGGAATAGGAACCTGTTCCTCGTGGTTGTTCTGATCAGTCTCCATAGCTTCTTCATTAGAGGAGGAGTCACAATCATCAAGTGCTCCCCTGAGTTGTTAGATGATTGACCTTGTGAACCAGATGGTGTTGACTCTTGAGATGGTGTGTTCAAGATATCATACATCATCTTGGTTGCCAACTCGTCTTTTGAATTGGAGAGAGGTATGTTGAAGGACTTGAAGAATCCATCATAGTTGAAGAAGTAAGCAGGCCCTTTTCCAGCAGGTGGTGTGGTGTATCTCTGAACATCAACGTTACACCACACTTCTACTTGACCTGTTGAGTTGTTGTAAACTCTCTTGTTCGGTATGTTGTATCCTAGAAAGATCCCTTCATCAGCCTTCTCGCTGAATTTTCCTTCCTGAGTCTTCTTCAGCAGGGTGCACGGAGCGCCAAACGGCTCGAGATACTCTAAGTTAGGTTTACGTTGTTGTAGTAACTCGTAGCACGTCTTTCCATGGCGTTTTACTACCAGAACTCTATTTAGTGTATAAAATGCATTTGCAACTGCCTCATTCCGGAATTGAATAGGCAGTTTTGAGTCTGCTAGCATAGTCCGTGCAGTCTCTATCAAGCTACGATTCTTTCATTCAGCAACACCGTTCATCTGAGGAGTGTAGGCAGAGGTAAATTGATGCACAATTCCCTTTTCCTTGCAGTAAGCCTCCATCCATTGATTCTTGAACTCGATTCCGTTGTCTGAGCGCACTTGATGCACCTTCAGCTTGTATAGGGACTCCAGAGTAGTTTCTAATTCTTTGAATGACTCAAATGTTTCTGATTTGGATTTCAGAAACATCACCCAAGTGAATCTTGAGTAGTCATCAGTAACTACATAGCAGTACAAGTTGCCTGGAATGCTTCTTGTATCGACTGGACCAAACAGATCCATGTGAAGAAGTTCAAGAGGAAGTTCAATAGAGTGAACTTTCTTTTCCTTATGAGCCTTCTTCGTATGTTTGCCCTTCTTGCATGCAACACAGAAATCTGGAAGTTGGAAGTTTTTGACGTTAACTCCTCTCACTAGATCATTATGGACCAAGTGATTCATCTTTTGTGGATTAATGTGTCCCATTCTCCTATGCCAAGAGATGGATTCCTTCTCAGTAGCTTTTGACAAGAAGCACTGAACTTCATGATCCGTTGTGGAGGCCTTCGATAGATCCAAGACATAAAGGTCCTTATATCTTGAGGCAGACATTAATACTTGATCCTCCAGGATTATGTAGTCCTTCTTTAGGACATAACACTTCTTATTGTCAAACACTACCTTGAAGTCTTTATCACAATTTGAGAAATAGAAAGCAAGTTATCCTGAAGTTGTTGGACATAGTTTACCTTGTCAAACTTCACTTTCTGATTTCCCACTTCCCCTTGAGCTATGATGTACCCACCTTTGTTTCCAGCGAATGAAACATGCCCTCCTTTGATTTTTCTGACGTTTGATAAGAGAGCTCTGTTCCCCGTCATGTGCCTGGATGCTCCGCTATCTACAATCCACGTGTTAGTTTCAGCACTATAGCGAACACCCTGCACATTCAATGAAAACGTTAGTCCAGGTTAGGAACCTAAGCCTTTACTGGCTTGGGTCTCCCCGAGGCATCACACATCATAAACTCAACCCATGACCTTTCGAGGCAAGGGAAGCTCAGATGTCTATTTGTTCTCATTTTCAGATAATGAGGAGGATTTTTCCTTCCATAAGCCAGATTTGTGTAAGGCCTGTTTGTGATAAACAAACGACTGGCTGATGGGTTGAACTTTGTGTTCCCTATCTCTTTTAGGAGGCGTCACTGGGTTCCTCTTCAAAGAGCTAGGTCTTGGTTCAAAAAGTTCAACTTTCTTCCTCGGTGTCTGATAATAAGGACAGTGAGACGCAATGTGTTCGTACTCTCCATAATTGTAGCAGGATCTGCTTTCAACTTTACGATTTATTTGTTTTTGTGGAGATGTAGGTGACACACGGGTGACCTTATCCTGTTTGGACTTAGACACTTCTTGGTTAGATGTATAGTCTGGTTTTACAAATTTAACTACTTTACCTGGTTTTACATCTTTTACATTTTGTTTTCCTGGACTTTGACATGATTCATGTGATTTATTAACACTAATGTTCCTTTTAGGTTTAGATTTGACTTTGTTTAAACCAGACTTAATGTTAACTTTTTCAAACTCTTTTTCCAAGTTGACACAAGGCATTTTGCCTTTTGACTTTGATGTGGCCTCCTTTCGTTTGGCGCCAGATTCAGTTGATTTACTTGTGGAATCTGGGTCATTAACAAGAGGAGTGGACACCACATGATCCTTGATGGGGTTATTATTAATTGGTTTGCTTTTGGTGTTCATCAAGGTCTCAGGTGGTGGTGGAACCACTTTGTATCCCGATCCCTCCCTGTTATTTCTCTCTCTCACTAAGTGTTGGACAATATGAGATGAACTTATCCAATTGTGTAGTTTTTGCTTCTTAGTGTCCTCTAGGGAGTTAAGATAGTACCTAATTTCATTAGCTTGGTTAAAGGCAACTACTTCTGTTTCCCTAAGCTATTTGTTCAAAAGGTGTATCTTTTCTTTATAACTATGCTCATTTTGTTTTAAAACTCTATTTGCCTTGGGCATAGTTCTAGGTCCTTTACTAAGTTATCATTATGATCTAATAACCTAGAAAATTTAGAATCAATGCTTTCCTTAAATTTATTACAGTCAGAACAAGCATGATTATTAAACAACTGGTCAGTAGTACTTACCTAAGATGGTGGTGATGAGTCAGCCATGAGTGCCGAGTCTGTTGTCACAGGTTCTGTTGATTCTGACTTTGTTGCAGATTCTACTTCTTTAGGCAAGTGGTTGACCACTGGTGCAATGTCTTCAGAATTGGACATCGCGAGCTCTACTGCTATATCTCCCTCACTGGCGGAATCATCATCTATGTCCTCCACGCTAGCTATGTTGGATTCTCCCGGTGAGACAAACCGAAAGCTCCAGTCCTGTCCTTCATCCTCGTTAGCAGTCAAGGTTTTAGGATCCTTGCTTGATGAAGTAAGACTGCTAGTGGGTTTCTCCTGACGATTGAAGGTGGAGAAAGGATTCCTATTGCCGGTCTTCTTTGGCTTCACGCACTCTCTTTTGAAGTGCCCTTCTCACCATAGTTGAAACATGTCACCTTTGATTTATCAAAGCTAAAGGTTGTGTCCTTAGTTGCAACCAAGTTCTGTCCGGTCTTCTTGACAAACTTCTTAGCTTGTCTGACAGCACTTGCTAAGGCCCACATAATGTCCATCCGTTCCAACTCAGTCTCGTCCACCTGCTCATAATCCTCATCATCTAGGTGGCAATTTCATATCTTTCCAGCAATTAGTCCATTATAGGAGTGGACTACCACATATAAGAGGTCCATGTGTTCTCTGGCCACCTCAACAGTCACGTTACCAAAGTTATCGGTCTTCAATTTTTCTGCATTGGCTTCAGGTATAATATAATGGGCACCTGACGACCCTGACGACTCGGAACCTGAAGTAGATGCTTGTGCTGGACCATGAGCTTGACACGATGGCATTCTGCAGTGGTGCTCTAGATGTCTTGGCCTGAGGATTCATGTTGTAAAGCGTTGTATTCTGATCATAGTTTGCCTTTTGGGCTCTATACTTCATCCTTAGTTCCTCATCTCTCAGTTTCAGAATGAAGTCATTTATATCTAAATTCGAGTCAATAAGAGTTGATCACAATATAGCAAGTAATACGAAACACAAGAAGTATTTTCAAGGTACTTTTATACATTGCTTCTCAACTCAAGTATTACAAGACTCTTACAAGCAATATAGAATGAGTTACAATGAGAACCTATATATAATACTACCTACAGCCAGAAATACTTTGATACCAGCTGGGATCCTATTACTAAAGCCTATACTACAAGATTATAGTTTAAGGTATCTCGGATAAAGTCTTATCTGAGATTTGGTAGTCAGGACATGTCCCTGACTTACCTTTTGTCACCAACTAAAGTAGGTAACATATACTATCATAAAAAGGTAAATAGTGGAATAAAGTATATTCAACTACATGGTTCTTTAGGAAGAAGCCATGCAGTATCAGAGGTCTGCAGCGGAGTGTCAGAGACCATACTTGTTTCCATTGGTTCATAGCAGTGTCTTCCAAAGGTTAAGTGGGTTCGGAAGAACAAGTACTTCCGAAGCCACTTATACTTCAGAAGAGGCTGCTTCTTCTAATGCTTGGGAACTTCTTCTTTCCTTCATACTTTGGAAGTAGTCTTCTGATTGCTCTTCTAAGACTTGATCTTCGAAAGCATGCTCTTAACTTCGGAAGAAGAGTTCTGTCTTCGGAAATTGATCTTTCACTTTGTCTTCGGAAGAACTCTACAACTTTCAGAAGTTCCATGCTAACCTTCAGAAGCCTTTGCATGTAGCACCAAAATTATCTAAGTGATTTGGTTTTGGTTGCACCAGCTTTCTTCTTGATCTAACAATTTCCCCCTAGGCTGATGCTACCAAAACCTCACTTGTTTCCACTTCTCAAAACTTTCAGCACCAAGGAGAGTAGATATTTATCTGTTTCTTTGTTCTTCCCTGATGTGGTGCTGAGAAGTTTGCACAAATCCTTGGTAGACAGGAAGTCTAGTCTGTCACCTTGGATGATATATGCCCTCTGTTGTTGCCCTCTGAAAAGAGTTAGTTGATATGAACTGTAATCATATTCCCATCTAACTATAGGTTCCAATTCAGGACCCTCTACCATCTATAGAAAGGCAGTGCCTTTAGTAAGAGGTCCTTCCTTGTCTTCCTATCTTCTCAATCTTAATTCTTCTTCAATCTTGGCCTTTGAAGTTAGCTCAGCTAGATGAAGACTGCTGAGATGATTTCTAATGAATGCAGTAGCTTCAAAGTTGGAGGGGTTGGAGAATGGCTTCTCTGCTAACTCAGCAATGTCAAATCTGCTAAAGTGTAACAGAGAGTTGCATTAAGTCTGTTGACTTTGCCATTCTCCCTCTCAACAATAAAGTTGTGAGAAGTTTCATCGAACCTCTACCTGATTATTCCTTTTCTAGGCACAAGAGGCTGACTGGGAATCTTGTCCTTTTTCTTACTATCCAGCAGAGTCACCAGTTTCCTTCTAAGTTTCTTCTCTTCATCATTCAGTGAATCTGAGTTGCGACCTAGAAGTCTAGCTGCCTGGTCCAATATTCCTCTAGGTAAATCAAGGAATAGATCTCTTGTGAGGGAACAAGAAGATCCATAAACATAGGTAGTTTTGATAGAATCTTCATCACTTGAGACCTCGCTCAAAGTTGTGCAGTTGATGAGCTTAGTCTTGATTACCCTGAACTCCTCAAGAGAGAGATGTTGAGAAGGCTAAGGGGATGGTTTGGATGGTTGATGGGTAGGTTGAGGTTCAGAGGTTCTAGGAAGTGTTTTGGTTGGAGGATGGGAAGTTTAGGTGGTTGGGGTGATGAAGTGGATGTGGGCAAAGATGTGGGTTTAGGGGTGAAGGGTTCGGTTTTGATAGTGAAAGGTAGGGGTGAGGGTTTAGGTTGGGTTGGGTGGTTGCAGTGAAGGTCATCCCCTTTACCCTTCTGTACACATTTTTTCTCTTTCCCAACCAGATGTCAACCTTGATTTCACTAACAATCCGTTGGAGTGTATTCTCAGACATGGGACCCACCTGCCTTGCAGAGAAGCCATAGGCCCAAAGATAGTCTTTCATCCAGGCCTTTTCACTGAGCTTCCTAGTTGCAGTGACCCTAGCTTCTTCCTCCTCCTTCTTCTTCTTCTCCTTTGTCTTTTCTCTTGCAGCCTTTCTTCTTTCTTTCTCCATTTGATCCTGCTCTTTGTTGTAGAGCTAGAGGATCGTCTCATCATTATGTGGAGAGAGTTCTTAAAGATTAAAGCCTCTAGAGATTAGGAAATTTATCCTATCTCTCCTCAGCTGCAATTCAGCTTCCTTCTGTTCTTCTTTTTCTTTCTCCAAGGCCAAACTGGCTTCTTCTTCAAGTTTCAGCCGGGTTGCCTTCTCCAGATTCACCAACTCCTCTAGTGGTAGCAAGAGTGTTTCTTCATTGGCAGCTCCCAATTGGATAAGCTGGTCAATGATCTCTTCCCTTCCCTTATTGTTGACAGCCTCCTGATTGGCTGCAGCTGCTTTTGTACTGGCAGCTAGCAACTTTTCAGTTGGAAGTCTTCCTTTCTTCTTTAGTTTCTCAATCTTCTCCTCTTCCTGAAGCTCTTCCGCAGTCATCTTTCTTTTCCCTTTATCCTTTGAAGAGCCCGACTGTGGTCGTTCTTGGAGAGTGGATTCTGATTGTGAGAGAGGCAGAGATGGTGTCTGAGATGGAGGTAGATTCAGAAAGTCCTCGCTGTTCTCCCCAGATGCCATTTCAAGGATTGCATCTGTGATGATCAGTTCCTCGGACATTTTAAACAGTCCTTCCGTAGCTTTCTTTTCAGCTTCGGAAGATTCAGCTTGTTCTTTCTAGGCTTTAACTTCAGCTTTGGAAATTAGACGATATGCAGATTCTATCCCAACTGTTTCAGTTGCTGGGCATTCAGTCCCCATTTCCCCTTCGAAATGAATCTTAGGTTCCATGTGGACCTTAGGTTGACCAACTCCTTCCAGTAAGCCTCTGAAGCTCTTTAGCTCCGAAGTAGATCATTGCAGCATCTGGACTTGGCTGCTTAGTAGAGAATCTGAACAGAAACTTGGTGAAGAGTTTGTAGAGATCACTCAACATCTTTAGGTCGACTTGAAGAATGACTTGAGATGGCTCAAACACAGTGATGATAGGAGTAGAAGATGTTGAAGTTGAAGTGTGGCTCTATGGTTCCTCAGATGTTTGTCTCTGAACATTCTCCCCCTTTTTGGTAGCCTCATCTTGAGAGCTAGATGATCTAGAGAAGAATTTAATGAGACTTGAACAGGTACATGCCTAATAGATCTCTCAGTTTGTTTCTCAGCTAGTTTAGCCTTGAGATTGTCAATCTCAAGTTGCTGAGTGGCGGACCTTTCTTCTAAAGTCCTAACCAAGGATTCAAGGTTTGAGACTTTAGATAGAAGGTCTTTAATGAGGAGTTTCATGCTTCCCTCATCTTCTTTTGAAGAATCACGGGGAGATGAGGTAACATACCTGGTATGTTCAGCCTCACCCCTAGATGTGGTTTCTTGGCACCCTGGTTTCCTGTGCTAATGATGTCTCTTTTAGAGTCATCAAAAGGCTCGGTTTCCACAGATTCAGTCTGAGATATGTTACCACTATCCATAAGGTCCATTGAGGCACCTTCTTAGTGGCAGTTGAATCTGCATGAGTCCCCTCCACATCAATGGGACTCACCTCAGTTATGGGTTGCTGATGGGGGCTAGAGATAAGGGATTTCTCTTGGCTCTTTTGATCTTGGAGAGGGTGTTGTAGATCAATGTCATTTCCGTGGAGAGATGTGATCTCTTCATCAGTTTTGAAAAGAAGGTCAGTAAAAGATAGGGTGGTTAAGCCTACTGACCAAGGACCTGGGTCAATGTCTACAGGCATTGAGCCTTTGTGGGGTTGTCCCTAGTTGGCTACTCAGAGAAGGATGGAGAGATCAAAAGAGAAGGATGGAGAGACCTCAGACTGAGTGGGAGCCCATGTTTCCACTCTAGTCTTTTTGGATTGAACAGGAGGGGCTTGTTCAATCAGAGTAGATTGAACAAGGGTTCGTTTGGGGCGTCTTTGGTATGTGATGGTGATGGGTGGAGAAGGCAATGTTGGCATTATGGAGGAGGTTGCTGGTGTGGGTTCATCACTTGTGGGGTGAACAGGGATGGCACCAGGAGCTATGCACTCAATCATACCCGGAAGTAAAGAAGTGTACCTTCCAGTGAAGTTGGTGGACACCTTCTTCAAAGTCTTGAAGATGGTAGGCCTCATGTGAGGAACAGTCAGAGCACCTGCACAGACAAGCATACTCTGTTCCAACTCACAGTTGATTATGTGTTGAATGAATCGGGGATACATAAAGAATGTCTCCCTTTGAAGATTCACAATCAGATTGGTGAACACAAATCTTGAGTAATTGAATCGCAGGCCTCTCACCGATCCATGAAGTAAGCATCCTAGTTCATATGGGATTTGATCCCATCCCCCAGACTTGTTTGACAGGCAGTGGAGGACAACGTGCAGGAGGAACTTCCAGTTGTAGGAGAAGTTGAACTTGTAGACTGTCGACCTACTTATGTCTCCACCATATCCCGTTAGGATGTAAGTGTTATCTAAATCTTCTTTGGGGAATTCAGTAGGAGCTCCTTCATCATGAAGCTCTAGATGCTACCTGATGAGTTGTTCAGTGATGATCAACTCCTGTCCACAAATGCTGGACCTCAATACATGAATCCCATTTAAGGTTTCGGCTTAACCATTTCCCCAAAATTCGGCCATTTGGTTGGAGTAAACAGTGGGGTTAATGGTAAGAGCTGTGTAGTAAGATGATTGGGTAAGAAAGGAGATGATTTCAGAGAAGTCAGCGTCTCTTGATGAATCGAGAAGTGCGACTTGGTTCTGCTGAGGGTTAAGTGCCATTGGATAAGGGTGAATGCAGATGAAATTTGAGTTTGGGTAAAGTTTGAGTGAAGAGAAATTTCTAGGGCGGTAAAAATTGCAAGTAAGAAGATGAAATTGAATAGTTGATATTATTTAAAAGAGGGTGGGAAGGCGGTAATGGGGGTTAGGATAAGGTGATGTCATGGTTTAGTGGATGAATTAAAGTGGCGGTAAGGTTAAAATCAATTAAATAATCCGATATCATTAACAAAATCTTTGCTTTTTACAGTGTGGAGCACAAGAGATTAATGTTACATAGTGGATTCTTTCTTCCGAATGTAAAACATTTCCAAAGGTATTTTGTCTTCCAAAGGCAATTCTTACTTCCAAAGCAAAAGCTTTGCTTCCGAAGGTCAGGATTGCTTTCCGATGGAGAGTGTATAAACCTCAGAAGTAGATCTGATACGCAATCAATCGCTTCTTCCGAGACCAAAAACTCTTCCAAGAAGAAAAGTATCCTTTGAGAAATTATGCTTTGGAAGATATAAAAATAACTTCCGAGGGTTAATTCCTCTTCGGAAGAAATTTACACTTAGAAAAACTTCAGAAAGACCTTTTGTAACAGGGCTTAAATTGTATTGACATAAGTCATTACATATTAAAAAGGTTTTTAAAAAAGTTGGGCTAATCAATGTTTATCATCCCAATAGCTGTTATAGATACTTAAATCTTTGTTCATCAAAAGCTTCGGTGAACAAATCAGCATATTGTTCATTTTAGTCAACTTCGATTAACTTAATTAGATTTTTCTCATGAATATCTCTAATGAAATGGTTCCTGATGTCAATATGCTTTGTCTTGGAGTGCTTCACCGGATTTTCAGTAATAGAGATAACATTGTTGTTGTCAATATGGATAGGAGTACTCATAAAGTTGAATCCATAGTCTAACATCTGATTTTGAATCCATAGTAGTTGAGCACAGCAGCTAGCAGCATCAATGTATTCAGCTTTAGTAGTTGATGTAGAGACACATGATTGCTTCTTGCATTGCCATGAGATGATCCTTCTACCAAGAAATTGACATCCTCCTGATGTAGATTTCTTGTCAATATTGCAGCCACCATAGTCACTATCAGAGTATCCATAGAGATTGAAATCCTTGTTTCTGGGATACAGAGGCCTAATTTAGGTGCTCCTTTGAGGTATCTGAGGATTCTCTTAACAACAGCTAGATGAGACACCTTTGGAGCAGCCTGATATCTTGCACAGATGCAAGTAGCAAACATGATATCAAGCCTACTGGTTGTAAGATACATCAGAGAACCAATAATTTCCCTATACTGATGTTGATCAGTATCCTCCCCCTCAAGGTCAGGACAAAGATTGTGGTTTCTGGGTATGGGTGTCTTGGCAGGCTTATAATCTTTCATTTCAAATCTTTCTAAGATGTCAGAGACATACTTAGATTGATTAATGAAAAACCCTTCCTTCATTTGCTTCACCTGAATTCCAAGGAAAAAGTCCATTTTTCCCATAAAACTCATCTCAAACTTTTTCTTCATAATGCTCTCAAAGTCCTTACACATTTGGTCATTTGAAGAACCAAATATGATGTCATCAACATAGACTTGAACAAACAAAATGTGCTTTCCAGACTTTTTGATGAAGAGAGTCTTATCAATGGTACCTCTAGTGTAGCCATTCTTCAGAAGAAACTGAGACAGAGTCTCATACCACAACCTAAGTGCTTGGTGTAGCCCATATAGAGCTTTATCCAATTTGTAATCATAGTTGGGGTGCTGTGGATGTTCAAATCCTGGAGGTTGGCATACATAGACTTCCCTATCTATATCCCCATATAGAAAGGCACACTTGACATCAAGTTGGTAGACAGTGAAGTACTTGGATGCAGCATAAGCAAGGAAGATCCTAACTGCCTCAAGTCTTGCAACTGGTGCAAAGACATCAGTATAATCAGTTCCTTCCTCTTGTGTGTATCCTTGAACTACAAGTCTTGTTTTATTCTTAATGATCAAGCCTCTATCATCTCTCTTGTTTCTAAAAACCCATTTAGTGCCTATTGGTACTTGACCAGATGGAAGCTGACATAGGTTCCATGTCTTCTATCTCTTGAATTGAAGCAGCTCCTCTTGCATCGATTCAAGCCAACTACTATCTTTCAAGGCATCTTCTACCTTCTTGGGTTCCATCTGGGATAGAAAGC
This sequence comes from Flaveria trinervia, assembly GCA_025506515.1. Classification (NCBI taxonomy): domain Eukaryota; kingdom Viridiplantae; phylum Streptophyta; class Magnoliopsida; order Asterales; family Asteraceae; genus Flaveria; species Flaveria trinervia. The sequence goes on from CM046450.1 coordinate 60,784,303, forward strand.
ATGAGTACAAGCATACATTCCCATGATGAGTCTGTCCTCTTGTTCTCACACCCTCAGTGACATCCCTATATTGTTCTCAGCAGGATGAGTGTTATGAATCCTAAGGCGAGTAATTACTTCCAGTTGCAGAGATAAATCTAGGTTGGACATATTCTGCTCAGGAACTGGGACACTCTGTCCAGCTACTGTTTGAAAACCATTAAATGAGGACTGATTGAATGAGTGAGAAACATCATCAATGGTTGGCTGTGAAGTAGTATTAACAGTTTCCTGTTCCTTCAAAACACTACTTCCTTTTGCCTCGTGTTGTGGTGGATCATCTAATGAGTTTTGAGGCTCAGCAAGCGATTCACTTGTTGAAGCTTCACTATTCCTTGATATGGTTAAACTATCAGATCTGTGAATGGTGGAAACTTCATTTATTGCAGCTCTTGGAGAATTTGGAAGAGGTCTGGGTAGCTCAAATAGTTGATCATCAACAGCAACAATATTTTGAGCACCTTTTCCAGCTGAAACATTCTCACAAGATGGTTTAGAATAGTTTGGAAATAATTCTAAATCAAAGATATGATGAGGGCCATTCCCCCTAACACAAGGTGTGTGCTCATTAACAACTATATTGGATGGCTCCTCAAATTGTTGATTCTTAATATTGTATACTCTATAAGCTTTGGAGCTAGAAGAATATCCAACAAAGATAGCATCATCTGAATTTTCAGCAAACTTTGCTAAATTGTCTTTTGTGTTAAGTATGGTACACCTACTGCCAAAGGACCTTAGAAAGCCAATGAACGGTGGCCTCTTGTTCAATAGCTCATAAGGGGTTTTTCCATGGGGCTTAACTACAGGAACTCTGTTCTGCACATAGCATGCAGTGCTGACTGCCTTTGCCCAGAATGTTAGAGGTAGTTTTGAATCAGCTAACATAGTTCGAGCAGCCTCAATAAGTGTTGTGTTCCTCCTCTTAGCAACACCGTTTTGTTGAGGAGTTCTGGGAGCACTATATTATCTGGCAATCCCTTTTGAGTTACAGAATAAGTCAAGAACGAAGTCCTTAAACTCAGTCCCTTAATCACTTCTAATAATCTTAACCTTGTGATCAAATTGATTTTCTATTTTAAGAAAAAAAGATTTTAATGTTTCAATAGTTTCATCTTAAGTTCTTAAAAAGAATACCCATGTAAATCTTGTAAAATCATCAACTATCACAAGGTAGTATGATTTCCTTCTAATGCTCATTATACTTGTGGGACCAAAAAGATCCATGTGCAATAAATGTAATGAAGTAGTGATGGAGTTAACACTTTTGGATTTATGAGAGACCCTGTGTTACTTCCCTTTCAAGCCTGCAACACAGTTGTCTTTGTAGAAAAATTCCTTTCTAGGCAAACCATGTACCAAGTTATTTTTAGCCAATTTGTTCATTGTCTTAAAATTTACATGACACATACGTTTATGCCAAAGTTTTGACTCATCACTATCAGCTTTGGAAAGAAAGCATGATACTTCACCCATTGGGGAAGCATTGTTCATATCCAGCTTGTACATATCCCCTTTCCTGGGAGATCTAAGAAGAACCAATTCCGGAGGAATTGTCATCCCTGGTTTAAGGATAATGCACTCATGTTCTAACACTGTTGAAGGAGAGATCTGTTCCCTGTCATGTGCCTAAAGCATCCATTATCCACAATCCAGACATTGTTGTTTTTGTCATATGGATGTCCCTGCATATAGATGAGATTGTTAATTTTGCTTGGAAGCCCAAGCCTTGCTGGTCTTGGGTTCTTCCAAAGAAAATGACATAATTGAACCAAATGATAGGCATAGGGGTTCAATAAAGGTCTTTGAAGAAGAGGTTTGGGCTGCAGCATCTTCCTTGATCTTCCAGTCCACCCTTTGGTTGATCTTGGAGGACGAGGTTGTTGAAGCTTGTGCAGTATGGCGTTCTTCCGAAGCTTCTTTCTTTTCGGAAGAAGCCTTCACCACCTTTTCTTCCGAAGCAGTCTTCTTCTAGGATGGTTTCAGGGGAGCTTTGTTGTTCTTCCGAACCTTGGTAGCTTTTGCTTCCGAAGCCATTTTCCCTTCGGAAGAAAGAGTTTCTTTCGAAAGCAACCTTTCTTCCGAAACTAGCTTTCCCTTCTTCATCACTTGAACTATTTGAAAAGGTCCAAATGTGAAACCTTCCCTGACTCCTTCTTTCCTAGCATTATTTGCATAATGTGTGCTTGTAGGATTGTAGTAACAATCTTTTGCCATGTGGTTTTGCAGACCACACATTATGCATGCAATGTTAGTCTTTTGGAATGTGAGGGTTGCTGTTTCTTGGGCTTCTTCTCTTTATCTGCAACTTTTCCCTTCAACTTCTAATCCTTTGTCAAGACAGGAGTGCTGGTATTGCATTCCTTTCCTGAATCAGAAGTACCTAACACTTGGAATCCAGCTAAGATAAAGACACCTTTCTGCTTTGGGTCAATCTTCAGCTTGGACTCAGCCATTTTCTTGGCAGTTCTTCTAGCACCTTTAGCACTGCTTCTTCTGGCCTTAGTGGTTAGTATTTGATCTTCACAGGAGGAGATGGGTACTTCTACCTGTTCCTTCCCTGTGGTGGACACTGTTGTTGCTTCATCTTTCAACTCTAGTGAGGAAGGGTCAGCAGTTGGAACCTCTTGCTCCTCAGTACCAAGTCTAGGAGTCTAATAGACTCATAGGAGTGTGGTGGAGCAATTTCATTGGTTCCCAACCCTCCTTTGTTCTGATAACAGAGTTTGGAATGGGAGGATGATGCAAGAATAGCTTGGAAGTTCTGCATAGAAATAGCATGCTTCCTAGCCTGAGCCTCAGTAGTGACAAGCTGGGCTTGAGCCTCAGTCAATTTGGATATCAGATCCTTGATTTGAGTCTTGTAGTTGGTGTGTTCATGTTTTAAAAGAGATACAATTTTCCCTAACTCCTCAATTTTCTTTTGATAGTCAGATTCAGCTCTTTTAAAATAAGATTATAAGATATTTAAAGACTCAATATCAGATCTGATTTCATATTTGTAATCCTGATAAAGTTTAACTTTAGCTATACAGACTAGAGTACAGAGATGTCCATATACCTGAGTATCGTCTGTTCCTGCCATGAGAGCTTGAGCAGGAGTCACATCTTGTACCATGAAGCTCCAGTCAACTTCTTGAGCCATTATAGCTGTTTCAGTTGACTTCCCAGTGGGCTTTGAGGTTGAGGGATTTGCAGAGGCCTATGGGGTTCCCGAATTGGTCTTGGGAGCCTTGCATTCCCTTGCAAAGTGACCGAGTTGGTTACAGTTGTAACACTTTGCCTTGGTCTTGTCAAACCTAAACTTGATGGTAGTTGGGTTTTGAGGGAATTGCCTTCCAGTTCTCTTAAAGAACTTCTTCGCTCTATAAGTTAAAAGAGCCATCTGTTGGACAATGTCCACGTACTCTACATCATCTGGACTGAAACACTCAAGATCATCAAAGCAGTATTGAAAATCACCAGAGTGTCCATTTTTTGAGACAAAGGCACAACTTTCCTGGAAGGAATTTTGTTGAGCCTGTTGAGACCTTGGAGTCTCAAGAAAAGTGATGTAAGGTCCAGAAGAGCAGGATGGATACTGGTAAGTCAGGTAGTGCTGAGGTTGAGGGGGTGCTGAGCTTTCTGCAACCATTAAAGTGTTTCTAGCAGGAAGACTCATGGGTCTGCTTGTTTGGTGGCCCTTCTTACTCTCCATCTCTAGGTGATATCCATCGAGGATTCCATAGAGTTCAGTCATGGTGAGAGTGTTTAGATTCTCTGTCCTCTTGATAGCGACATAGTAAAATGTCCACTCATTTGGAATAGCACTCATGAACTTTCTCGTGAGATCTCTGAGTTCAGGAGTGATCTTCACAGACTGAAGAGAGGAGATAAGATCCAATTACCTGAAATACTACTAGCTGAGGGTCTCTCCAGCAATATAAGTGAAGTTCTGAAACTGCTGCTTCAGTGAGTCCTTCTTCGAGTCGTTGGAGCTTGAATACATCTGAGCAACAACATCAAACAATTCCTTTTCAGACTTACAATGCTCAAACCCCACCATGATGGAGTTCGGTATTGCACTCATAAGAATTGTCATAGCATTGCTGTCGATGTCTATCTTCTTTCGATCTTCGTCAGAATAGTCTTCAATAGATTTTTCAATCATGGCACCGTTTCCACCAGGTGATGCCACCTTTGGCTTATACGGACCGTTGACAATAGAGTTCCACATCTTGCTGTCTTGGTATCTGATGAAGCCTTTCATTCTCCTGCTCCAAGACCTGAAATTTTCAGGAGTAATGATGGGAGCCTTTGTCATGGTTCCCATCTCTACTTCGGACTTGTTAGGGCCATTTTGAGTGAGTGAGTTGTAGGGAGGAGTGAAAAACAAGTTGATTTGGATGGTTAGATCATGCAATCAAGAGCCTGAGAAGCTCTGATACCAATTGCAGGATCAGTTAAGGGTCACTTAACACTTAGTTTTTCTCTCATACTCACTTGAACAACACTCGGATAAAGGTAGAGTCAATAAGAGTTGATCATAATATAGCAAGTAATACTGAACACAAGAAGTAATTTTCAAGGTACTTTTATATATTTCTTCTCAACTCAAGTATTACAAGACTCTTACAAGCAGTATAGAATGAGTTACAATGAGAACTTATATAAATACTACCTATAGCCGGATATACTTTGATACCAACTAGGATCCTATAACTAAAGCCTATACTACAAGACTATACTTTAAGGTATCTCGGATAAAGTCTTATCTGAGATTTGGTAGTCAGGACATATCCCTGACTTACCTTTTGTCACTAAATAAAGTTGGTAACATGTACTATCATAAAAAGGTAAACAGTGGAATAAAGTATGGTCAACTACATGGTTCTTTAGGAAGAATCCATGCAGTATCAAAGGTCTGCAACGGAGTGTCAGAGACCATACTTGTGTCCATTGGTTCATCACAGTGCCTTCCGAAGGTTAAGTGGCTTCGGAAGAACAAGTACTTCCGAAGCCACTTATACTTCGGAAGAGGCCGCTTCTTCTAATGCTTGGGAACTTCTTCTTTCCTTCATACTTCGGAAGTAGTCTTCTGATTGCTCTTCTAAGACTTGATCTTTGGAAGCATGCTCTTAACTTCGGAAGTAGAGTTCTATCTTCAGAAGTTGATCTTTCACTTTGTCTTCGGAAGAACTCTACAACCTTCGGAAGTTCCATGCTAAGCTTCGAAAGCCTTTGCATGTAGCACCAAAAATTATCTAAGTGATTTGGTTTTGGTTGCACCAACCTTCTTCTTAATCTAACACTTTTTCCTGACCTTGAGGGGGAGGATACTGATCAACATCAGTATAGGGCGATTATTGGTTCTCTGATGTATCTCACAGCCAGTAGACCTGATATTATGTTTGTAACTTGCATCTGTGCAAGATATCAGGCTGCTCCAAAGGTGTCTCACCTAGCTGCTACCAAGAGAATTATCATATACCTCAAAGGAGCACCTAAACTAGGTCTCTGGTATCCTAGGAACAATTATTTTAATCTCTATGGATACTCTGACAGTGACTACGGTGGCTACAACATTGACAAGAAATCAACGTCAAGAGGATGTCAATTTCTTGGTGGAGGTATCATCTCATGGCAATGCAAGAAACAATCTTGTGTCTCTAAATCAACTGCTGAAGCCGAATACATTACTGCTGCTAGTTGCTGTGCTCAGCTGCTGTGGATTCAGAATCAGATGTTGGACTATGGATTCAACTTCATGAGTACTCCTATCCATATTGACAACAACAGTGCTATCTCCATCACTGAAAATCTAGTGAAGCACTCCAAGACAAAGCATATTGATATCAGGTAGCATTTAATTAGAGATATTCATGAGAAAAATCTGATTAAACTAATCAAAGTTGATTCAAATGAACAATATGCTGATTTGTTCACCAAAGCTTTTGATGAACAAAGATTTAAGTATCTCATAACTGCTATTGGGATAATAAACATGATTAGCTTAACTCTTTTGAAAACCTTTTTAATATGTAATGACTTATGTCAATACAATCTATGCCCTATTACAAAAGATCTCTCTGAAATTCTCTAAGTATAAATTTCTTCCGAAGAGAAATTAACCCTCGGAAGACATTTTACATATCTTCCAAAGCAAAATTTCTCCAAGGATAATTTCTTTTCTCGGAAGAGTTTTTAGTCTCGGAAGAAGCGACTGATTTCATATCAGATCTACTTCCGAAGCTTACAAAAACTCTCCACTCAGAAAGCAATCTTTACTCTCGGAAGTAACTTTTACCTTTGGAAGTAGAAATTGCCTTTGAAAGAAAAATTACCTTCGGAAATGTTTTATAGAGAGATTTTCTTATGTAACGGAAATCTCTTGTGCCCCACACTATAGAAAGTAGAGATTTTGTTAATGATGTCGGATTATTTAACTGAATTAAACCTTACCGTCCCAGCCACTTCATCCACTAAAACATCACATCACCTTATCCTAACCCCATTATCGCCATTTCATCCTCTTTTAAATAATGCCGACTATTCACTCTCATCTTCTTACCACAAGTTTTTACAGCCCTAAAAGTTTCCTTTCTCCCAGATTTCACCCAAGCTCAAACTCCTCTACCTTCACATTTTTTCAATGGCCCTAAATCCTCAACACAACCAGGTCGCACTTCTTGACTCTTCAAGAGATGCGGACTTCTGTTAGGACCTGGTATTTGAATGAAATACCTGGAGATTAGCGTGTAAACCAGATCAAATAGTGCAGAATCCTATTTGATTGGCGATCCAATCAGTGAGAACACACGAAGAATCAATCAAGAATTGAAACTAACGTTAGAAATCGATTGGGAATCGATCTAATGTGTTCTATGAACTTGGAGAATGAATTGGGAGGCTTCTGGACGGCTAGGTTACGTCTGGAATCGTAATTTAATCGAGAGTCTCGATTTTTCATGAATTGGGTTGTATTTATAGGTTGGTATTATTCAATCGTGCGACTGAGCCATTAGTATGGTTCAGTCGTGCGATTGAACCATGCGGTTGATTCTGAGCCAATCTTATGTGTCAATCATACGACTAATCCAGTCACCCGGTTTAGTCGTGCGACTGAGTCATTCGTATGAAGTTGTTCATGCTTATGGTCCATTCGCATGGGCCATTCGCATGGGCCATTCGCATGAGAACTTCATTATGCTAAGTTTGAATGTATTAATTAGTAAACATTATATGTAAACATTCAACCAATCACTAACCTAATTAATCAATTTTATATCAACTCATTAATGAAATATTAATCATTACAAATCACAATCAACCAATATCATTTCATTCATCATATCAAATTACACCAGAATTAGATAAACAAGATCTATTACATTTCATATCATGATCTAGGGACATACATGTATCAACAAACTCCCCCTTGGACCTAGATCTCTCTAATCTTTTGTTTTATGCATAACCTCTTTGTATTTCTTGTACTTCTCCTCTTTTGTGACTCCCGTGTGAATCTCAAACGTGAAGCAGAGTCGTATAACTTTCTGGAACTGGAGGGCTTGTACAATATCTTGCGTATCATAGAACAGTGGCCACTTGTATAGCGTATATACATCACTTTCCGACAAGTTTCTAAGCCACATCGGGTCGAATATAGTATCCATTTGTCCCTCTTTGCTTAAGACTATGACCGCTTCAGCTGTTCTCCAATCATAGTACCACCACTTAAAATGTGGAGTGAAATCCTGTGGCATTTCCCTGAGTGGGATTCTTGACATTGTGCGCGGAGGACTCCACTTCAACACTATCTTAGGCTTGCCAGTAATGACATCAACCCCAGACCTTCTGATATACCTAGTAGGCTGTTGGGGTCTGAAGTTAACCCATCTAGTGTGGTACTACTTCTTCAGAGCAGCCTCAAACCAGCCTGACATCTTCCTCGGGCCAGCATACAAAAGCTTTAGTTTGGCCAGCTGGTTGAGCTCAAAACCTGGTAGAGTCTTCAGATTATGTGGGAATCTGAAGTACTCTATGCCTTGTTCTCTCTTAACTGCATACGCATTGAGATCTTCAAAGTACGCCCATGCTATGATCCTTCCTGACACCTTGTGATGTTTCTTGACTCTATAGAGTCTGGTGTAGGAATCCTTCTTTGGTGTAGTACGTTGGGCTCTAACTTCTTCAAAACATGCAGCCCACTCAGCTTTCCGAATGTCAACATCATCATTTGAGGCTTGGGCTGTGTCTTCTGCTTTCTCTGTTTCTTGCTCCATATTGTTCAACACCTCAATAGTATCACTGACAAGGGATTCACCCAGATTGGGGACCACATTACCCTCATTGTCAGCATACTGAGGGTACTCCTCGGCAGTGACATCTTCGATCTCTACATCATCAACATCGTTGAGCTCTTCGTCACTAGTCGAATCGCATGTTGGGGCATCTTTTACTATTTCATCTGGATTTAGCTCGAAAAGCTCTACGAGTTGCTCATTTGATAGGTCATGAATTATTTCCCCTTCTTCAGGGGTATAATTCACTGACCTCCTGACAATCCCTTGCAGATCAAGAATCATTGTTAGCTGAGACTTGACTTGCTGAAGGGGAGCAACATCAAACTCATCTCCTTGGTAATTTTGATCTGTTTGATCTAAACATTCCACACATAAATCATTAGTAATTAATCAAACAGAAAGGCATTAAGGTAATATAAACATTAAATACATTGTGTTCAATTACATGATTCAAATACAAAAGAAGATAAATACATAAACATCTAATCTTTACTTTTTCCTTGTATCATGGTTTCATCACTTGGAGGGGCAGAGGTAGAAGCTGATTGATCTTCTCTGTTCTTTGTCCTTTTCGCTTGACCTGTAGCAGTGGCCGATGCAGGTGCATCCCCTCCTTCTGCTTCTTCATCATCCTCAGTATCACTCTCATCATCCTCATCATTATCTTCATCATCTTCATCTCTGTCTCCTTCCCTGATCTTCAATGGCTCCTCTTTAGATCCTTTCAGTTTTAACAGGATAATCTTCCTTGCCTTCTCCAGCTCCTCTATTTGCTTGCTTGATATGACACTTTGAGCTTGGAGTTGGTCCATCTTGGTGCTATGAGCAGCCAACTGCTGGGACTGCTCCACAATTACTCGAGCCTGCTCTGCAATTTTGTGGGATTGTGCAACAGTCAGGTCAGTAAGCTGGCGGATCTGAGCTGTCTTTTCCTCATCAGCCGCCAGTAAGCGCATCACCATTCTTTTAAGCGCTGACAACTGTTCCTCTACCCCGATTGGAGGTAGAGGAGATCTATAAGTGTGTGAGGAATGGGCTGAGGGTATTGATTGGTGTGACGTGGTGGTGGAGGTGGCTGTAGTGAAGATAGGTCTGTATAGTGGTGGAGGTGATGAGGGAGTAAAGGATGTGGTGGTGGAGGGAAACTATGCTGTGGCGGGAGGTATGGTGGGGGCTATGGTAGATGTGGTGGTCGTGGTGGATGTTTTGGCTGTGGTGGCTATGGTGGATGTGGTGGCTGTGGTGGATGTGGTAGATGTGGTGGTGATGAAGATCACCCTACGCTTCTTCTTCTTCTGGCCATGGGGTTTGGCCATTCTCTTCCTCCTTGTTCCAGTTGAGGTGGAAGCTCCCCCTACAACCCTGCCTGTGGACCCTGGAGCGTAGCTTGGGTCAGTATCTGTATCTCCGGAGTCCCTCGGGTGTTCACCAACCACCCTTAACCCATGTTCTGTGGGAACAACTTTCCTTCCCATAGTTCGTGTAAGTGGCTCCTCATCCGATTCATCCTCCTCCTCCATGTCAAGGACAAAATCCTGATGAAATCCCGCTGACTCAGTTACTTCTCCAGATGTGACCGACACTAGAGGTACAGAATCAGACACAGTGCCTCTGAGTGGAATAGCAGCATCCCCACTGTCATCCTCATCTGAGTCATGAGTGGGTAGGGCTATCTGTTCCACATCAGAGTCACTGTCCTCGTGACGCCACTTTTTCTTTTCCGGCACCACATAGTCATCCCGGGCAAGATGACCAAACAACCTCCTGACAGGAGGCTTCACTTGCTTCCGCCGGTATACTTTCATTCTTCCCAGGGTAGTGTCATCCATTACCTCCAAGACTACCGAATCCTCCTTTTCCTTTGGCAGGGAAGGAAGCTTCTAATCTATGATCATTTGCATAAACCTCGGGTACATACAGAAGGCTTCCTTCCCTTCCCCTCGATGTTCTCCACCAGATAGGTGAAGATCATCTTGGAGAAGCTGAACGGATGGTTCAGCACCAACACAACGTATGCGTTCTGCATCTGGTCAGACAGCTCATCAAAACCACCTTTTCTTGAAGCCATGCACTTGAGCAGCAAGTGTGCAAGATATTTAAACTGGGGACAAAGGTTACTCTTGTTGAGTACCCCAGAATTGATGTCCCCAGAGTATTTGGCTCTGAGAAAGCATCCTCTGACAGTGAGGGGGTGTAAACGAGTTGAACAGTCAGCGTTATCCCCCAATTGTAGTACAATCCTAAGATCCTCCTCTGAAACGGTAATAGCCTCGCCAAATATGGTACTTCTGATGCAGTGAGGTTCAGATGATCTGTCAACTGTAGCGCCTTCCCAGAAGGCTTTGTTGAATGGATTGATATGGGGTGCAAGGGGTTGATATGGCATGTGCAATCCGTGATCTCAATAGAAATATGATTATGCCATAGAATTCTGCAGCGTTTCTGGATGTTAAGTCCAGATGAGCACATATATTGTGCTTTGTGCTCATAATCCATCTACTCGCCATCTGTTACACAAAGATAGTAAACATTAGTACCATTGACTAAGAAAGTCATGAAATCCTTAAGCTTGAAGAACATCTTTATGTCATGCGATTGAGATTGTGTGACTGAGTTCAAACGTGCGATTGAACCGTGCGAAAGGGGTTCAGTCGTACGATTGAACCGTACGAATGGGATTCAGTCGTGCGATTGAACCCATACGTACCTCTGAGTGTGCGATTGGGCTCCTACGTATATACCCTCATGCGGTTACATCAGTCGTGTGACTGAACTTCATACGCATGGTTCAGTCATGCGTATAAGCAGTTTGAGCCCTTCAGTCGTGCGACTGAAGTTCATCACGCTATCCATTCGCATGAATAACAGACTGTTCAATTCAAAATTACTTTTTCCCTTTTTTAGTTTTAGACATCGTTATCTGGTTCATTTGACTCGCAATTCATTCTTAAACCACCTAACATCATTACTTTCGTTTGTTTGAGTCATTTAGGTAGGTTATTTAGTCACTTAAGTCTCGGGTACTTTGCGAGTCCGAATGTACCGTGTTTTTCATCAAATTTAACGTTATGGGAGTGCATGTATTCAGTAAATTACCTGTAGAGTCGATGTAGATTGGTCAGTAATCAAGAAACAGTGTTTTGCGATCAATTGAGATTTTTGAAGAGTTGGGTTAATACGTGCGATTCAGGGTGATTTTGAAGGCGGTGAGTCTCTGCGACGGACTCCCCTTCTATTTATATTAACCCTAGATTCAATCGTGCGACTGAGCTCATACGCACCTTTCAGTCGTGCGAGTGGGACTCAGTTGTGCGATTGGTTCAATCGTCCTTCTTCAGTCGTCCGACTGAATCTCAGTCGTGCGACTGACTCACTCATTCTCCCTTAATCATCCGACTGGGCCAATCGTATGGGCCATTCAGTTGAATAGTCCATATTCATGGTCCATTCGTACGAATAGCTTCCATTCGTATGATTGGTCCATACGGATGGTCCATTCGTGCGAATAGGTCATATTTATTAACTTTTCTGCCAGTTTGAATATTTAACGTTTAAAATCCCTTTAATTGCAGAAATTTACGTTATGAGCCGTTGATCATCTTAGACATGATCGTTTTGACTTGAGAACCCTTTTATCACCTCAGACGTGACTGATTTAAGCTTTTAACACATATGTGGTCATCTCAGACATGAACCTTTTAGTGAGTTGATCCCTTACCGATTTTCATGATGTAGTCCGGCAAACAAACAAAACTAAAGAACTAAATGAAAAAAAAACTAAACTAACATTCAAAAATAAAACTTGTTTTTGGCTTTTTGTGAGAGATAAATCCTAAGATGAAAATCTACTGGATTTGGTTCTGGAATAGACAGCTTTAACTCAGATTGACCATACCTGGACCAATTCAATTTTGGAATCATACATGCAGTGCAAATCAGTCTGGACTTGTTATCAAAATCCTTTGATGCTCAATTCTTGGTATTCATCTAGAGTCATTTGCAACTTTAGGAAATCAAACTGAAACTCTTAGATTACCACATTGATTCAAACTTTCAAGAATTGCACCCACAATGATTGTCAATATGTTTGTCCACTTAAATCCATACACAAACTTTTGACCCAAGCTGGTGATAGATTTAGGTTTACTTATTTCAACTAACATTTGTGAATCCCACACTTATATGGTAATCAACATTCCTCAGGAGCTTTTGAGCGGTCTACAGTTATTTTTACAAGAAGAGACTATTCTTAGAGCTTTCAAGGAGAAGCCAATCCTCAGGTCAGTGCCATCGCATAGCAGAGAGGCGGCAAACAACAATGAATTCTAGAATATCTAGGTTATGCTTATCCTCAGGTCAGTGCCATCGCACAGCAGAGAGGCGCACAACCTATCTCCTTGTTAGAGCAGCTTAATATTATTTTGCACCAAATGCACCAACAACATAAGTCATTAGCTTGAAGCATTTTTATTTCATTTTTTCTGGTGCTTTGCTCTATTTATGGTCATCCGCACACATTTGTGGCGTTTACATGCTCATTACCCCTTATTGGAATATTGTTGATTGTGTTAACCAGCGATAAGATGGGAGCCCACAGTCAGTTGAACCACTTAGTTTGATCTTGAGATCACCAGTCAGGTCTAATCATCTATTGTGTTGAATCTACTGACATATCAATTGTGGTCTAGCAACCTCTAGGTCTACTCTCATTGTGTTACCTTAAGAGTTACCAGTTTTTCTATCATCTTCCCTTTTATATTGCTTAGACTACACAAACGTATACTTTGAACTTTTGCACCTTTTCTAAATTAACATTTCAAAGTCCCTCTTGATTTGTTCCTGTGTACTATCATATTCCAAAGGGTTTGAATCGGTATCACAGATACGGTCTACCTTATATCAGCTTTCCACTCCTTCTCCCTTGTTTTTTTTTCATCAACATAGATTTGTACGAGCAGTAGGTCGTCATTTTTTCTTTAATGAACAGCGTGCAGTCAATGACGCCCCTGCGAAAGCCGTGTTTCACAAGATGAGTCGAGAGTTTCTCATACCAAGCTCTTGGAGCTTGATAAAGCCCGTATAAAGCCTTGTCGAGCTTGTAGACTCTATCCCGATGATAAGGATCTACAAATCCCTCGGGTTGACTGACATAGACTGTTTCTCTGATTTCCCCATGAAGAAATGCACTCTTGACATCAATTGATAGACTTTAATCTTCATGTACGATGCATAGGCAAGGAAGATACGAATGGCTTCCATCCTTGCCACGGGTGCAAACACCTCATTGTAATCAATTCCCTCGACTTGGCGAAAACCCTGAACCACCAGTCGAGCTTTGTTCCTGATAATGACCCCTTGGTCATCTTTCTTGCATTTTAAAACCCATTTGGTGCCAATGACCTTAGCACCTTTAGGTCTATCAACCAGAGTCCATACATCTAACTTCTTGAACTGAAGAAGTTCTTCTTGCATGGCACTCACCCACGCCTCATCATTTAGTGCATCACTGACGTATTTTGGCTCAAACTGTGAGACAAAACACCGATAAGCACCATCATGAATATATCCCTTTTCCCTAACTGAGGTGTAATCAACTGAGTATAGCTGATTTCGGGTTTGCACTCCCGATCTGACATCCCCAATGACATTGTTTAGGGGATGATAGACGTTTAGTCGTGATCTTGGGGTAGTAGGAACAGCTACCTCAGAGCCAAGATTATGAACATTTGTATCTACATCTGAGGTGGTTGGAGTTTGAGGCTCTGAAGTCAAAGGTGCATCACTGATAGATGCTTGTGGGCTTTCAGGAACTGGAACCTGTTCCTCCTGACTGTTCTGGTTATCTTTTTCAGCTTCATCTTTAGAGGAGGAGTCACTGTCGTCGACTACTCTCCCTGACTAAGTAGATGATTCTCCCTGTGAGCTAGATGTTGGTGGATTCAACCTATCATACATCATTCGTGTAGCTAACTCGTCATCCGAGGGAGAGAGAGGAATGTTGAACGACTTGAAGAATCCATCATAGTCGAAGAAATAGGCGGGTCCTTTGCCAGTAGGTGGTGTGGTAAATCGCTGAACGTCAACATTACACCACACTTCTACTAGACCCATTGAGTTGTTGTAAACTCGCTTGTTCGGTATGTTGTATCCTAGAAAGATGCCTTCATCTGCCTTCTCGTTGAATTTACCCTCTTGTGTCTTCTTCAGAAGTGTGCACGGCGCCCCAAATGGTTCGAGATACTCCAAGTTTGGTTTGCGTCTTTGTAGTAGCTCGTAACATGTTTTTCCGTGGCGCTTGACTATCAGCACTCGATTCAGTGTATAACAAGCATTCGCCACTGCCTCATTCCAGAATTGGATAGGCAGTTTCAAGTCTACCAGCATAGTCCGTGCTGTCTCTATCAAGCTTCTGTTCTTTCTCTCAGCAACGCCATTCATCTGAGGTGTGTAGGCAGAAGTGAATTGATGCACAATTCCCTTTTCCTTGCAGTATGCCTCCATCCACTGGTTCTTGAATTCCGTTCCGTTGTCTGAGTGCACTTGTCTAACTTTCAGCTTGTAGAGAGATTCCAGTGTGGTTACCAACTCCTTGAATGATTCAAATGTTTTTGATTTGGATTTCAGAAACATTACCCAAGTGAACCTTGAGTAGTCATCGATGACCACAAAACAGTACAAGTCGCCTGCAATGCTCTTTGTACTGACTGGACCAAACAGATCCATGTGAAGAAGTTCAAGAGGAAGTTCTATTGAATTAACTTTCTTTTCCATATGAGACTTCTTTGTCTGTTTGCCTTTCTTGCAAGCTACATAAAAGTCAGGAAGCTGAAAGTTCTTGACATTAACTCCTCTCACCAGATCCCTCTGAATCAAGTGATTCATCTTCCTTTGACTAATGTGTCCCATTCTCCTATCCAGGAGATGGAATCCTTTTCAGTAGCTTTAGATAGAAAACACTAAACCTCATGATGCATTGTAGAAGCTGTTGACAAATCCAATACATAAAGATCTTTATATCTTGAAGCAGTCATCAAAACTTGGTCCTCTGGGATCACGTAGTCTTTCTTTAGTACGTAACACTTGTTGTTGTCGAAGATGACTTCAAATCCCTTATCACATATTTGGGAAATAGAAAGTAAGTTGTTTTGAAGTTGCTGGATGTAGTTCACCCTATCAAACTTAACTTTCTGATTTCCAACTTCTCCCTGAGCTGTGATATAGCCTCCCTTGTTTCCAGCAAACGAAACATGTCCTCCTTTTATTTTCCTTACGTTTGATAAAAGAGCCCTGTTTCCTGTCATGTGCCTGGATGCTCCGCTGTCTACAATCCACGTGTTAGTTTCAGCACTGTAGCGAACACCCTGCACATACAATGTAAAGGATTAGTTTAGGTTAGGAACCCAAGCCTTTACTGGCTTGGGTTTCCCAGAGGCATCACACATCAGAAATTCAACCCATTGACCCTTAGAAGGTGAGGGTAGCTCATGTTCCTTCTTGTCATCATTATCAGACAAAGAGGTTGACTTCTCTTTCCATAAGCCAGATTTGTGCAATGCCTGTTTGTGATAAACAGTCGACTGGCTAACGGGTTGAACTTTCTGTTCACTAGTTCTTCTAGGTGGAGTTAAAGAGCTCCTCTTAGAAGACCTAGGTTTTGAGACCTGAAGTTCAATCTTCTTCCTAGGTGTCTGATAATAAGGACAATAGGAAGCAATGTGTCCACATTCTCCATAGTTGTAGCACGCCCTACTATCAACTTTATGATTAAACTATCTTTGTGGTGACGTGTGTGACACTCTAGTAACATCACTCACTTTATGTTTTGACTCTGGTTCTTTTGATGTTTTCACTGGTTTAACAAAGTTAACTGTTTTAACATGTTTAACATCTTTTTCTTTTTGGTTAATTGGTTTTTGACTTGAAGTATGTGAAAGATTATCCTTAGATGCCCTTTTAGGTTCTGATTTGACTCTGTTTGACCCTGACTTTAAGTTAACCTTTTCAAATTCCTTTTCCAGATTAACACAAGGCAATTTACCCTTTGCCTTTGAAGTGGCCTCCTTTTGTTTGTTTCCAGAGTCAATAGATGAACATAAGGAATCTGGATCACTAACAAGAGGAGTAGACACTACATGATCCTTGATGGGATTACTATTTATTGGTCTAGTCTTAGTGTTCATTAAAGTCTCAGGTGGTGGTGGAACCACTTTATAACCCAATCCCTCCCCGTTGTTCCTTTCTCTCACTAAGTGTTGGACTATGTGTGAAGAACTAGTCCAACTATACAGTTTCTGTTTTAATGAATTTACTTCTACTTCTAGATCTGCCTTTTTCTTCTTAGTGTCTTCTAGGGAGTTTAGATAATACCTAATGTCATTAGCTTGGTTAAAGGCAACTACTTCGGTTTCCCTAAGCTGTTTAGTCAAAAGGTCTATCTTTTCTTTATAACCGTGCTCATTTTGTTTTAATACCCTATTAGCCTCAATGCATAGTTGCAAATCTTTTACTAAGTTATTATTATGATCTAATAACCTAGCAAATTTACCATCTATGCTATTCCTAAAGGTATCACAATCAGAACAAGCATGATTATAAACATTGTGTTAGTAGTACTTACCTGAGTTGATTCAGAAGCGTTTGCCATCAATGCAGCATCAGATGTCTCTGGTTCTGGTGCTTCTGTCTTTTCTGTCTCTGACATGGTAGTCTCCGCTTTTGGCTTGTAACTGATCTCGGTTGCAGTTGCTTCCTCACTATGTGACATCGCTATCTCAACTGCTAGATCTCCTTCACTAGCGGAATCACTGTCAATATCTTCTACACTTGCAATGTTTGATTCCCCTGGTGAGACAAACCTAAAGCTCCAATCCTGTCCTTCATCATCATGAGCAGTCAAGGCTTTGAGTCCTTGCTTGATGAAGTAGAACTGGTAGTTTGCTTGTCTTGACGAGTGAAGGATGAGAACAGGTTCCCGTTACCCGTCTTCTTAGGCTTGACACATTCTCTTTTGAAGTGCCCCTTCTCTCCACAGTTGAAGCAGGTCACTTTGCTCTTGTCAAAGCCGAATGTGGTATCCTTAGTCGCTACTAACATCTGTCCGGTTTGTTTTACAAACTTCTTGCCCTCCGGACAGCACTAGCTAAAGCCCACATTATATCCATTCTCTCAAGCTCCATTTCGTCCACTTGCTCGTAGTCCTCGTCTGCCAGATGGTAGTTTCCAATCTTTCCAACAACAAGTTCATCATAAGAATGGACCATTGCGGCCAATAGATCCATGTGTTCTCGGGCTACTTCCACAGTCACATTCCCGAGATTCTCGTTCTTCAGTTTAGTAGCACTTGCTTCGGATCCAATATAGTGGGAACAAGAAAGTCCCGACTTGTCTGATCCTGAAGGAGGTGCATGTGTAGGACCTGATGAGCTAGACACAAATGCAGTCTGGAGAGGTGCTCCAGATGTCTTAGCTTGAGGTGTCGCATTGTATAAAGCTGGATTTTGATTGTACGTAGACTTCTGAGCTCTGTACTTCATCCTAAGTGATTCTTCTCGCAACTTAAGAATGAAGTCATTAATATCCAGTTTTGCTAGCATTCCATTCTGTCTAAGATTAGACACGAATGAAGCCCACTTTTCAGGCAATCCATCTGCATAATTAGTAACTTTCTCTTCCATGGTAGTAGCCACCCCATGTGTATGCAGTTCACTCATCAGATGGTAGAATCTATCTATAACATCGTCCAAACTCTCGTTTCCCATCGATGAGAAGTTATCGAATTCCGTCTTTAACTCCTTAGCCTTGATTGCCTTCAACGAAGAATTCCCGTCGTACCTCTTTTCTAGCTCATCCCATAGTTTCTTAGACTGCTTATTCTCTGAGTACTGGTGGAATATGTCTTTAGGGATAGACTGTGTAATCAATGCATAAACCCTCTTCTCTGCATTATATTTGACTTTCTGCGCGTCTGTCATCCCTCCTAAGGTTAGCTTTACTCCATCGGCTCCCATCGATGTACTATATCCAATCTCAATGGCTTCCCACAGATTCGGATCCACTCCATTGAGGTAGATCTCAAAACGTTGTTTCCAGTGGGGAAACTCATCTAACGTTAAAAGCTTTGGTGGTTTATTATAATTACCCACCTCACTCTCAAGTAACAGCAGGTTCTGGATCCTAGAGTCCTTCCCAGCAGTAAAGGCTGACATTTGGTCTTCCATTGCGAATAACTTTAAGTCTAATAAAACAATTGTCACTGGGGTGACTGAAGGGTGCGAATGGACTAGTCGTGCGTATGAACTCTACGACTGGTTCAATCGTGCGGCTGAACTAAGTGATTAGCTCAGTCGTGCGAATGAATCTGATGCGCATGAACAGTTTGCCCGAAAGGTTTATTCGTACGAATGGATATGCGACTATGTCCAATCGTGCGTCTCAGCAATGCGAATGAGGTCCAGTCGTGCGAATGGCTCACTCGTGCGACTGAAGCTGCTGTTTTGCGAAAATTTCAAGGTTAAACATGTTTTAGCCGTAAAAATTCGAAATTTCGCAAGGTCTAATCGCCTAAGTCCGTAGAAACCAAACTTTGATGAGCAGGGAACGTCCAAGATCACTTTTGACACAAAAGATTGCGTTTTTTAGTGCAAAAACACAAACTTTTTATCAATCTTGATTGAATCACACGTAATCAAGAGCCAAAGCTCTGATACCACTTGTTAGGACCTAGTATTTGAATGAAATACCTGGAGATTAGCGTGCAAACCGGATCAAATAGTGCGGAATCCTATTTGATTGGCGATCCAATCAGTGAGAACACACGAAGAATCAATCAAGAATTGAAACTAACGTTAGAAATCTATTGGGAATCGATCTAATGTGTTCTATGAACTTGGAGAACGAATTGGGAGGCTTCTGGACGGATAGGTTACGTCTGGAATCGTAATTTAATCGAGAGTCCTGATTTTTCACGAATTGGGTTGTATTTATAGGTTGGTATTATTCAATCGTGCGACTGAGCCATTAGTATGGTTCAGTCGTGCGATTGAACCATTCATCCGCACGACTGAGTGTTCAGTCGTGCGACTGAGCCAATCTTATGTGTCAATCATACGACTAATCCAGTCACCCAGTTCAGTCGTACGACTGAGTCATTTGTATGAAGTTGTTCATGCTTATGGTCCATTCGCATGGGCCATTCGCATGAGAATTTCATTATGCTAAGTTTGAATGTATTAATTAGTAAACGTTATATGTAAACATTCAACCAATCACTAACCTAATTAATCAATTTTATATCAACTCATTAATGAAATATTAATCAATACAAATCACAATCAACCAATATCATTTCATTCATCATATCAAATTACACCAGAATTAGATAAACAAGATCTATTACATTTCATATCATGATCTAGGGACATACATGTATGAACAACTTCTCTGAAATCATCTCCTTCCTCAACCAATCATCCTACTACACCACCTTGACTATTAATCCCACAGTTTACCTCAATCACATGACTGAATTTTAGGGTAACAGTCAGCTTGGAACCCTAAATGGGGTTCATGTAATACTATCTGCATTTGTGGCCAGGAGTTGGTCATCACTGAACAACTCATCAGGGAGCATCTGGAGCTTCATGATGAGGGTGCCCCACCTAAGTTCCCCAAGGCAGATTTAAACAGCACCTACTTCCTCATGGGATATGGTGGAAATGTGTGCAGGTTGACTGTCTACAAATTCAACTTCTCCTACAACTAGAAGTTCCTCGAACACATTGTCCTTCACTGTCTAT
This sequence comes from Flaveria trinervia, assembly GCA_025506515.1. Taxonomy (NCBI): domain Eukaryota; kingdom Viridiplantae; phylum Streptophyta; class Magnoliopsida; order Asterales; family Asteraceae; genus Flaveria; species Flaveria trinervia. The sequence goes on from CM046450.1 coordinate 60,804,422, forward strand.
CAAACAAATCTGGGGGATGGGACCAAATCCCGTATGAACTAGAGTACTTAGTTCATGGATTGGTGAGAGGCCTCTGCTTCATCCGCTCAAGATTTGTGCTCACCAATCTTATTGTAAATCTACAGAGGGAAACATTCTTTATGTATCCCAGATTTCTTCAGCACATCATCAATTGTGAGCTGGACCAGAGTCGGCTTGTCTGTGCAGCCACTCTGCCTGTCCCTCACATGAGTCCAACCATTTCAAAACAATGAAGAAGGTATCCACCAACTTCACTAGAAGGTACACTTCTTTACATCCTAGTATAATTGAGCAAATAGCGCCTGGTGACATCCCTGTTCACCCCACAGGAGATGAACCCACACCAACAACTGCAACCACAATGCCAACACTACCTTCTCCTGCCATCACCATCACCTACAAAAGACGCCCCAAACGAAACATTGTTCAATCTACTTTGATTGAACAAGCTCCTCCTGTTCAACCCAAAAAGGCTAGAGTGGAACATTGGGCTCCCACTCAGTCTGAGGTCTCACCATCCTTCACCATTGACCTCAATATAGGTCATGAGTCTCCTCAGTCTCAAACCCACAAGCCCACCACCCAATCTGAAAGCCCTCAGGGTGTGTCTTTACACTCCTCTGAGCAGCTAATAAGGGACAACCCCATCACAGGCTCAATGCCTGTAGACATTGACCAAGGCCCCGGGTCAGTAGGCTTAACCTCCTTATCTTTCACTGACCTTCTCTTCAAAACTGATGAAGAGATAACGTCCCTCCATGGCAATGACGTTGATCTACAACACCTTCTCCAAGATCAACAGAGCCTAGAGAGACCTCTTATCTTCAGCCACCATCAGCAAGGCATTACTGAGGTGAGTCCCACTGATGTGGAGGGGACTCATGCAGAGTCAGCTGCCACTACAGAAGGTGCCTCAATGGACCTATGGACAATGGTAACATTTCTGAGACGGAATCTGCGGCAACCATACCTTTTGATGACTCTAAAAGGGGCATCATTGAGTAGGGGAAACCAGGGTGTCAATAAACCATATCTCATGGTGAGGCTGAAGATACTAGGTATCTTACCTCATCTCCTCATGATTCTTCAAAAGAAGATGAGGGAAGTATGCAACTCTTCATTCAAGACCTACTATCTAAAGTCTCAAACCTTGAATCAAAGATTAGGACTTTGGAAGAAGGGTCTGCCACTCAGCAACTTGAGATTGATAATCTCAAGGCTCAACTAGCAGAGAAACAGATTGAGAGATCTGTTAGGCATGTATCTGTTCAGGTCCCCTTGACCTCTTCCTCCAACTCATCTAGCTCTCAAGATGATTCTACCAAAAAGGGAGAGAGCATTTAGAGACAACATCTGAGGAACCATAGAGCCAAACTTTAACTTCCAAATTCACGACTCCCATTACAACTTTCTCTGAGCCATCTCAGGTCTTACTGCAAATTGACCAAAGGATGCTCAAAAATCTCTACAGACTCTTCTCCAAGTTTCTGTTGAGATCTTCTGTTGATCAGCCAAGCCTGAATGCAGTAATGATGTATTTCGGAGCTGAAGAACTTCAGAGGCTAAGTGCACTTCTATCACTGTGGAAGAAGTTGGTCAACCTAAGGTCCACGTGGAACCTGAGATTCAATTCGATGGGGGAAATGGGGTCTGATGGCTTAACAACAAAAATGGTTGGGACAGAATCTGCATCCCCTCAAACTTCCAAAGCTGAAGTTAAAGCCTCGGAAGAACAAGCCGAATCTTCTGAAGCTTAAATGGAAGCTGGAGAAGGACTGTTCAGAATGTCCAAAGAACAAATCATCATAGATGCAATCCTAGAACTGGCATCTGAAGTGAATAGTGAGGACTTTCTGGATCAACCTCTTGTTCAGACACCCTCTCTGCCTATCTCATAATCTGAATCCACTCTCCAAGAACCACCAAAGTCAAGCTTTTCAAAAGTCAACAAAGGAAGAAGAAGATGACTGTGGAAGAGCTTTAGGAAGAGGATAAGATTTAAAAGCTAAAAAGAAAAGGAAGACTTCCAACTAGGAAGCTGCTAGCTGCTAGTACAAAAGCAGCTACAGCCAACCAGGAGGCAGTCAATAACAAAAGGAGAGAGGAGATCATTGACCAGCTCATCAAGCTCGGAACTACTAATGAAGAAACACTCATGCTACCATTAGAGGAGTTGGTGGAACTTGAATTGGCAACCAGGCTGCATCAGGAAGCAACACGGTTGGCCTTAGAGGAAGAGAAGGAAAAGGAATAGAGGGAAGCTAACATGCAGCTCAGGAGGGAAAGGATAGCCTTCCTAACCTCCAGAGGGTTCCCTATTCAAGAACTATCTCCAAACAATGATGAAACGATCCAATGGGTCTTTAACAAAGAGCAGGATCAATTGGAGAAAGAGAGAGAAAGGGTTGCAAGAGACAAGTTAAAGGAGAAGAAGAAAAGGAAAGAAGAAGCAAGGGCCTCTGCAACCAGGAAGATAGGTGACAAAGCCTGGATGAAAGAATATCTCCGGGCTCACGGCTTCTCTGGAAGGCAGGTGGGTCCCATCTATGAGAGGACACTCCAACAAATAGTCAGTGAAATCAAGGTTGACATTCATTTGGGGAAAAGGAGAGAGATGTACAGAAGGGTACAGGGGATAACGTCACACCAACCTCTCAACCCAATCCTAAACCAATTCCCTCTCCATTCACAATCAAAACTGAGCCTTACACTCTTGAACTCACACCTTTACCCTCATCCATTTCCTTACCTCAACCACCAAAACTTCCCATCCTTCAACCCAAAACTCTTACTAGAACCACCACACCACATCCTACCCAACAACCTTCCAAACCATCCCCTCAGCCTTCCAAACATCTCTCTCTAGAAGAGTTTAAGACGATCAAGACTAGGCTCACCAACTGTATAACTCTGAGTGACATCTCTTGTGAGGAAGACTCCATCAAACTAACCTATGTTGATGGATCTTGATGTTCCCTCACAAGAGATCAATTTCTTGATCTGCCCAGAGGAACACTTGACCATGCTACAAAACTTCTAGGCCTCAACTCAGACTCATTAAATGATGAAAAGAAGAGACTAAGAAGGAAGCTGGTGACTTTGCTGGATACAACAAAAGAGGGCAAGATCCCTAGTCAGCCTTTTGTACCTAGAAAGAAAATAATCCAGTGGACGTTCGATGAAGCTACTCACAACTTTGTTATGGAAAGAGAGAATGGTGAAGTCAACAGACTGAATGCCACCTCTGTGCTACACTTTAGCAGATTTGATATTGCTGAGTTAGCAGAGAAACCATTCTCTAACCCCTCCAACTCTGAAACTACTGCTCACATCAGAAACCATCTCAACAATCTTCATCTGGCTAAGTTAACTGCAAAAGCAAGATTGAAGAAGAGTTGAAGTTAAGAAGAAGGGAAGACAAGGATAGACCTCCCATAAAGGGCACAACCTTTCTACACATGGTGGAGGGTCCTAAATTGGAACCTATAGTTTGATGGGAATATGATTATAGTTCCGATCAACTAACTCTTTTCAGTAGAGGGCCATAACAAAGGGGGGAAGAACAAGGAAACTGATAAGTATTTACTCTCCTTGGTGCTGAAAGTTTTGAGGAGCAGAAACAAGTGAGCTTTTGATAGCATCAACCTAGGGGAAGTTTGTTAGATCAAGAAGAAGGCTGGTGCAACCAAAACCAAATCACTTAGAAAAATTTTGGTGCTACTTACAAAGGCTTCCGAAGCCAATGTGGAACTTCCGAAGGAAGTAGAGTTCTTCGGAAGATAGAGTGAAAGTTTTACTTCTGAAGACAAAACTCTACTTCTGAAGACAAAGTGTTCACTTCCGAAGATCAAGTCTCAAAAGAAGAAATCAGAAGACTACTTCCGAAGTATGAAGAAAGAAGAACTCCTCAAGCCTTGGAAAAAGTAGCCTCTTCCGAAGTGTAAGTGGCTTCGGAAGTACTTGTTCTTCCGAAGCCATTTAACCTTCGGAAGACACTGCTATGAACCAGTGGACATAAGTATGGTCTCTGACACTCCGCTGCAGACCTCTGATACTTCATGGCATTTTCTAAAAGAGCCATTTAGTTGACCACACTTTATTCCACTGTTCAGCTTTTTATGTTAGTACAAGTTACCAACTTTAGTTGGTGAGAAAAGGTAAGTCAGGGACATGTCCTGACTACCATATCTCAGATAAGACTTTATCTGAGATACCTTAAACTATAACTTTGTAGTATTTGCTTTAGTTAGAGGATCCCAGTTTGTATCAAAGTATATCTGGCTGTAGGTAGTATTATATATAGTTTCTCATTGTAACTCATAACAGCATGCTTGTAAGAGTCTTGTAATATTTGAGTTGAGAAGCAATATATGCAAGTACCTTGAAAATTACTTCTTGTGTTTGATTATTACTTATTATATTGTTATCAACTCATAGAGACTTTACTTTCATCCGAGTGTTGTATAAGTGAGTTTGAGAGAAAAACCAAGTGTTTAGTGACATAAACTGATCCTGCACATTGTATGTTTATTTTCTAATGGCTTTACGTTGAATGTTAATGAATGAAATGAAAGTATTATGTAATATAAAGTGGAAGATAATGAAAAGAGGAACATGATGAATGAATGCATGCATTAATGAATGAAGGAAAGTAAAGTAAGTATTGCAAACCTTGTTTGTGGAAACACTCCCAATGAAGGGTGTTAGTTCAATGGTGTGTGGGTAGCTACCCCAAAAGGATGCACACCGGGGTCTTTCTTTGTGATTGACCATTAGTATAGAACCTTGACACTTACCCTAGATATTGTGGCTAGGCTGCTGTGGGCCATGATGGGGGGTCTATAATAGACCTCGGCCTAGTATCAGCTTTATGCATGACAGAGAGTATAGCACATGACAATGGTACACCTGAATTTACCTAGGTACTGTGGCCAGGGTACTGTGCGCCATGAAGGGGGGTCTATGATAGACCCCAGCCTAGTACCAGCTTTATGCATGATGGTAGGGTAAAGTTCATGGTTTTTATGGAATGAAAAAAAGTAATAATGAACGTATGAATTAAAGTATGAACTGAATGAATGGAAGATAATGAATGAATGATGAAGATAATAATGATATTATCTATGTGTATGTATGATGTGTGATCACATGTAAAAGTAAAGAACGGTTTTAATGAAATAAAAGTATATTTTATTATAAAACTAGAACTCACTCAGCAACGCTGACGTTTTATGCATTTTCTAGTTGGCAGGTAAAGTTGCTGAGGATGGCATGAGGTGGCTACTTGGCTCTTTTGGATGACATTCTTTCGTTTAATGTTTTTTCATTGTAATGCAAACGAATGATGTTTTGAAATGAATGATTGTATGAACTTCCAAAAGCATTTATAATGAAATGAAGGTTATTTTAATGTTCCACTATGATGTTTTATGAAATGAAATTGTAATTATATGTTTTATATGCAATGATTAACCAGTTGTGAGCGTCCCGGGAATAGGCCCTTACAAGTTGGTATCAGAGCCAAAGTTTAAGTGAAACGGGTAATTTTCAAAATAAACCTAAACTTAAACTGAGAATGGGACGGAAAGGGAAGGGATGCCAGCCCGAGTAGCTGCGTGCCATCAGGTATTTTCTTAATGTTAACCAGTTTTACATGCGCATGTTATGTGTTTTATGTGTTGCTTGTAGATTTAGATACTAATGTAGTCAGGATAGGTAATACTGGGGGTATGAAGAGTAAAGTAAGTGGCTAATCACAACCCGCCACTATAATTAGAGACTCACTATACTTGACATAAACTGAGTTTTTCCCTTAAATGACTGTGTTGGTGTTTAAATCTTTCAGTGTGTTAGAGGATGGCCGGTGGTAGATCATCTAAAGCGTCACGTGGTGGAGGTCGTTGTGCTGAACCACGGGCTACGAGAGGAAGGCCTAGAGCCGAAAAGGTGGTTCATGAAGGGCCTGAGACCCCTCATCCGGAGGGCGGTGATGAGAGTGCTAACTTAAGGGCCTCAGTGAAGGAGGCTGTGGTTAAAGAGGTGCATCAGGTCATGCAAACAATCTTATCGTCTATAGTGACTGAAGTGATTAAAGTTGTATGGGAGGGGGAGAGGAAGGAAAGAAGTAGACCTACTGGCTAAACAAGACAACCCGAGAGTGAGACGGTTCTATCTGATGACGAAGAAGAAGAGCCTGCATCGGAGGCGGCACAAGGCTGTACCTACGGGGCGTTTCAAAGGTGCAAGCCCTCTACTTTTGATGGTAATGGCACTGTTACTACTGCTCACTGATGGGTGAGAGAAATGGAAGTTGTTCTAAATATCAGCGAGTGCCGAGAAGACCAGAAAGTGAAATTTTATGTCAACTCATTTGTGGACTCGGCTCTGTGTTGGTGGGACAATATAGTCCAAGCCGAGGGTAGTCGGGAAATTGGGAGAATGAGGTGGTCTGAGCTGAAAAAGTTGGTGATTAAGGAGTTCTGTCCTCATAAGGAAATGGATAAGGTGGAAAGGGAATTCCTGCAGCTGGAGGCAGGAACCATGACACATCAACAATACATCACTAAATTCATAAGATGGCATGTTTGGTGCTGGACCAAGTGACACGTTTGTCACGAAAGATTAAAAGGTACATTCAGGGTTTGCTGGCAGATATCCGTAGGCACATGATCGCTACCCAACTGAGCACATTTAGGACGGTGGTTAACTTGGTAGGGAGATTGTATGATGAGAAACCTGTGGTGATGGCCGAAGGTAGCAAGAAAGGTGGTGGTGACCGGAATTGGAGTGGGAAAAGGTTTGGTCGAGGCGGTGTCCGACGAGTAACAAGAAGGAAATAGTAGATAACTGCTGTGTGGTCACATCTGGTGCAGGATCGAAAAAGTGTGGAAATGTGGAAGAGAGCATATCGGTGAATGTAGGTTGGGATCAAACTTATGCTAGAAATGTGGGAAGCCTGGTCACATAGCGAAGGACTGTCATGTGATCAGATGTTTTAACTATGGTGGAGAGGGTCACCATGAGTAAGGATTGTAAGAAGCCGAGGGCGGAGGGTACTAGGGTGAAGAAGACTGGAGGTGAAGGACCGAGGGCGAGCGCCAGAGCGTTTACGATGACGCAGGAGGAGGCTAGGACGGACCCTAATGTTGTGTCAGGTATGTTTCTAGTAAACCAAACTTTAGCCTCTGTGTTATTTGATTTTGGTGCTTGTAAAAGTTTCATTTCTACTACTTTTTATGCTAAATTGCTTGTTAGTAGTAAGAATATAGATGCGCCCTTTGATGTACAAACTGCCATAGGTAAGTCTACCAGGATTTCTAAGATGATAGAAAGATGTGATGTGGAATTAGAAGGTCACAAGTTTCCTGTTAGACCATTCGTGATGACCTTAGGCGGGTTTGACATAGTCCTGGGAATGGATTGGTTGGCGGACTACGAGGCGAACATTATGGTCGGAACAAGATGATTCGTTTGATAGCACCTGACGGGAGTTCGGTGACGGTTTATGGTGATCGATTCATGACGATTCCGAAGTGATTTCTATGGTGGTGGCGGGAAAGTGCATGAGGCTTGGATGTAGTGCCTACTTGGCTTATGTAAAGGACGTGGATACACCAACACCACAGCTATCCGATATCTTGGTGGTGTGTGACTTTCCGTATGTGTTTCCCGAAGTCTTACGAGGAGTGCCACCTGACCGAGAGATCAAGTTTCAGATTGATCTGATACCAGGTGCCCAACCTGTTGCCAAGGCATCGTATCAGTTGGCTCTGACTGAGATGAAAGAGTTGATGGAGCAATTTCAAGGGTTGCTTGATAAGGGGTTTATTAGACCGAGAATCTCTCATTGGGGTGCTCGGGTCTTATTCGTGAAAAAGAAAGACGGTAGTATGAGGATGTGTATTGACTACTGTGAGTTGAATAAGTTGACGATAAAGAACCGATACCCCCTCCCGAGAATTGATGATTTTTTTGATCAACTTCAAGGTGCGATTTGGTTCTCAAGGATAGATCTTCAATCGGGCTACCATTAGTTAAAGGTGAAAGAGCAGGATATTTCTAAAACAACTTTTCACACGCGTTATGGTCACTACAAGTTCCTCGTTATGTCATTTGGTTTGACCAACACGCTAGCTGCTTTCATGGACTTGATGAATTGAGTGTGTCGGCCGATGTTGGATACATCAGTGATTGTGTTTATTGATGATATCCTGATTTATTCCAAGAGTAAAGAGGAGCATGCCAGTCATATTCGATAGGTGATGGAGACGTTGAGAAGGGAGAAGTTGTATGCAAAATTCTCCAAATGCGCATTCTGGTTGCGCAAGGGCTCAATTTTGGGTCATGTGGTGAATCCAGACGGGATTATAGTGGACCCAGCAAAGGTGGAGGCAGTGATGCAATGGAAGTCTCCAAAGACGTCATCCGAGATTCGTAGTTTCTTGGGTTTGATGGGCTATTACAAAAAGATTCATTCAAGACTTCTCTAAGATCGCTTCTCCACTAACCAGTTGACCAAGAAAGATGTAAAGTTTGTATGGGGTCAACCTCAAGAGAAGGCGTTCGAGGAATTAAAGGCGAGGTAACTCAAACTCATGTTTTGTCATTACCCGATGGATGTGAAGATCGGGTGGTTTATTCTGATGCTTCTTAATCGGGGTTGCGGTGTGTGTTAATGCAGAGGGGAAAAATTATAGCCTATGCATCCTGGCAGTTAAATGTTCATGAGGATAATTACCCTACTCATGATTTTGAGTTAGCAGCTATGCTCTTCGCGTTAAAGATTTGAAGGCACTACCTATACAGTACAAAGTGCACCATATTCACCGACCACAAGAGCTTGAAGTACTTCTTCGAGTAGAAGGACCTGAACATGAGGTAGAGACGATGGTTGTAGCTCATAAAGGATTATGATTACGAGATCCACTACCATCCGGGCAAAGCCAACGTGGTGGCGGATGCTCTTAGCCGAAAAGAGAGACCCGAGCCGATTCGGGTGAAAGCTTACTAGTTCATCATGACCTCCGATGTGATGAAGCAAGTCAAAGAGTTTCAAGATGGGGCATTGTAAGAAGATCATCTTAACTCGAAAGAAGAATGAGAGGTCTGGTTGCGGAATTGGGTGAAAACACACTTGGTGTTAGAACCCGATTTGGACAAATATGGATTCCTCGTGTTGGGGATCTGTGCATGAAGATCATGGATGAAGCTCATAAGACTCGATACTTTATTCATCCCAGTGTTACAAAGATGTACCAAGGCATGAAGAAAGATTATTGGTGGTCGGGTATGAAGCGTGATGTGGTGGAGTATGTGAGTAAATGCCTTACTTGTCTACAAGTTAGTGCCTACCGGAGTGGAAGTGGGAGCACATCACCATGGACTTTATTACGAAGCTACCGCGTGCCGCGCGAGGATATGATGCCATATAGGTGATAGTTGATCGTTTGACGAATAGTGCTCACTTTCTACCGATCCTCAACACATATTCATCCAAGAGGTTGGCTGATCTTTTCATTAAGGAGATTGTAACTCATCATGGTTTGTCGGTGTCTATTATGTCTAATCGTGACACTCGATTTACATCAAAATATTGGAAGAAATTCCACGATGTAATGGGGACGAGGTTACATATTAGCACGGCTTATAATCCTCAGATAGATGATCAGTCGGAAAGGACCATTCAGACGCTGGAGGATATGCTTCGTGCATGTGTCATTGATTTTGGAGGAAGTTGGGATGACCACCTACCGTTAGCTGAGTTCTCATATAACGACAGCTATCATGTCAGTATTGGTATGCCCCCTTATGAGATTCTACATGGTAGGAGATGCAGGACACCCGTGTGTTGGGGTGATATTGGTTAGAAGGAGTTAGGGAGCATCGAGGTGATCGAGGCTATGACTGAGAAGCTTGAAAAGATCAAGGCCTTCATGAAGGTAGCCAAAGATAGACAAAAGTTGTATGCTAATAAATGACGTAGACCGATTGAGTTCTAGGTGGGTGACAGGGTTATGTTGAAAGTCTCACCTTGGAAGGGTATCATTCGGTTTAGAAAGTGGGGCAAGTTGAGCCTAAGATACATAGGGCCTTTCCGAATCATTTCTAGAGTAGGAGAGGTGGCCTATAGATTGGAGTTACCAGATGAGTTAAGTGGAATTCACCTGACATCCATGTATCTAATCTGAGGAAATGTCTAGCAGACGAGGATATGGTTGTACCACTAGAGGATACCGAGGTAGATGAAAGGCTTAATTATATGGAGCAACCAGTGGTGATCATTGATCGTAAAGAGAGAGGTTGAGGAATAAAGTGGTTCCTCTTGTGCGTGTATAGTGAAAGCACAGAAAGGGACCCGAGTCTACATGGGAGACTGAAGAAGAGATAAGACAACATTACCCACAATTGTTTGAGGAATAACAAGTTTCGGGGACGAAACAAGGGGAGTGGACTTGTAACACCCGGTTATTTTTTTAGTCAAAGAAAAAAGAATAAAGTGAAGAAAAAGAAAGAAGAATAAAGTGAAGAAAAAGAAAGAAAAGATATTTTACCAAAGTTGAGGGGTAAAAAGTGTAAAAAGGACATAAAGGATTGAAAGTGGGTGTAAAGTGGACATGGCCGCCCACTCTCCTCTTACAACATCCAGATCATCAGATTTTTAGAGAGAGAGAAAGAAAAGAGAAGAACTCTCAGTTTTAGAAGGAAGAACAAGAAAGAATTCAAATTCAAGGTAAGAATTCATGGTTTTTAAGTGTTCTTAACTGGCCTTGCCTAGGTTGTATGCTTATGTGTGTTTGTATGTTCGGTTGTGTGTGTTTGTAGTGGATATCTAGGCAGTTGAACTCAATTACAGACGAGTTTGGAAGAATCCATACTCAAGAGCTATAAAGGTGAGTTTTAGAACCCCTCTTTTTACTTGTTTTAACTGATTTTGGGGCTGGAAATGCATGAATGTATTTTTTATAAAACTAGTTTTATACCCGTATGTTTGAATGTGTATGTTGCGGGTATGATGTGATGTTGGACTATGTTCACGCTTGATGATGTTATGTTTGTGTTTCTATGGCTTATAATGCATGATTCAAGCTTAGAACATGATAGACGAGGTTTGGGGACTGAATCTGCTGATAAGTGTGCTCTAGGCTGCTCATACGCCCAAATAGTAGTTCATACGCCTAAGTTTAGAAAAAATGCTTAAATGTGAACAAATGCGGATGAGGAAATGCATATGAGAAAGTCAATGTGAATGAGAAAGTCATTGCGGATGAGAAAGTCAATGCGGATGAGTAAGTCAGGCGAATGAACAAATGCGGATGAGTTAGTCATGCGAATGAACAAATGCAGATGAGTAAGTCATGCGAATAAAGAAATGCGGATGAGTAAGTCATGTGAATGAAGAAATGTTGATGAGTAAGTCATTCGAATGAACAAATGCAGATGAGTAAGTCATGTGAATGAACAAATGCATATGAGTAAGTTATGCGAATGAACAAATGCGGATTAGTAAAGTCAATGCGGATGAACAAATGCGGATGAGCATTGACAAATGCGGATGAGTAAAGTCAATGCGGATGAACAACTGCGGATGAGCATTCATAAATGTGGATGAGTAAAGTCAATGCAGATGAACAAATGCGGATGAGTAAAGTCAATGCGAATGAACAAATGCAGATGATTAAAAGAAATGAGGATGAACAAAAATATATGCGGATGAACAAAAAGGGAAATGCAAATGAACACTTAGAATATTTTCTGACATTTTGGGGAAAAAGTGAAATGTAGGCTTTGACTTGGGAGGTTCCCGGGGGTTCATGTAAGCTGACTTTAAGGTCATAGATGATGTGATAGGCATTGTATAATGCTGTTAGGATGTATGATTGATGCTTATGCATGATGGTATGTATGATGTATGTTATGTATGTATGATGCCCTCTATGATGATGTTGACTGTGAATGTCGATGTTCCTTACATTGTATGTTTATATTCCCATGGCTTTACGTTGAATGTTAATGAATGAAATGAAAGTATTATGTAACGTAAAGTGGAAGATAATGAAAAGAGAACATGATGAATGAATGCATGCATTAATGAATAAAGGAAAGTAAAGTAAGTATTGCAAGCCTTGTATGTGGAACACGTCCAATGAAGGGTGTTAGTTCAATGGTGTGTGGGTTAGCTACCCAGAAGGATGCACATCGGGGTCTTTCTTTGTGATTGACCATTTGTAAAGAACCTTATCGCTTACCTGGCCAGGTTTCTGTGCACCATGATGGGGGGGGGGGGTCTATGATAAACCTCGGTCCAGTATCAGCTTTATGCATGACAGTGGTATAGCACATGACAATGGTACACCTGAATTTACCCTAGGTACTGTGGCCAGGCTGCTATGCGCCATGACGAGGGGTCTATGATAGACCCCAGCCTAGTACGAGCTTTATGCATGATGGTAGGGTAAAGTTCATGGTTTTTGATGGAATGAAAAGAAGTAATGATGAACGTAGGAATGAAAGTATGAAAGCATGAATGAATGAAAGATAATGAATGAATGATGAAGATAATAATGATATTATCTATGTGTATGTATGATGTGTGATCATATGCAAAAGTAAAGAATGATTTTAATGAAAGTAAAGTATGTTTTATTATAAAACTAGAATTCACTCAGAAGCACTAACTTTTTATGCATTTTCCAGTTGGTAGGTAATGTTGCTGAGGATGGCACGGGGCGGCTACTTGGCTCTTTTGGACGGCATTCTTTCGTTTGTTTATGTTTTTGCATTGTAATGCGAACGAACGATGTTTTGAAATGAATGATTTTATTCTAATGTGAACGAACTTGCAAAAGCATTTATAATGGAATGGAAGGTTATTTTGATGTTCCACTGTGATGTTTTATGAAATATATATGTAATTATATGTTTTATATGCAATGATTAACCAGCTCTGAGTGTCCCAGGAACGGGGCCTTACAGATTATGGCAGAGATGTGAGGAGATCTACAATTTAGAAGTTTAACTTCTCATACAACTAGAAGTTCCTGCTTCATGTGGTTCTCCGCTACTTCTCAAATAAGTCTAGGGGATGGGATCAAATCCCATATGAACTAGGATGCCTAGTTCATGGGTTAGTGAAAAGCCTTCGCTTTATTTACTCAAGATTTATGCTAATCAACCTTTGGGGAACCTCTAAAGGGACACATTCTATATGTATCCCAGGTTCATTAAGCATCTCATAAATTATGTGCTAGACCAGAGTCAGCTTGTCTGTGCAGCAACTCTGCCTGTCACTCAAATGATGCCGAATGTCTTCAAAGTCTTGAAGAGAGTATCCACCCACTACACCGGAAGACACACTGAGCTTCTTCAGTATGATAGAGCAATGGCTCTAGTGACATCCCTGTTAACCCCACAGGTGATGAACCCACACCAGCAATCTACCCTCAAAATGCTAAATCTACCTTCTCACCCCATCAAAATCACTTACCAGAGACATCCAAAATGACCCTTGTTCAATCTCCTCTAATTGAACAAGCACTCCCTGTTCTACCCAAAAGGCTAGAGTGGAAACATAGGTTCCCACTTAGTCTGAGGTCTCACCTTCCTTTCCCATTGACCTCAATGGGCATTAATTCTCCTCAATATCAATCAAATGAGCCTGAAACCCAAGCTCAAAGCCCTCAGGTGAGTCTCTATACTCCCTTGAGCAGCCAAAAAGGGACACCCCACCATAGGCTCAATGCCAATAGGCATTATCAAGGTCCCTCATTACTAGGTATAACTATTATATCCTTTACCAACCTATTGACAAGTTCTAATAAAGAGGTAATGTTTCTTCAAGGCTATGAAGTTGATCCACAACACCTTTCAAAAGATCAACTGAGCCTAATGAGACCGCTGCTCTCTAGCTCATATCAGTAGAAACAAACTGAAGTGAGTCCCACCGGAGTGGAGAGGACTCATGTAGATTTATTGCCACTACTGTAGGTGCCTTATTGGGCCCTCGGGACAATGGTAACATTCCTGAGATTGAATCTATGGCAACTTTGCAAGAGACATCAGTATGCATGGGAAACTAGGGAGCCAAGAAACCACTACGGTGGTAAGGATGAACATACAAGGTATGTTACCTCATCTCCCCATGATTCTTCTTAAGAAGATGAGGGAAGTCTGCAACTCATCATCAATGACCTACTCACTAAAATTTCAAACCTTGAATTCAAGGTTAAGACTCTAGAAGATAGGTCTACCACTCAGTAACTTGATTGAAAAATCTCAAGGCCAAACTAGCTGAGAAACATGACCGAGAGATCTGTTAGGCATGTACCAATTCAGGTCTCATTGACTTCTTTTCTAGCTCATCAAGCTATCAAGATAATGCTACCAAAAAATGGGAGAAAGTTTAGAGACAAACACATATGGCGTCTCCAAGCTCAGGTCTTTCAATGTTCTCTTCCAAATGACATTTTACCTGAGCCTCCTCCAATCATCCACCAGTGCACCCAGGATGCTCAAAGATCTAAACAGGTTTCTAACCCTGTTGGGAGAAAGTTTAGAGACAAACACATATGGTGTCTCCAAGCTCAGTTCTTTCAATGTTCTATTCCAAATGACATTTTACCTGAGCCTCCTCCAATCATCCACCAAGTGCACCCAAGGATGCTCAAAGATCTAAACAGGTTTCTAACCCTATTCTTAGTGGGATGGTCAATGAGGTAGCCAAGTCCAGATGTTTTTGTTGCATACTTTGGGGCTGAAGAGCTTCAAAGGCAAAATACACATTCTACCACTATTAAGGGAGTTGGTCAATCTAAGGTCCACATTAAACATGAGATTGATTTTGAAGAGGATACGGAAACTGATGGCCCAGCAACCAAAATAATTGGGAAACATAGTGTACCATACCATAGACTTTCGAAGCTGAAGTCAAAGTTGCAGAAGAACAAATTCAATCTTCCGAAGCTGAGATGGAAGCTGCGGAAGAGCTAAACTCCCTATGCGATGATCTTATCATCACAGATGCAATTCTCGAACTAGAATTTGAGGTGAATAGTGAGGACTTTCTCAAGTTACCCGTTACTCAACCACCATCATCATCACATGCTCTGCCCACCACCCACTAACCTGAATCCTCTGCCTAAGAACCTCCAACTTCTAAAGCTTCCGAAGATGTTAAAGGCAAGAGGAAGCTGAATGCAGAAGAGCTTCTACAGGAAGAAAGGTTGGAAAAGTTAAGAAGAAAACGAAGACTCCCCTCTGAGAAACTACTAGCTGCAAGTAGCAAAGCAGTTGTGGCTAACTAGGAGGTTGAAATAATCAAAGAAGGGTGGAGGTAATTGTCAGACTTGTCAAGCTAGGAGCTACAAGTGAATGTGTTCCTCTTACCTCTTAAGGAGCTGACTGAGCTAGAGAAGGCAACCCTACTAGATCAAGAAGAAGCAGCAAGGTTGGCCTAGAAGAAGAAAACTGGAGAAAGAAGGATGAAGCTGATCAACAGCTTAGGAGCGAAAAGATAGCTTTCCTGAGCTCCAGAGGATATTTTCTTGAGGAAGTTGCTCCTCATATCAATTATACGATCCTATGGCTTGTAAAAAAATAACATGATCAAATGGAGAAATAGAGAAAGATGGCCTCAAGGGAGAAGCAGAAGGAGAAGAAGAAAAAATGAAGATGAAGCTCAACTTGTTTCCATGAAGAAGACGGGTGATAAATCTTGGATGAAAGACTATCTCTTGGCCCATGGCTTCTCAGGCAGGCAGGTTGGACCCATGTCAGTGAAGACCCTGCAGCGTATTGTTTGTGAAATCAAGGATGACATATGTTGAGAAAGAAGGAAAGAGATGTATCGAAGAGTACAGGTGATGACTTTCACATAAACACCACAACCTCAACCTGAACCTACCCCTTTCCCTTTCCCTATTAAAAGTGAACCAACTTCTAAGTCATACACTCCTAAGCCCACATCATCAACCTTACCCACTTCCTCATCCATGTAACATCCGACCAATTTTCAAACTATGAACCCGAACCCATTTTTTTAAAAATTATTTATTTCAATAAATCAAATGTATCATGGTGTACTTTAACCAATATTATAAATTGTTTTATTCAAAATTTTCATTTATTTAAAAATTTTGAACAACTTATAATAAGCTTATGATTCATAAATATTTATTTTAAGTTGAAAGTTTTATAATCATTTTATAATAAATAACTAAATTTAAAAGTCTCAAAGTTTATAAATATTTTGTAAAATAAATGATTTATTATTTAAATTAAGTTAGGGTGAAAAGTGAAAATTATAAAACTTGAATTACAAGTTTCACATAAAATAACAATAGTTCAAAACTATAGGGGTCAAAACTGTAAACTTTTAAAAACAACCTAACCCCCCCCCCCACTGATTCCCCTTCGTCGGCCATTTCTCTCCGGCCGAGTCTCCGGAGACTCCCAAACATCTAAATTATTACAGCTAAAGCTAAACAAACCGTGCTTTAGGTTATGTGTAATCAATTCAAACTCATGGTCCATATTAATTCGAAGAAACGATTGTTATGGGTTTACAAATTCAAACCGAATATTACCAATGAAATCCTTAATCAATTTCATAACATCAACAATCAAATGACTTAATGAGTTGATCCTTAATGCATTTTTAATCATTCAACCATCGATGCGAATTGAAACATTCGAACCCTAATTCATTAACTCGTCCGGTGTGAAATCGATGCAATTGAACCTATATAATTGAGGGAAATGTTTCTAAACGACCTTTTCAAAGTTTCTGCACATCTAATTCCGTTTATACATCATACCTTCATCTATTTTGATCTCCATCTTCTTTCGCAACCTGCACTAGTCGTGTTCCAGGTTTAAGGCTATCTCAATAGAATTGGTTATGGCTTGTTGGACCAAAAGAACCAATGAGCCTGATCCGAAAACCCTCTAAGTCCTACAGACAACACAACAAATGCTGAAGACTTGATCAGCTGTTGTAACAAAGTCTGAAGATCAACAGCTGAAGACTAAAGTACTGAAGACTTCAACAGCTGAAGACTAAAGTACTGAAGACTTCAACAGCTGAAGACCAAAGTCTGAAGATCAACAGCTGAAGACTAAAGTATTGAAGACTTCAACAGCTGAAGACTAAAGTACTGAAGACTTCAACATTTGAAGACCAAAGTCTGAAGATCAACAACTGAAGAACAAAGTACTGAAGATCAACAGCTGAAGTACAAAGACTGAAGACATCAGCTGATGACAACAGCTGAAGTTCAAGTACAAGTACTGAAGCCTTCAGAGTTTGTTACAACAGCTGAAGAAGCATTCTTCAGTTGTTGTGATGGTTTCCTTTCAGTAGTTTCCTTTTTGTTTCAGTATTTGTAGAATGACTGAAGAGCATGTTCTTCAGTCGTTGTAGTTTCAGTAGTTTCTTTTCAGTAGTTGTAGTGATAGTTAACACTTAGCATTTTTGTAAGAAGATGTTATTTGTTTGACATCTTCAGTAGTTGTGTTAACTTTCAGTAGTTTGAATAATTCTGTTAGATGTCACTATCAAGTGACATCAGCAGACGTCACATCTCTTATATAAGAGGTGTTGACCTAATTGTATTTGTGACATTCTGTTACCACAAAAGCGAATATTGAATGAAATATCTTTTGCAGAATTCTCTCTGTCTATAACCGTTTGTTCTTACCTTGAATATCTTTTGTGTTCTTGTGAATTGGCTAATTCATTGTTTGATTTCCGCTGCTATACTCTCTAATCAATCAAACGTAGATCACTGATCCTAATAAATGGTATCAGAGCTGGTTAGTCATTGATCAATCTAACAATTGATCATTGAAACTGCTATTTGATATCTATGTTTGATTGAATTAGCACATTTGCAAGAACTGGTTATAGATTATTGAATTTTTGCCGCTTTCGTTTATTCATTTTGAGATCTCTCTTGGTTCAATTTGGTTTGTTGTGTTTTGTTCTAAATCTGCTATAGCTTAATTGAATTTGGTTGAATCTGAGATGACTACTCCTTCTAATGACCCTCACAATACCGGTTCCTCAACCAAGCCTCCAATGCTGGTTAGGACTGAGTATAACATATGGCAACGAGGATGCTTCATCACCTGTCTGTTAACAGTTCAGGTTGTTGCACATCTGTGGTACATGGACCACATAAGCCTATGGTGAACAATCCAGAAACAAATCAAATGGTTCCGAAGAAGAAGGAACAATACTCAGATGAAGATCGGAAACTGTTTGAGATTGATGCTAAAGCCCATGGATTCTGGCCATGGCATTGCCGAATGAAATCTATTCAGGGCTTATGCATCATGAAACTGCTCATGACCTCTGGATGCACTGAAGGAACAATTCAGTGGGACAGATGAGGTCTTAGCAAACAACAGAGAATCCTCAGCCCACAATATGAGACATTCTCTCATAGAAAGGGTGAGACACTGACTCAACAGTTTGAGCGTTTTTCCTATTTGATCTCTGAGCTGAAAATGGTGAAACAAGAATACACCAACAGCCAGATGAATAACAGATTCCTCATATCACTGCCTGAGAGATGGACACATACACTATTGTCCTACGCTCCAGTGCAAATCTGGATAGCCTATCTCTCACCCAACTTCATGGGAAACTACTTACATTCGAAGAGAGATAGAGCAGAAAAGGAAACTATCATCATCAGGAAAGCTCACTGATGACTTTGTACCAGGGAACACTACCTTGGTTGGTCATGAGTCAGAATATGTTGCATCTGAAAGAATTATGATGAGCATATTGATTTCTCTTCAATAGTTCTGATCATGCATTTGTTGGTATTGATAGTCATCCTGGCAGTAATAGTGACAATCTATGCTTCATCATGGATGATCTGAAGGGAATTGCTGATGATGATTTAGAAGAGATGGATATTCTAAGCCAAATGGCCTTAGTTAATATCAGATCTCAGAAGTTCTACAAGAGAACTGACAGGAATTTCCTAGACTCTCTGGCAAAACCAAAGTTGGTTTTGACAAGAGTAAGTTGAGGTGTCACAAATGCCAAAGGCTTGGACACTTTGCAAGAGTGTAGATCAACTGGATCTAACTCTTCTGCACCCTTGTGACTTTTCCTAGCACTAGTCACAAAACAGAGGGCAACATCCTGCTGGTTCTGGTCATCATTCACACCCTGTATCTCCTGCATACTTTGTCCCCAGGGTCCAATGTCATATCCTTTTCCCTGCTATTACATGCCTCAGCCAAATCCGGTTCAAGCTCCTATAACACAACAACCACAAGCATTACCTGAACCTCAACCTTCCAATCTCATCAACAAACTCACCTCAACAACACATCTTTTTCACCCCAGAGTTGTTGACTGGAGCAGTTTACCAGATGATTTGTCTGGTCATGAACAACTGTTCTCTGGTGCTGGTCAACATGGTGGTGACAGTCCTTTTGGAAATCAAGCTCTTATGGCTTTGGAGTCTGCTGATACTTCATCCTCTAATGCCTCTACACCACAGGTATCACAGTATCCTCTGAGGCAAAAGCCAAACTATGTTCTGAAACATGCATAGCCGCATTTGCATCTATTAGAGAAGCAAATGTAGCTTTAATTAACAAGAAAATTGAGCTAGAACAAATAATTTCCAAAAGAAAAGCTGAATTTGAGTCTGTGCTTAATGATAAGAATGATGATATTTACAAACTTAAATGCCAAATCACTGATGATAGGGCTAGGAAGAGATACTTCTAGAGAAGTACAGAGCCCTCAAAGAAACACTGTAACTACCCAGGTAGAGTGTGATCGATGGGTAAATTCTTGCAAGGGTTTTGAAATGCTTCTTAGTAAGCAATCTGCTTCCAATGTGAAGTTTGGCATTGGTTATAATCACACTGCTCCTCTTACAGATTTTACTCCCAGAGCAGAGGTAGAATCTGATGGTGAAAGCAATAACCAATCCTTTTCATCATGTGATCTACTATCTGATACAACACGATCAGAAGTAGAAGTCAGCATTAATTCCTCTCAGAACCTATCAGCTGATGTTGATGGTTCAAATGCTGACACTCACACGATCAAAAAGTTGATCACTCCAGGTGATATTTCACAAAGTACTGAAAGTACTAAAAAGAATGTCATAACACCTGGAGAACAAGCCCAAACTACTGCATGTACTAAAGGGAAGAAAACTGCAAGTAGAAAGGGTGGGAAAACTACTAAAGAAGATATCAAGAAAGCAGGTACTAAAGGGAAGAAAACTGCTAGTACTTATAGCAAACTGCTGAAGAACAAGTCTTTAGTAGTTTCATCTTCTTCAGTAGATGATCAACTTAAGATGAAGAAAAAGCCATTTTGAAATATGTGGCTTATTCAATCATCTTACTGATGATTGCTGGTATAAAAATGGCTCCAAACTCAAACATAATGAAAACATTAAAGAAAAAATGGATAAAATGAAAACTGAGTTTGAAACCAAATTTGTACCAGCAACATCAAAACCTGTGACCCCAAAATCTAAAAAAATCCAAAAAGAAAGGGGTTAAACAGGCAACAGCTGAGGTTGCTCAAAGAGAGATGGTACAACACAGGAACCCATCAACTCAAGCACTAATGTGTCTGATGAGCTGAAGGTTTTATCACAAAATCAAAACCAACTTGTTATGATGGTTCAACATCTATTGGGGAGAGTCAACCAATTAGATGCTCCTGTGTTGAAAACACAGAGAAGAAAATCCATGCCAAAGGATTCTCTTCTTCACCATCTCCATCCCCTTAGGCTGTTATTCATAGCAAGTCTGTTAGTTTACCATCTGTTGATATGACCAGACCCAAAACCAAAAAGGTTTGGGTCTCAAAAACTAACTAATTGTTTATGATTGCAGGGTTCTTCAACATGCCAAGTAGCATCTGGTATGTAGACAGCGGGGATCTATGCATATGACGGGACAGCTCTCTTGTCATGACTACTCTCAAGGAAAGAAGGGTTTGTTTTTTCTTTTGGTAATGATGCTAAGGGTTACATCATTGGAAAAGGCTTTGTCTCCGATGGAGAAATAAAGTTTGATGATGTTAATCATGTGGAAAATCTCAAGTACAATCTCTTGAGTGTCAGTCAAATGTGTGATAAAGGCCATGTTGCTCTTTTCACTAGTCAGAACTCCAGGATTCTGTCATCCATAGTTCGAATTTGATTGATAAGGTGTTGGATGATCACACTCTCCTGAGGGCCAACAGGATAGGAAGAGTGTATGCCTTAGATCTTTCCAAGAAAATAGATCTCAGAGGCCATCCTTGCCTATTTTCCAAAGCCTCTCCTCAGGAATCTAAACTGTGGCACACAAGGCTGGGTCATGTTAATTTCAAAAACATGAATCAGCTGATCCACATAGTTTAGTGAGAGGTTTACCAATAAAGGAGTTCCATGTGATGAAACCAGCACTGCTTGTTTAAAAGGAAAACAGCACAAAGTCTCATTCCCTCCTATTGAAGAGCCTAAGTCCACTACTTGCTTGGAATTACTGCATATGGATCTATTTGGTCCGTGAGAGTGATGAGCATGGCAAAGAAGAAATACTGTCTCGTAAATGTGGATGATTACTCCAGATTTGTATGGACTTTCTTTCTGCATTCAAAGGATGAGGATGCTCAGAAGATTATCAACTTTGTGTTGTAAGTTGAGAAGCAGTATTCCTTTCAGTCAAGTGTATAGGAGTGACAATGGAACTGAATTCAGAAACCATACACTTGATGAATTTTATCTTTCAAAGGGAATCAAAAGCAGTTTAGCATCCCAAGGACTCCAGAACAAAATGGAGTAGTGGAGAGAAAGAACATACCCTAATTGAAGCTACAAGGTGTATGTTGGCTGACTCTGGTTTGCCACTGACCTTTTGGGCTGAAGCTATTAACACAGCTTGCTATGTGCAGAATAGATCCTTAGTAAATCAGAGGTTGATGAGACTCCATATGAAGTTCTACATCACTTGGCTCCTCTAATTTCATTTTTTCAAAGCATTTGGTGTCCCTGTTTTATTCTCAACACAAAGGATCAACTCCAAAATTTGATCCTAAGGTGGATGCAGGGTATTTTGTGGTTATTCATCTACTTGCAAAGCATACAGAGTCTTCAAATGCAGAACAAAGATAGTTGAAGAGACTTTGCATGTGAAGTTTAATGAATCTCCAAAGGACAAGATTCCACAAAACCCTGTGGAGTTGTTTGATTTGGACATACTGCAATATGTTCCTTATCAACCTCCAGCTGTTGCAGATCATGTGGATAAATCATCTTCTGCAGCATGTCTTCCACCTAGTGGTATTGATGATGATGAAAATATCAATACTCACCTATTCAAGTTTAGTGACCAACTACCTGAGTCTGCTAAACTTGATGTTCCTGTACTTCAGCAGTTCCATCCACAACAAATGCTGATGAGATTTCTGATTCCTCTACACCTTTTGAGTTACCATCAATTCTTGGTTTCAAGAGTCTGTATCAACATCTGCTGCTGCTGAAGGTTCTACAAACACTTGCACATTATCATTGTTTATCAAGAGCTGAAGAATCACCCAATGTCTCAAATCATTGGTGATATCAATGCTGGAGTTTCAACAAGAAGTCAATTGTCTAACTTCTGCTTCTATGCTCTCTTCATCAGTCAGCTAGAGCCAAAGAACTATCATGTGCTTTGAGAGACAATGGATGGGTTGAAGCCATGCAGCTTGAGCTACTTCAGTTCAAGAAACAGCAAGTGTGGGAACTGGTTCCTACCCCCAGGTAAGTGTGCAATAGGCACTAAATGGGTGTTTAGGAATAAAACTGATGAAAATGGGCTTATTGTTAAGAACAAGGCTAGACTGGTTGTACAAGGGTTTTCACAAGAAGAAGGTATTGATTATGATGAAACCTTTGCCCCTGTAGCCAGACTAGAGGCAATTAGATTGTTCTTAGCCTATGCTGCATTCCCCATCTTAAAGTTTTTCAAATGGATTCAAAAGTGCATTTTTATATGGTAAAATAAAAGAAGAAGTTTATGTGTGTCAACCACCAGGTTTTGAGGATAATAAACATCCTGAATGGGTGTATAAACTTGATAAGGCTCTTTATGGGTTAAAAACTCCTAGAGCCTGGTATGAGACACTTCCACTTTTCTTCTTAAGATAATTTCACTAGAGGCTCCATAGATAAAACTTTGTTTATTAAAAGGTGGATCAGCATAAGCTACTTGTTCAAATTTATGTTGATGATATTATTTTTGGATCCTCTGATCCCCAGTTGTGTGATGATTTTACCAAATTAATGAAAAAGAGGTTTGAAATGAGTGCAATGGGAGAATTAGTTGTTCTTTCTAGGCTTGCAAATCAAACAAAAGGCTGATGGAACCTTTATTCATCAGTCAAAAATACAAAAGATCTTTTGAATAAGTTTGATTTACAAAATTGTAAGCCCTGTTCTACTCCCATGTGCAACACCACACAACTGGATGCAGATCAGAAAGGTAAGCTGTTGATGAAACACTTTACAGATGTATGATTGGGTCGTTGATGTATTTAACAGCTTCTAGACCAGATATCATGTTTGCTACTTGTGTTTGTGCTAGATTTCAGGCTGCTCCTAAAGAGTCTCATTTGATTGCAGTCAAGAGGATCTTTAGATATTTGCAAGTTACACAATCTCTAGGTTTATGGTATTCTACTGGACACTCTTGCAAATTAGTTGCTTTTTCAGATAGTGACTATGCAGGGTGCAAGTTAACTAGAAAGTCAACTTCTGGTGGATGTCAATTCCTAGGCAACTGTTTGATTTCTTGGCAGAGTAAGAAACAAACATATGTTGCTACATCCACTGCTGAAGCAGAGTACATTGCAGCTGCAAGTTGTACTTCTCAGGTACTCTGGCTTCAGAACCAACTTTTGGATTATGGCATTACAGAGACTAACACTCCATTATTAATGGATAGTGCTTCAGCTCTGTGCATTGTCAAAAATCTAGTCCAGCACTCTAGGACCAAACATATAAAGATCATACATCATTTTATTAGGGATTGTTTTGAAAAACTTCTGATTGATCCTAAGTTTGTGCCTAGTGCTGATGAGCTTGCAGACATTTTTACTAAGCCTTTGGATAGTTCAACTTTCCAAAACCTAGTGTTACAGCTTGGTATGCTGCAGCTAGAATAAGTGATAACTACTGATGATCTCAGTAAATAAGTACTGATGATCATTAGTCACCATATCACATATAGTACTGATTCTGTTAAAACAACTGATAAAGTTATAACTACTGATGTAGTTATAACTACTGATGTCAGAAAAAACAAATAAGTACTGATGTCCTATGAAACAACTAAAAACAGCAAAAACTTTGAGGAGTAAGTGTTGAGGACAGTATGAAACAACTGAAAGGCTATGAATTGACGAAAACTACTAATGAGAACTTTCTCTTCAGTTGTTTCTACAACTGCTGTTTCATCCTAAACAACTGATGACAAAACTATGTCTTCAGTAGTTTCACAACTACTGATGACTAACACCAAGTCATCAGCTGTTTACAACAACTGATAACAAAACCATGTCTTCAGTAGTTTCACAACTACTGATGACTAATACCAAGTTATCAGTTGTTTACAACACCTGAAGACCAAACCAAGGTTTTCAGTAGTTTCATAACTACTGATGACTAAAATCAAGTCTTCAGTTGTTTTCAAACATCTAAAGTCAAAACCATGGTTTTCAGTAGTTTTATAACTGCTGATGCCTAATACCAAGACTTTGGTTGTTTCAACTTCTGAAAGGGTAATACCATGTCATCAGTCGTTTAAAACTACTGATGAATAACACCAAACCCTTCAGTCGTTTTCTAACCCTTACCCTATAAATACCCACTACCTAATCCTTCAGAGCTTCATCCTCTCCAAACCTAATGTTCAAACCTCCAAAACGTCTCTCTCATTAATGGCGACCATGCAGCTCAAACCACGACATAACTATTTGCCTACCTCACAAAATCACCTTTCTGGACAAAGTTTGATAACGCCATTGATCTAATGGTCCAATCTCCCTACCAAACGGATTTCCTTCTAAATCCCACCATTCATGTTGAATCCTTACACCAGTTTTGGACGAACGTGTTGGACCAAAAGAACCAATGAGCCAAGATCAAAAAACCTCTAAGTCCCACATGGTATCACAACAACTGCTGAAAGCCTCATCAGCAGTTTGACAAGT
This sequence comes from Flaveria trinervia, assembly GCA_025506515.1. Lineage (NCBI taxonomy): Eukaryota > Viridiplantae > Streptophyta > Magnoliopsida > Asterales > Asteraceae > Flaveria > Flaveria trinervia. The sequence goes on from CM046450.1 coordinate 60,829,668, forward strand.
GCTGAAGACTTCAACAGTTGAAGATCAAGTGCTGAAGATTCCAACAGCTGAAGAACTAAAGTACTGAAGTACAACAGCTGAAGAACACAAGTGCTGAAGCTGAAAGACCAAAGTACTAAAGTACAACAGCTGAAGAGTTTACAAGTGCTGAAGATCAACAACTGATGTACAAAGTCTGAAGACAAAGACTGAAGACATCAGTTGATAATATCTACTGAAGTCATCAGCTGATGAAACATCTGAAGGTCAAAGTCTGAAGATCAAGTACTGAAGCGTCAGTAGTTTGTCACAACTGCTGAAGAGTACTTCAGCAGTACTTGTGATATCAGTAGTTTTATATTTCTAGTTTCAGTAGTTTTATATTTCAGTAGTTTTGTAAAACGACTGAAGAGCTTGTTCTTCAGTCGTTGTAGTTTCAGTAGTTTTATATTTTGTACTTAACACTCTGATATGTTCTCAGTAGTTGTGAACATTTCAGTAGTTTGTTAAGAGTTAGTTAACTTTGTATTAGATCTGCCAGTTGTCACTTTCCGTGATAACAGTAGTGTTTGTTGCACTCTATATAAGGAGTGACAACCTATTGTAATTGTAATGAATGACGTGAATGAATGAATGATTGATTAGAAACATTCCATATCTATAAACATTCCTTGAATCAGAAATATTTCTCTCGCTATAACCGTATGTGCTCTTAATGCATACAAGCATCGACTTCTTGCTACAGTTTGTCTAATTCCTATTCTTATTCCGCTGCCTTGAATTCTAATACATCAAACTTGTGATCGCTGATCCTGTTAAATGGTATCAGAGCAGGTTAATCATTGATCGATCTAATAATTGATCATTGAAACTGCTATTCCAGATCTAAGTTTGATTGAATTAGCTTTTGTTTTTGCAAGAAACGGTTATAGAGATTGATTTTCTGTATTTCTGGTCATTCATCCTGAGATCTTCTCTTGGTTTTTATTGAGTTTGTTGTGGTTTGTTTAAAACTTTTAAAAGCTTGAATTAAATTGTTTTTGAACTGAAAATGACCACTCCCTCCAATGATCCTCACAATACTAGTTCCTCAACCAAGCCACCAATGCTGGTTAGGAATGAGTATAACATATGGCAAAGACGTATGCTCCATCACCTGTCTGTTAACAGCGCAGGTTGTTGGACATCAGTGGTACATGGTCCACACAAGCCTATGGTGAATAACCCGGAACCAATCAAATGGTTTCGAAGAGGAGGGAGCAATACTCAGATGAGGATAAGAAGTTGCTTGAAATTGATGCTAAAAGCCCATGGAATTCTGGCCATGGCACTGCCAAATGAAATCTATTCTGGGCTAATGCATCATGAAACTGCCCTGACCTCTGGAATGCCTTGAAAGAACAATTTGGAGGAACAGATGAGGTCTTGGCAAATAATAGAGAAATTCTTGCCCAAAAATATGAGACATTCTCTCATAGAAAGGGTGAGACACTGACTCAACAATATGAGCGGTTCTCTTGTTTGATCTCTGAACTAAAAATGGTCAAACTTGAGTACACAAATATTCAGATGAATAACAGATTTCTCAGATCACTACCTGAGAGATGGGACACATATACTATTGTCCTACGCTCCAGTGCAAGTTTAGACAAACTATCTCTCACCCAACTCCATGGGAAACTGCTCACGTTTGAGAGAGAGATAGAATAGAAGAGAAAGTTGTCTTCATCTGGAAAGCTCACTGAAGACTTTGTACCAGGCAACACTGCCTTGGTGGGTCATGAGTCAGAATATGCTTCATCTGAATGCCAGTATGATGAGCATATTAATTTTTCTTCAAGCACTTCTGATTCTGCATTTGTGAGTGTTGATGGTCAGTATACTGGGTGGAACAATGACAATCTATGCTTCATTATGGATGATCTCAAGGGGATTGCTCATGATGACTTAGAGGAGATGGATATTTTGAGCCAAATGGCCCTGATAAATATCAGATCTCAGAAGTTCTATAAAAGAACTGGAAGAAAATTCCCAGGACTCTCTGGCAAAACCAAAGTTGGTTTTGACAAGAGCAAGTTGAGGTGTCACAAATGCCAAAGGCTTGGACACTTTGCAAGAGAGTGCAGATCAACTGGATCTAACTCCACTGCACCCTTTGTGACTTTTCCTGACAATAGTCAACAACACAGAGGGCAACATCCTGTCACTTCTAGTCATCATCCTCAACAACAATCTCTGGCATATTTTGTTCCTCAGGGTCAAATGCCATATCCGTACCCTTGCTATTACATGCCATAGTCAAATCAAGTTCAAGTTCCTATGGCACCACAACGTCATGCACTACCAGAACCTCAGCCATCCCAATCTCATCAACAAACTCAACCTCAACAACACAGCTTCTTCACCCCAGGAGTGGTTGACTGGAGCAGTTTACCAGATGACATGTCTGGTCATGACCAACTGTTCTCAGGTGCTGGTCAACATGGTGGTGACAGTCCTTTTGGGAATCTAGCTCTTATGGCTTTGGAGTCTGCTGATACTTCATTTTCCAATGCCTCTACACCTCAGGTATCACAGGTATCCTCTGAGGCAAAAGCCAAATTATGTTCTGAACCATGCATAGCAGCATTTGCTTCCATTAGAGAAGCAAATGTAGCTCTAATTAATAAGAACATTGAGCTAGAACAAATAATTTCCAAAAACAAAGCTGAGTTTGAGTCTGTGCTTAAAGATAAAAATGATGAGATTTATAAACTGAATTGCCAAATATTGATGATAAGGCTAGAGAAGAGGTACTTCTAGAGAAGTACAAAGATCTCAAAGAAACCCTTGCAGTTACCTAGGTAGAGTGTGATAGATGGGTAAAATCATGCAAAGGTTTTGAAATGCTTCTTAGTAAGCAATCTGCTTCCAATGTGAAGTTTGGATTGGTTACAATCACACTGCTCCACCTACATATTTTACCCCAAGAGCAGAGGTAGAATCTGATGGTGAGAGTGATAACCATTCATCACATCATGTGATCTACCTTCTCTTACACACAATCAGAAGTAGCAGTCAGCATCAAGCCCTCTTTGAACTTATCAGCTGATGTTGATGGTTCAAATGCTGACACTCACATGATCAATGAGTTGATCAACTCAGGAGTTAATTCTGAAGGTCCTGAAAGGACTAGAGAGCAGGATTTAACACCTGAAGTTCAAACTTCAACTGCTGTCAGTACTGAAGAGAAGAAAACTGCCAGTAGAAAGAGTTTGAAGTCTACTAAAGAGGCAGTCAAGAAAGCAAACAATGCTTCCAAAGCATTGAAGAACAAGTCTTCAGTTGCTTCACCCTCTTTAGTTGATGATCAACCTAAGATGAAGAAGAAACCATGTGAAGTATGTGGTTTGTTCAATCATCTTACAGATGATTGTTGGTACAAAAGAGGTTCCAAACTCAAACAAAAAGAAGAAATCAATGAGAAAATGGTAAAAATGAAAACTGAGTTTGAGACCACATTTGTGTCAGCAACATCAAATCCTGTAACCCTTAAGTCCTCAAAGAAATCAAAAAGGAAGGGGTTAAACAGGTGACAGCTGAGAATGCTCAGAAGAAGAAGGGGCAACATAGGAACTTATCAAACTCCACTGGCAATGTGTCTGATGAGCTGAAAGCTTTGTCACAAAATCAGACACAGCTGGTTATGATGGTTCAACATCTGTTGGGTAGAGTTAACCAACTAGATGCTCCTATGTTGAAACCACAGAAAAGGAGGTCCATGCCAAAGGACTCCTCTTCTACACCATCGTCTTCCTCTCAGGCTCTTGTTTCAGATAAACCTGTTAGTTTAACATCTATTGATGAGACCAGGCCCAAAACCAAAAAGGTTTGGGTCTCTAAAACTAACTGATTGTTTATTATTGCAGGGTTCTTCAACATGCCAAAGTAGCATCTGGTATGTAGACAGTGGGGGATCTATGCACATGACTGGGAATAGCTCTCTTCTTCATGACTACTCTCAAGGAAAGAAGGGATTTGTTTCTTTTGGCAATGATGCTAGGGGTTACATCATAGGTAAGGGCTTTGTCTCCAATGGAGAAATCAATTTGATGATGTTAATCATGTGGAAAATCTCAAGTACAATCTCTTGAGTGTCAGTCAAATGTGTGATAAAGGCCATGTTGCTCTTTTCACCAGTCAAAACTGTAGGATTCTGTCATCCAAAGTTTTGCACTTGATTGACAAGGTGTTGGATGATCACACTCTCCTGAGAGCCAACAAGACAGGAAGAGTATATGCCTTAGATCTTTCCAAGAAAATAGATCTCAAAGGCAATCCTTGCCTTTTCCAAAGCCTCTTCTCAAGAATCTAAACTGTGGCACAGAAGGCTTGGTCATGTTAATCTCAAAACATGAATCAGCTTACCCACAATAGTTTAGTCAGAGGCTTACCAATAAAGGAGTTCCACTGTGATGAAACCTGCACTGCTTGTTTAAAAGGAAAACAACACAAAGTCTCATTCCCTCCTATTGAAGTGCCTAAGTCCACTGCCTGCTTGCAATTACTACATATGGATCTATTTGGTCCTGTGAGAGTAATGAGCATGGCAAGAAGAAATACGGTCTGGTAATTGTGGATGATTACTCCAGATTTGTATGGACTTTCTTTCTACATTCAAAGGATGAGGCTGCTCAGAAGATCATTCACTTTGTGTTGTATATTAAGAAGCAGTATTCTCTTCCAGTCAGTGTATTAGGAGTGACAATGGAACTGAGTTCAGAATCATACACTTGATGACTTCTATCTTTCCAAGGGGATCAAAAGGCAGTTTAGCATCCCAAGGACTCCAAAACAAAATGGAGTAGTGGAGAGAAAGAACAGGACTCTCATTGAAGCTGCAAGGTCCATGCTGGCCGACTCAGGTTTTGCCACTGACCTTTTGGGCTGAAGCTGTCAACACAGCTTGCTATGTGCAAAATAGAGTTTTAGTAAATCAGAGGTTGATGAAGACTCCATATGAAGTTCTCCATCATTTGGCTCCTCTGATTTCATTTTTCAAAGCATTTGGTGTCCCTGTTTTATTCTCAACAAAGGATCAACTCCATAAGTTTGATCCTAAGGTGGATGCAGGGTATTTTGTTGGTTATTCATCTACTTGTAAGGCATACAGAGTCTTCAACTGCAGAACAAAGATGGTTGAAGAAACTCTACATGTTAAGTCAATTAATCTCCAAAGGACAAGATTTCCACAAAGCCCTGTGGAGTTATTTGATTTGGACATACTGCAATATGTTCCTCATCAAACTCCTGTTGTTTGCTCCTGTCAACAGTTCACCACCCGGTGGTACTGCTGATGATGATGATGATTGCAGTACTCACCTCTTCAGGTTTAGTGATCAGCTGCCTGATTCAGCTAGACCTGATGTTCCTGTAGCTCCAGTAGCACCATCCACAACAAATGCTGATGAGATCTCTTCGAATTCACTTCTTTTGAATTACCATCCACTGATTGGTTTCAAGGAAATGATTCACCATCACCATCTGTTACTGCTGAGCCTGCTACAACATTGCACAGATCTCATTGTGTATCAAGATCTGAAAGCTGGGCAGCATAATCTACTTGTTCAAATTTATGTAGATGATATTATTTTTGCATCCTCTGATCCACAGTGTGTGATGCCTTTACAAAGTTGATCCACAGAAGTTTGAAATGAGTGCCATGGAAGAATTACAGTTCTTTCTGGGTTTGCAAATCAACAAAGGCGATGGAATTTTCATTCATCAGTCCAAATACACAAAAGATCTTTTGGAAAAGTTTGATTTTACAAAACTGTAACCCCTGTTCTACCCCCATGTGCAGCACCACAACACTGGATACAGATCAGAAAGGTAAAGTGGTTGATGAAACACTTTACAGATGTATGATTGGGTCCTTGATGTACTTAACAGCTTCTAGACCAGATATTATGTTTGCTACATGTGTTTGTGCTAGATTTCAGGCTGCACCTAAAGAGTCTCATCTGATTGCAGTCAAGAGGATCTTAGATATCTGCAAGGCACTCCATCTCTAGGTTTATGGTATTGTACTGGACATCTGGTAAATTAGTTGCTTTTCTGATAGTGACTATGCAGGGTGTAAGTTGACCGGAAATCAACTTCTGGTGGATGTCAATTCCTAGGCAACTGCTTGATTTCTTGGCAGAGCAAGAACAGACCTCAGTTGCTACATCTACTGCTGAAGCAGAGTACATTGCTGCTGCAAGTTGTACATCTCAGGTACTCTGGCTTCAAAACCAACTTTTGGACTATGGCATTACAGAGACTAAGACTCCATTGTTAATGGATAGTGCTTCAGCTCTTTGCATTGTCAAAAATCCAGTCCAGCACTCTAGGACCAAACTATAGAGATCAGACATCATTTTATAAGGGATTGTTTTGAAAAAGGTCTGATTGATCCTAAGTTTGTGCCTAGTGCTGATGAGCTTGCAGACATTTTTACTAAGCCTTTGGATAGTTCAACTTTCCAAAACCTGGTTAAGGCTTGGTATGCTGCAGCTAGAATAAGTGGCAACTACTGATGATCTTAGTAATGACTGATTGTAACTATCTTTACTGCTTTTACCAGCATTTCTATAACTACTGAAGGCTAATGTCTCACAAGTACTGCAGTACTTCATCTGCTCTAAACTACTGACGTAGTTACAACTACTGATGCAGTTACAACTACTGCATCAGTAAAAACAAATAAGTACTGATGTCCTATGAAACAACTGAACTCAGCCAAAAAGGCTGATGAATGTGTTGAGGACAGTATGAAACAGTTGAAAAGCTAAGAATTGACGAAAAAACGCTGAGGAAACTTTCTCTTCAGTCGTTTGTACGACTGCTGTTTCATTCTAAACAACTGAAGCAAACCACTGTCTTCAGTAGTTTTATAACTACTGATGACTAATACCAAGTCTTCATTTGTTTACAACAGCTGATGACAAAACCACTGTCCTCAGTAGTTTCATAACTACTAATGACAAACACCAAGTCCTCAGTTGTTTCAATCATCTTAAGTCAAAAACACGGTCTTCAGTAGTTTTCTAACTTCTGATGCCTAACACCACGACTTCAGCTATTTCAACGTCTGAAAGGATAATACCATGTCAACGGTCGTTTAAAACTACTGATGACTAATACCACATCCTTCAGTCATTTTCTTACCCGTACCCTATAAATATCCCTGACCTAAGCTCTCAATGCTTCATCTTCTTCAAACCTAACGTTCCTCTCCAAACCTTCCCTTTTCTCAATGGCGTCCATGCAAATTAAACCGCGACACAACTGTGTTGCCTACCTCACTAAATCGCCCATCTGGACTAAGTTCGATACTGCTATCGATCTTATAGTTCAGTCCCAATACAATACGGCATTTCTTCTGAATCCCATACTACATGCCGAATCCCTTCAACAATTTTGGATGAACGTTACTATTACCACTGGGGAGAACAAGACACCATCTCTCCAGTCGGTCGTCAACAACAAAGAAGTAGTCATCACTCCTGCAGTAATCCGCCAAATTCTTCATCTGAATGATGCTAGTTCTCCTGCTGGATATCCGAAGGGCACCACAGATCTATCCTTTGCCCAACATGGATATCAAGGCGATCTCAGTGCCTCCACTATCATGAAGAAACACTTTAATGACGCTGAGCGCCTAAATTTTCACATGGTGAATGTATGTTTGGTGGCCCCTAAGACGTCGTCTTGGGATCAAATGTCGACAAAATGGCAGCAGGTAATGTATTCTATTCTTGAGCAACAACCACTAAACTTTTCAGAAATAATATTTTTGAGCTCAAAGACATGGCTCAAAAACTCACTGCCAACCGTTGGATACTATATCCACGGTTCATAATGGCCATCATTACAAACCATTAATACTGAGGGACTTGTTGTCTGGGAGTCCCTGCTACGGCTGTTCTGCCGGAAGTATACTCCCGCACAACTCTGACTAGACACTCAAATTGGTTGCCAAGCTGCACAAACCCACGCAGCTGGAACCCACAGCCACCACCTCCAAATCAAAATTCCCCACCAAACCCACCAAAAAGAAACCAAACGGCTACTCAGGGAATTGAGTCCCCTGAGGATGCCCCTGCAACACAAACGCAGGAGATATCCACTGGTCCAAACCCCCTAGTGGATATAAGGACTCTTCCAGCCATAGCCGCTCAGGATTCCTCTCAACAGGAGCCTGTAGCAACCCACAAGGGTACCTACACATCTGGGATTTCCTCACTTGAGGGATTGCCATGAAGAGCACCAACCTCCCCCGTGCACACTGCTTCTATCCCTTCACCCCAAACCACCGCCCCTCACAGCCCAACTTTAATAGTTGCACAAGTGCTGACTCAACTGCACTCCTCACCCCCTCCCCAGAAACCACTTACTACTGGGAATACCTCTACAATTGAGGGGAGGAACACAGTGCACTTGAGAACCCACCACAGGGGTTTACCACTTCTATCTCCTGGTGTAGACAAGGAGCTTAGAATATCTAGTGAGGCTGCCACCTCCTCTGACTCAGCAAATGATCCGAATGAGGCTGGTAACATTGCTAAGCCCTCACTAGAGGCAACAGCTGATGATGGACACTGTCCTGAGGCTGGAAGTCCCCAGTACCAAGCACAGGGGCACATGCACCAACTGGTCTACACCCAGTGCATGTAAATCGTGCTCTAAGCAGGAGGTCAGATGATTTAGGTTCGGCTGATGATGACCTGGGCTTTTTCTACGATGTTCTTGCCCAGAACACAATCCTTGAAGAGAAAGTCAGTAGGCTGCAAAACCTACTTGATCAACTCTCCCAAGGAGAAAGACCATCTGCCTCTACCCACCCACAGATGGCACCTTCACTTGAAGGTTCCCCAAACACTGAGCCACTCCAAACTCAACCACCTGCCTCTGCTTCAGGCCCTACTTCTCAGGAACAAAACCCTCCTGAGCAAATAGGTGTTGTACTTCAAAATTCTCTCCCTCTCATCACACCCATAATCACCGATCTTGTGACTAAAGCCATTGATGAGAGGCTTTCCTCCACTTTACAGCCCCTGATTGATGCTGCTGTCCAAAAGACTCTTTCTGCGGTACAAACCCCTCCCTCCAATGCATCCAAAAAGGGGGAGAGTCCTGCAGTGAAAGAAAAGAAGAGGAAAAGATCCGAGGAAAAGAAGGAAGCGAAGCAAGCCCAAAAGGAGGAGAAAGAACAGCAACCACTGCTCACCTACAAGAGAAAGAAAGGTGCTGATGATCACATTGCTGAAGATAAAGCCTTGGAGCTACTGATAAAAGAGGCTGATGCCGAACACAGCAGATCAATGGACAACATCATTGATCAGCTGTTTAGGCAAGGCCATGACACCAATAAACTTGACTCTGAGATTCGACGACTAGAGATTGAAGAAATCCAGAATAGATGGGCAAGTTATGAAGTGTTAGAAAGAGAAAGGCTTGAGATCATGATTAGATTTATTGCAAAATATCTTGGAAGATCATGATCGAAATCAAAGCTTGGTCCAGGGACAGTATCTTGGCAATCACCACCAAGATCTGTTCGTCTGAAGCATATACTAAGGGGCTTGTTATTGAAGCTTTAAATGAAGCGGGTGCTGGGAGCAGGACTGAGCTAGCCAAGCAATCAAAAGCCACACTCACCTCCAGAATGCTAGAACAGCCTGTAAACATTCCCACACCAAAACCACCCAAAACACAACCCACCAAACCAACTCCCTTACCCTCAAAACCCATAGCCGATGATATACCCTTGAAGAAGAAGAGAAGGATATTGAGGCTACAAGATGAAGAAGATGATGAAGATAGGCTGCCACTCTCAGCTGTGATTCAGTTGCCTAAGGCCACAAGTCACTCCTCAGCAATTACTCCTGAAGTCCAGAGACAAATGGTTAAAGTGAAGCTAGAAGAAGAAGAGCTTCATAAACAGCATGATGAGGAATTGCTGAAGAGAGTTGACAAAGCTTATGCAGCCACATCTTCTATCATCAATATGAAGAAGCAAGCCCTCAGACTTTACACTCTCAGGCATACCTTTCAATATCAAAAGGAAAGAGTGAGGATTTGCTTGATCCCAGGGTCTCTCACAGAATTCATAAGAAAATATACCTCAGAGATACATTGGCCAGGTGAAAAAGATCGTAGATGAAGTGATCTCTCTGGTCTTTGTAGTTTCACCCTGGGAAATCCTAGAAGACTTCAAGAAAGCCTACAAAGCTAATCTAACCCCTCAGAAGATGCTGGAAAACAAAATAGTGAAAAAGGGGTTAGTTTACAAGAGACTTGAGGAAGTCAGGAAAAATGACCTCTAGTTGTTCCTAGAGGGTAATCACCCGGATGAGTTTGCTTACAGAATAATAACAACTGTGGAGCTAAAGAATGGGAAACAGGCCAAATACCTGTCTGAGTATTATGGGCCTGAATCATTGTTTGAAGGAGGTGCTGAAGAGCTAACCATGGAGGAACAAATCACCTTCCTTGAGGCCTACACAAGAGAGTCGTACAGACTCATTATGGGGAAGTAATCTCATGAATGGGATAACAACTCTGTGTCCAGTTCCCCAAAACAGAGTTCCCATTCATACCCTGCCAAACAAATATTTGAGGTTTCTTCCCAGGCCGGAGCTTACATGGGTCATCTTCTCTACTGATCAAGAAGGAAAAAGACCAACACCTTGCCAACAATAAGTGGGACAACGAATAATTTAGAGGTTTTGGCTGCATTGGTTCAGGGGGAGTTTGTTGGACCAAAAGAACCAATGAGCCAAGATCAGAAAACCTCTAAGTCCCATGGTATCACAACAACTGCTGAAAGCCTCATCAGCAGTTTGACAAGTGCTGAAGACTTCAACAGTTGAAGATCAAGTGCTGAAGATTCAACAGCTGAAGAACTAAAGTACTGAAGTACAACAGCTGAAGAACACAAGTGCTGAAGCTGAAAGACCAAAGTACTGAAGTACAACAGCTGAAGATTTACAAGTGCTGAAGATCAACAACTGATGTACAAAGTCTGAAGACAAAGACTGAAGACATCAGCTGATAATATCTACTGAAGTCATCAGCTGATGAAACATCTGAAGGTCAAAGTCTGAAGATCAAGTACTGAAGCGTCAGTAGTTTGTCACAACTGCTGAAGAGTACTTCAACAGTAGTTGTGATATCAGTAGTTTATATTTCTAGTTTCAGTAGTTTTATATTTCAGTAGTTTTGTAAAACGACTGAAGAGCTTGTTCTTCAGTTGTTGTAGTTTCAGTAGTTTTATATTTTGTACTTAACACTCTGATATGTTCTCAGTAGTTGTGATCATTTCAGTAGTTTGTGAAGAGTTAGTTAATTTTGTATTAGATCTGCCAGTTGTCACTTTCCGTGATAACAGCAGTGTTTGTTGCACTCTATATAAGGAGTGACAACCTATTGTAATTGTAATGAAGACGTGAATGAATGAATGATTTGATTAGAACATTCCATATCTATAACATTCCTTGAATCAGAAATATATTCTCTCGCTATAACCGTATGTGCTCTTAATGCATACAAGCATCGACTTCTTGCTACAATTGTCTAATTCCTATTCTTATTCCGCCGCCTTGAACTCTAATACATCAAACTTGTGATCGCTGATCCTGTCAGAACGTCACCCTTATACGGGGAGAACAACACCGAGTCTCTCAGTCGTTCGTCAACAACCATCAGTGGTCATCACTCCAAAATCATTCGCCAAACCCTAAACTTGGATGATGCCACTTTCCCGCTGGTTATCCAAAGGCACAACTGATTTATCCTTTGCCCACCATGGATATCAGGGAAACCTCAGTGCCTCTACCATCCTGAAGAAGCATTTCCATGATGCAGATGTCTTATCTTTCACATGGTAATTGTTTGCTTAGCTCCTAAGACTTCCTCTTGGGATCAAATGTCTACCAGGTGGCAGCAGGTATTATTCTCTATCCTTGAGCAACAAGACTTAAACTTTTCTGAAATTATTTTTCTTGAACTTAAGGATATAGCCTCAAAACCTCTTTCTAATCGATGGATATTATATCCTCGGTTCATTATGGCCATCATAGAGAATCAGCTGAAAGCTGAGGGACTTGTTGGCCTTGGAGTCCCTGCAACAGCTGTATTGCCTGAAATATACTCCAAGCACAACTCTGACCAAACACAAAAAAAGGCTGCCAAGCTGCGAAAACCCATGCAGTTGGAACCCACAGCCACCACTTCCAGATCCAAAGTCCCCACCAAACCCAAATCCAAAAAGCCAAAAAGGCTACTCAGGGAGATGAGTCCCCTGAGGATGCCCCTGTACCACAAACACAGGAAACACATACTGGTATTAACCCCCCAGTTGTGTCAAAGACTCAACCTGCCAAAGCCGCACAGGTATCCTCTCAACAGGTTCCTGTTGCAACCACTATTGGGGAACCCACACTGCTAGAACCTATCTCACTTGAGAGGGTTACCATTGAAGAGCACCATTCACCCCGGGTGCAATCTGCTTCTACCTAATCACCACATGCAACCGCCCCCCAAAGTCCTACATTAATTGTTGCACAAGTGCTGAGTCAGTTGCACTCCTCACCCCCTCCCCAGATACCAATCACAATTAGGATAGCTCCAACCATTGCGGGGGAGGACCAAAGTGCTTCTGACACCCCACAACACAAGGGTTACCATATTCAATCTCCCAGTGTAGAAACAGAGATTCGAATTTTTGGTGAGGCTGCCACTTATCCTGCTTTAGCATATGATCAGGATGTAGTTGGTAACATCACTAAGACCTTACCAGAGGCAACTGCTGATGATGAGGACATAGTCCTAAGGCATGAAGTCCCCTGCTCCAAGACAAAGGGGCACATGCTACAACTGATCTACACTCAGTGCATGTCATCCTTATTATATCAGGAGGTAGGTGATCAGTAACTACTGATGATGACCTGGGCTTCTTTTACGATGTGTTAGCCCAAAACACCATCCTGGAAGAGGAGGTGAGCAGACTCAAAGAGCTGCTTGCCAAAACTTCTGAGGATCAAAGACCATCTGCCTCTCAAACCCACAGATGGTACCTTCATCTAGGTCTTCCAAACACAGAGCCACTCCCAATACTCAGCTACCTGCCTCTGCTTCTGGCACTATTTCTTAGGAACAGAACCCCCCTAAGCAAATAGCTGCTATCTTTCCAAAATTCCTACTCTCATCACACCTATCATCATGATATAGTGATCAAAACCATTGATGAGAGGCTTTCCTCAGTAATACAACCCTGATAGAGGAAGTTGTGGGCAAAAATCTTTCTAACAATCAAACCTTGCAACCAATTCAACCAAAAAGGGGGAGATTCAGTCAGTGAAAGCAAAAAGAAAGAGGAGTGCAGAGAGGAAAGAGAAAGAGTATGAAATAGAAGTGACAGAAGTGGAAAAAGAGAAGGAGTTGGCTGTGGAGACTGAAAAAGAGAAGGAGAAGGAAGCCGACATAGAGAAATCAATGAAAAGAAAGAATGAAAAGGAGACTACCTTGGAGCTGATGGTGAAAGAGGCTGATGCCGAACACAACAGATCAATGGATAACATCATTGATCAGTTGTTTAGGCAAGGCCATGACACTGACAAACTTGACTCTCAGATTAGAAGATTAGAGAGAAGAAATCCAATCTAGATGGGCAAGTTATGATGTGTTAGAAAGAGAAAGGCTGGATCATGATGAGGTTATAGCAAAATATCTTGGAAGATCATTGATCGAAATCAAGGCTTGGTCAGGGACAACATCTTGGCAATAACCACCAAGATCTGTCCGTCTGAAGTATACACTAAGGATTAGTTATTGAAGCTTTGAATGAAGCTGGTGCTGGGAGCAGGACTGAACAGCCAAGCAATCTAAAGCCACACTCACCTCCAAAATGCTAGAACGCCTGTCAACATTCCCACACCAAAACACACCAAACAACAACCCACTAAACCAACCCTTTACCCTAAAAACCACAAAAACACAACCCACCAAACCAATCCCTTACCCTCAAACCAATAGCCGATGATGTACCCCGAAGAAGAGAGAAGGGTATTGAGGCTAGAAGATGATGAAGAAGATGATGATGAAGTGAAGATAGGCTGCACTCTTAGCTATATATAGTTTCCGAAGGCCACAAGTCACTCTCCACAATTACTCCTGAAACTCAAAGACAAATTGTGAAAGTGAAGCTAGAAGAAGAAGAGCTTCACAACACATGAAGAGGAATGTTGAGGGGTGTGACAAAGAATATGCTGCCACATCTTCAATCATCAACATGAAGAGCATGCTCTCAGATTATACACTCTTTAAACATGATTTAATATCAAAAGGAGAGAGTGAGGATTTGGCCTAATCCCAGGGTGTCTCATCGGATCAAAAGAAAAACTTCCACAGAGATACGGCCAAGTGACAGAAGATTGAAGCTTGTAGTGAAGTGATCTATGGTATTTGTAGTATCAAGGAAATCCTAGATGACTTCAAGAAAGCTATAAGCTAACTGAACCACACAGAAGATGCGGGAAAATAAATGGTGAAAAAAGGGTTAGTATTAAGAGCTTGAGGAAGTCGAAAGAATGAGCTACAGTGTTCCTAGAGGTAATCACCCTGATGAATGTGCTTATAGATAATTAACAATGTTGGAGCTAAGAATGGAAACAGGTCAAGTACCTACTGAGTAACTATGGGCCAGAATATTATTTGAAGAGGTGCTGATGTTAGGATCAGTGATCTATGTTGATTGATTGAAGAGTATAGCAGCGGAATTCAAACAATGAATTAGTCGATTCACAAGAACAAACGATATTCAATGAAGAACAAAGACGGTTATAGAGAGAGAATTTTGCAAATATATTTCATTCAATATTCGCTTTCGTGGTAACAGAATGTCACAATTACAATTAGGTCGACACCTCTTATATAAGAGATGTGACGTCTGCTGATGTCACTTGATAGTGACATCTAACAGATTTATTACAACTGAAACACAACTACTGAAGATGTCAAAACAGCTGACATCTCCTTACAAAAATGCTAAGTGTTATCAGTTGTTATAACTACTGAAAAACATAAAACTACTGAAACTACAACGACTGAAGAACAAGCTCTTCAGTCGTTTTACAAAACTACTGAAAGTAAAAATATAAAACTACTGATATCACAACTACTGAAGAAGTACTCTTCAGCTGTTGTGACAAACTACTGAAACTTCAGTAGTTGGTCTTCAGACTGAACTTCAGATTTTCATCAGCTGATGACTTCAGTAGATATCATCAGCTGATGTCTTCAGTCTTGTCTTCAGACTTTGTACATCAGTTGTTGATCTAGCACTTGTAAACTCTTCAGCTGTTGTACTTCAGTACTTTGGTCTTCAGCTTAGCTTGTGTTCAGCTGTTCAGCTTCAGTACTTGTGTTCTTCAGAGTTTGCTTCATATGTTCTGTTCAGCTTCAGTACTTGTGTTCTTCAGCTGTTCAGTCAGTACTGTGTTCAGCTTCTTCAGTACTGTTCTTCAGCTGTACTCAGCACGTAGTTCTTCAGCTGTTGTACTTCAGCACTTTAGTTCTTCAGCTGTTGAAGTCTTCAGCACTTGATCTTCAGCTGTTGAAGTCTTCAGCACTTGTCAAACTACTGATGAAGCTTTCAGCAGTTGTTGTGATACCATGTGGGACTTAGAGGTTTTCTGATCTTGGCTCATTAGTTCTTTTGGTCCAACAAACTCCCCCTGAACCAATGCAGCCAAAACCTCTAATTTATTTATTATCCCACTTATTGTTGGCAAAAGGTTGGTCTTTTTTCTTCTTGATCAGTAGAGAAGATGACCCATATAAGCTCCGGCCTGGGAAGAAGTCTCTGATATTTGTTTGGCAAGATATGAATGGGAACTCTGTTTTGGGGAACTGGACACAGAGTTGTTATCCCATTCATGAGATCTACTTCCCGTGTATGAGCCTGTAGGATTCTCTGGTGTAGGCTCTGAAACATGATTTGTTCTTCCATGGTCAGGTTCTCGGCTTCACCATCAAACAATCCTTCTCGCCCATACAGCTCTGAGATGTACTTGGCCTGTTTGCGTTTTTGAGCTCAACTGTTGTAATTTGTCTATATGCAAACTCATCAGGATGATTCCCTTCGAGTAGCAGACTGAGCTCATTCTGTTTGAAGTTCTCAAGCCTCTTGTAGACTAACCCCTTTTTGATAATTCTGTTCTCTAGCATCTTCTGGGGTGGTTTTTTAGTCTCGTAGGCCTTCTTGAAATCTTCGACAATCTCCCAGGGTGATACTACAAGGGCCACTGTGATCTCTTCATCTACGATCCTCTTGACTTGACCCTTGTATCTCGAAGGAATGTCTTTCTTTACAATCCTGTGAGCCACCCTCGGATCAGGCCATACTCTCACCCTTTCCTTCTGATATTGAAATGTGTTGGCGGGAGTGTACAATTTCAGAGCTTCTTTCTTCATGCTGATAATTGATGAGGAGGCAGCATAGGTTTTGTCAATGCTTTTCAGCATTTCATCATCATGAAGCTTTTGCTGCTGCTCCTCTTCTTCAATTTTTACTCTCACAACATCCATCTGTGAGGTGGGAGTGATGGGCATAGGTTTGGCTTTCGCCAGTGTTAGGACTGCAGACAGAGGCATCCTATCTTCTTCCACATCATCCTCTTCTTCTTCTTCTTCTAGCCTCAACACCCTTCTCTTCTTCTCTTAGGTGCATCATCGGCTATTGGTTTAGATGGTAAGGGAGTTGGTTTTGTGGGTTGTGATTGTGGTTGTTTGGATTTGGGCTTTGAGATTGGTTGGAGATTTGAGGGGTAGGTGTTTGAGTGGGTGGAAGGAAGGTTGTTCCAGCATCTTTGTTGTGAGTTTAGCCTTTGTAAGTCTTGCCATTTCAAAACCTTTTACCAGCCCCAGCCTCATCAAGGGCTTCAATGATAATCCCCTTGTGGAATTGCTCAGACAGACAGATTCTGGTGGCTATAGCCAGAATACTGTCTCTGGTCCACGCGCGAATCTCCATCAAAGATCTTCCTAAGTATTTGGCAATGAAACGGATCATGATCTCCAATCTCTCCTTTTCAAGTGCATCATACCCAGCCCATCGGGTTTGAATCTCCTTCCACTTCCAACCTCCTGATTTCACTATCCAATGTGGCTGTATCAAAACCTTGCCTGAAGAGTTGCTCAATGATTTTATCCATGGATCGGCTGTGTGTATCATCAGCATCTTTTACCAGCTCTTCCAAGGATTTTTCTTCAGCAGTAGGTTGATCATCAGCACTTTTCTTTCGTTTATAGGTGATCAGTTGTTGCTTTTCTTTTCCCAACTCCTGGGCTTGCTCTTGGGCCTTCTCATCCTCTGTTCTTTTCCTCTTCTTTTCTTTCACTGCAGTACTCTCCCCCTTTTTGGATGCATTGGTGGTAGGGGTTTGTACCGCAGAAAGTGTCTTTTGCACAGCAGCATCAATCAATGGTTGTAAAGTTGAGGAAAGCCTCTCATCAATGGCTTTAGTCACAATGTCAGTGATTATGGGTGTGATGAGAGGGAGGGAATTTTGAAGGACAAAACATTTGCTCAGGAGGGTTCTGTTCCTGAGAAATAGTGCCAGAAGCAGAGGCAGGTGGCTGAGTTGTTGGGAGTGGCTCAGTGTTTGGGGAACCTTCAACTGAAGGTGCCATCTGTGGGTTGGTGGAGGCAGATGGTCTTTCCTTGTGAGAGTTTGGTCAAGTAGGTTTTGCAGCCTACTGACTTCCTCCTCAAGGATTGTGTTCTGGGCAAGAACATCATAGAAAAAGCCCAGGTCATCATCAGCAGAAGCTGAATCACCTGACCTCCTGCTTGGAGCAGGATGTACATGCACTGGGTGTAGACCAGTTGTAGCATGTGCCCCTTTGTCTTGGTACTGGGGACTTCCAGCCTCAGGACTATGTCCATCATCAGCTGTTGCCTCTAGTGAGGTCTTAGCAATGTTACCAGCCTCAGTCTGATCATGTGCTGATGCAGAAGAGGTGGCAGCCTCACTAGATATTCTATCTCCCTATCTACACCAGGAGATAGAAGTGGTAAACCCCTATGCTGTGGGTTCTCAATTGCACTTTGGTCCTCCCCTCAATGGTAGAGGTGTTCCCAGTAGTAAGTGGTATCTGGGGAGGGGGTGAGGAGTGCAATTGAGTCAGCACTTGTGCAACGATCAATGTTGGGCTTTGGGGGGCGGTTGCATGGGGTGAAGGGATAGAAGCAGTGTGCACCTGGGGAGGAGGTGCTCTTCAATGGCAATCCCCTCAAGTGAGGAAGATCCCAGATGTGTGGGTACCCCTTGTGTGGTTGCTGCAGGCTCCTGTTGAGAGGAATCCTGAGCGGCTATGGCTGGAAGAGTCCTTATATCCACTAGGGGGTTTGACCAGTGGATATCTCCTGCGTTTGTGTTGCAGGGGCATCCTCAGGGGACTCATTTCCCTGAGTAGCCGTTTTGGGTTTCTTTTTGGTGGGTTTGGTGGGGACTTTTGATTTGGAGGTGGTGGCTGTGGGTTCCAGCTGCGTGGGTTTGCGCAGCTTGGCAGCCAATTTGAGTGTGTGGTCAGAGTTGTGCCGGGAGTATACTTCAGGCAGAACAGCCGTAGCAGGGACTCCCAGGCCAACAAGTCCCTCAGCTTGAAGCTGGTTTGTAATGATGGCCATTATGAACCGCGGATATAATATCCAACGGTTAGCAGTTAGTTTTTGAGCCATATCCTTGAGCTCGAAAATATTATTTCTGAAAAATTTAAAGGCTGTTGCTCAAGAATAGAATACATTACCTGCTGCCACTTTGTCGACATTTGATCCCAAGACGAAGTCTTAGGAGCCAAACATACATTTACCATGTGAAAAATTAGGCGTTCAGCGTCATGGAAATGTTTCTTCATTATAGTGGAGGCACTAAGATTGCCCTGATATCCATGATGGGCAAAGGATAGATCAGTTGTGCCCTTGGGATATCCAGCAGGAGAAATGGCATCATCCAGATGTAGAGTTTGGCGAAGTATTTCGGGAGTGATGACCACTTCTTGGTTGTTGACGACCGACGGAGAGATGTTGTGTTGTTCTCCCCAGTGGTGATGGTGACGTTCATCCAAAACTGTTGGAGGGATTCGGCATGTAGATGGGATTGAGAAGAAATGCCGTTTTGTATTGGGACTGAACCATAAGATCGATAGCAGTATCGAACTTAGCCCAAACAGCGATTTAGTAAGGTAAGCTACACAGTTGTGTCGCGGTTTGATTTGCATGGACGCCATTTAGAAGAGAGAAGTTTTGGAGAGAACGTTAGGTTTGAAGAAGATGAAGCTTTGAAGGATTAGGTCAGGGATATTTATAGGGTACGGGTTAGAAAACGACTGAAGGATTGGTGTTAGTCATCAGTAGTTTTAAACGACTGTTGACATGGTATTACCCTTTCAGACGTTGAAACAGCTGAAGTCGTGGTGTTAGGCATCAGTAGTTAGAAAACTACTGAAGCCGTGGTTTTGACTTCAGATGATGAAACAACTGAGGACTTGGTGTTTGTCATCAGTAGTTGTGAAACTACTGAAGACAGTGGTTTTGTCATCAGTTGTTGTAAACAGCTGAAGACTTGGTATTAGTCATCAGTAGTTATAAAACTACTGAAGACATGGTTTTGCTTCAGTTGTTTAGAATGAAACAGCAGTTGTTGAAACAACTGAAGAGAAAGTTCTCTTCAGTAGTTTTCGTCAATTCATAGCCTTTCAGCTGTTTCATACTGTCCTCAACACTTACTCATCAGACTTTGCATCTGCTTTTCAGGTGTTTCATAGGACGTCAGTACTTATCTGTTTGTACTGATTTCAGTAGTTGTAACTACATCAGTAGTTGTAACTACATCAGTAGTTGTAACTACATCAGTAGTTTGGAACAGATAAAGTACTTCAGTACTTGTGAGGCATTTAGCCATCAGTAGTTATAAAACTACTGAAGGTGAAAGGACTCATCAGTACTTATATGTGACATGGTACCAATGATCACCAGTAATTACTACTGAAATCATCAGTAGTTGTCACTTATTCTAGCTGCAGCATACCAAGCCTTAACACAAGGTTTTGGAAAGTAGAACTATCCAAAGGCTTAGTAAAATATCTGCAAGCTCATCAGCACTAGGCACAAACTTAGGATCAATCAGACCTTTTTCAAAGCAATCCCGATAAAATGATGTCTGATCTCTATATGTTTGGTCCTAGAGTGCTGGACTGGATTTTTGACAATACACAGAGCTGAAGCACTATCCATTAATAATGGAGTCTTAGTCTCTGTAATGCCATAATCCAGAAGTTGGTTCTGAAGCCAGAGTACCTGAGAGGTACAACTTGCAGCAGCAGCAATGTACTCGGCCTCAGCAGTTGATGTAGCAACAGATGTTTGTTTCTTACTCTGCCAAGAAATCAAACAGTTGCCTAGGAATTGACAACCACCAGAAGTTGACTTTCTAGTTAACTTGCACCCTGCATAGTCACTATCTGAAAAAGCAACTAATTTGCAAGAGTGTCCAGTGGAATACCATAAACCCAGAGATTGTGTACCTTGCAAATATCTAAAGATTCTCTTGACTGCAATCAAATGAGACTCTTTAGGAGCAGCCTGAAATCTAGCACAAACACATGTAGCAAACATAATATCTGGTCTAGAAGCTGTTAAATACATCAAGGACCCAATCATACATCTGTAAAGCGTTTCATCAACAGCTTTACCTTTCTGATCAGCATCCAGTTGTGTGGTGTTGCACATGGGAGTAGAACAGGGCTTACAGTTTTGTAAATCAAACTTATTCAAAAGATCTTTTGTATATTTTGACTGATGAATAAAAGTTCCATCAGCCTTTTGTTTGATTTGCAAGCCTAGAAAGAACTGTAATTCTCCCATTGCACTCATTTCAAACCTCTTTTTCATTAATGTTGTAAAATCATCACACAACTGGGGATCAGAGGATGCAAAAATAATATCATCAACATAAATCTGAACAAGTAGCTTATGCTGATCCACCTTCTTAATAAACAAAGTTTTATCAATGGAGCCTCTAGTGAATTATTCTTAAGAAGAAAAGTAGAGAGTGTCTCATACCAGGCTCTAGGAGCTTGTTTCAACCCATAAAGAGCCTTATCAAGTTTATACACCCATTCAGGATGTTTATTATCCTCAAAGCCTGGTGGTTGACACACATAAACTTCTTCCTTTATTTTACCATATAAAAATGCACTTTTGACATCCATTTGAAAAACTTTAAGATTGTGGAATGCAGCATAGGCTAAGAACAATCTGATTGCCTCTAGTCTGGCTACAGGGGCAAAGGTTTCATCATAGTCAATACCTTCTTCTTGTGAAAACCCCTGTACAACCAGTCTAGCCTTGTTCTTAACAATAAGCCCATTTTCATCAGTTTTATTCCTAAACACACCCATTTAGTGCCTATTGCACACTTACCTGGGGGAAGAGGAACAAGTTCCCACACTTGCTGTTTCTTGAACTGAAGTAGCTCAAGCTGCATAGCTTCAACCCATCCATTGTCTCTCAAAGCAACATGGTAGTTCTTTGGCTCTAGCTGACTGATGAAGAGAGCATAGAAGCAGAAGTTAGACAATTGACTTCTGGTTGAAACACCAGCATTGATATCACCAATAATCTGAGACATGGGGTGATTCTTCAGTTCTTGATAAACAATGAGATCTGTGCAAGTGTTTGTAGAACCTTCAGCAGCAGCAGATGTTGATGTAGACTCTTGAAACCAAGAATTAGATGGTAACTCAAAAGATGTAGAGGAAACAGAGATCTCATCAGCATTTGTTGTGGATGGAACTGCTGAAGCTACAGGAACATCAAATTTAGCAGACACAGGCAGTTGGTCACTAAACTTGAATAGGTGAGTATTGATATTATCATCATCATCATCAATACCACCAGGTGGAAGACATGCTGCAGAAGATGATTTAGCCACAGGATCTGCAACAGCTGGAGGTTGATAAGGAACATATTGCAGTATGTCCAAATCAAACAACTCCACAGGGTTTTGTGGAATCTTGTCCAAAGGAGATTCATTAAACTTCACATGCAAGTCTCTTCAACTATCTTTGTTCGCAGTTGAAGACTCTGTATGCCTTGCAAGTAGATGAATAACCAACAAAATACCCTGCATCCACCTTAGGATCAAATTTATGGAGTTGATCCTTTGTGTTGAGAATAAAACAGGGACACCCAATGCTTTGAAAAATGAAATTAGAGGAGCCAGAGCCAAGTGATGGAGAACTTCATATGGAGTCTTCATCAACCTCTGATTTACTAAAACTCTATTTGCACATAGCAAGCTGTGTTAACAGCTTCAGCCCAAAAGGTCAGTGGCAAACCAGAGTCAGCCAGCATGGACCTTGCAGCTTCAATGAGGGTCCTGTTCTTTCTCTCCACTACTCATTTTGTTCTGGAGTCCTTGGGATGCTAAACTGCCTTTTGATTCCCTTTGAAGATAGAAGTCATCAAGTGTATGGTTTCTGAATTCAGTTCCATTATCACTCCTATACACTTGACTGGAAGGGAATACTGCTTCTCAATATACAACACAAAGTGAATAATCTTCTGAGCAACCTCATCCTTTGAATGTAGAAAGAAAGTCCATACAAATCTGGAGTAATCATCCACAATTACCAGACAGTATTTCTCTTGCCATGCTCATCACTCTCACAGGACCAAATAGATCCATATGCAGTAATTGCAAGCAGGCAGTGGACTTAGGCTCTTCAATAGGAGGGAATGAGACTTTGTGTTGTTTTCCTTTTAAACAAGCAGTGCAGGTTTCATCACAGTGGAACTCCTTTATTGGTAAGCCTCTGACTAAACTATTGTGGATAAGCTGATTCATGTTTTTGAAATTAACATGACCCAGCCTTCTGTGCCACAGTTTAGATTCTTGAGAAGAGGCTTTGGAAAATAGGCAAGGATTGCCTCGAGATCTATTTTCTTGGAAAGATCTAAGGCATACACTCTTCCTGTCCTGTTGGCTCTCAGGAGAGTGTGATCATCCAACACCTTGTCAATCAAATGCAGAACTTTGGATGACAGAATCCTACAGTTCTGACTGGTGAAAAGAGCAACATGGCCTTTATCACACATTTGACTGACACTCAAGAGATTGTACTTGAGATTTTCCACATGATTAACATCATCAAACTTGATTTCTCCATTGGAGACAAAGCCATTTCCAATGATGTAACCCTAGCATCATTGCCAAAAGAAACAAAACCCTTCTTTCCTTGAGAGTAGTCATGAAGAAGAGAGCTGTTCCCAGTCATGTGCATAGATCCCCCACTGTCTACATACCAGATGCTACTTTGGCATGTTGGAGAACCCTGCAATAATAAACAATCAGTTAGTTTTGGAGACCCAAACCTTTTTGGTTTTGGGCCTGGTCTCATCAATAGATGGTAAACTAACAGGTTTATTTGAAACAACAGCCTGAGAGGAAGAAGATGGTGAAGAAGAGGAATCCTTTGGCTTGGATCTCCTTTTCTGTGGTTTCAACATAGGAGCATCTAATTGGTTAACTCTACCCAACAGATGTTGAACCATCATAACCAGCTGTGTCTGATTTTGTGATAAAGCTTTCAGCTCATCAGACACATTGCCAGTGGAGTTTGATAAGTTCCTATGTTGCACCTTCTTCTTCTGAGCACTCTCAGCTGTCACCTGTTTAACCCCTCCCTTTTGGATTTCTTTGAGGACTTAAGGGTTACAGGATTTGATGTTGCTGATACAAATGTGGTCTCAAACTCAGTTTTCATTTTTACCATTTTCTCTTTAATTTCTTCTTTTTGTTTGAGTTTGGAACCTCTTTTGTACCAGCAATCATCTGTAAGATGATTGAACAAACCACATACTTCACATGGTTTCTTCTTCATCTTAGGTTGATCATCAACTAAAGAGGGTGAAGCAACTGAAGACTTGTTTCAGTGCTTTGGAAGCATTGTTTGCTTTCTTGACTGCCTCTTTAGTAGTCTTCAAACTCTTTCTACTGACAGTTTTCTTCTCTTCAGTACTGGCAGTAGTTGGAGTTTGAACTTCAGGTGTTAAATCCTGCTCTCTAGTCCTTTCAGGACTTTCAGAATTAACTCCTGAGTTGATCAACTCATTGATCATGTGAGTGTCAGCATTTGAACCATCAACATCAGCTGATAGGTTCTGAGAGGGCTTGATGCTGACTTCTACTTCTGATTGTGCTGTATCAGAAAGTAGATCACATGATGAGATGGATTGGTTATTACTCTCACCATCAGATTCTACCTCTGCTCTTGGAGTAAAATCTGTAGGTGGAGCAGTGTGATTGTAACCAATGCCAAACTTCACATTGGAAGCAGATTGCTTACTAAGAAGCATTTCAAAACCTTTGCATGATTGTACCCATCTATCACACTCTACCTGGGTAACTGCAAGGGTTTCTTTGAGATCTTTATACTTCTCTAGAAGTATCTCTTCCCTAGCCTTATCATCAGTTATTTGGCATTTCAGTTTGTAAATCTCATCATTTTTATCATTAAGCACAGACTCAAATTCAGCTTTGCTTTTGGAAATTATTTGTTCTAGCTCAATGTTCTTGTTGATTAAAGCTACATTTGCTTCTCTAATAGATGCAAATGCTGCTATGCATGTTTCAAACATAATTTGGCTTTTGCCTCAGAGGATACCTGTGATACCTTTGGTGTAGAGGCATTAGAGGATGAAGTATCAGCAGAATCCAAAGCCATAAGAGCTAGATTTCCAAAGGACTTTCACCACCATGTTGACCAGCACCTGAGAACAGTTGTTCATGACCAGACAAGTCATCTGGTAAACTGCTCCAGTCAACAACTCCTGGGGTGAAGAAGCTGTGTTGTTGAGGTTGAGTTTGTTGATGAGATTGGGAAGGCGTTGTGGTTCAGGCAATGCTTGTGGTTGTTGTGCAATTGGAGCTTGAACAGGATTGGTTGAGGCACATAATAGCAGGGATAAGGATATGACATTTGACCCTGGGGAACAAAGTATGCAGGAGATCTAGGATGTGAATATGACCAGAACCAGCAGGATGTTGCCCTCTGTTTTGTGGACTAGTAGGAAAAGTCACAAAGGGTGCAGAAGAGTTAGATCCAGTTGATCTACACTCTCTTGCAAAGTGTCCCAGCCTTTGGCATTTGTGACACCTCAACTTACTCTTGTCAAAACCAACTTTGGTTTTGCCAGAGAGTCCAGGAAATTTCCTGCCAGTTCTCTTATAGAACTTCTGAGATCTGATATTAATCAATGCCATTTGGCTCAGAATATCCATCTCTTCTAGATCATCATCAGCTATTCCTTTCAGATCATCCATGATGAAGCATAAATTGTCACTATTACTGCCAGAATGACTCTCAATACCAACAAATGCATGATCAGAACTATTGAAGAGAAGAAATCTATAGGCTCATCAGTGAGCTTTCTGATGAGACAGTTTCCTCTTCTGCTCTATCTCTCTTTCAAATGTAAGCAGTTTCCCATGAAGTTGGGTGAGAGATAGGCCTTCCAGATTTGCACTGGAGCGTAGGACAATAGTGTATGTGTCCCATCTCTCAGGCAGTGATCTGAGGAATCTGTTGTTCATCTGGCTATTGGTGTATTCCTGTTTCACCATTTCAGCTCAGATATCAAGCAGGAAAAACGCTCAAACTGTTGAGTCAGTGTCTCACCCTTTCTATGAGAGAATGTCTCATATTGTTGGGCAAGGATTCTCTATTGTTTGCTAAGACCTCATCTGTGCCACCGAATTGTTCCTTCAGGGCATTCCAGAGATCATGAGCAGTTTCATGATGCATAAGCCCGAATAGATTTCATTAGGCAGTGCCATGGCCAGAATTCCATGGGCTTTAGCATCAATCTCAAACGTTTCCGATCTTCATCAGAGTATTGTTCCTTCTTCTTCGGAACCATTTGATTGGTTTCCGGATTGTTCACCATAGGCTTATGTGGTCCATGTACCACAGATGTCCAACAACCTGAACTGTTAACAGACAGGTGATGAAGCATTCTTCGTTGCCATATGTTATACTCGGTCCTAACCAGCATCGGAGGCTTGGTTGAGGAACCGGTATTGTGAGGATCATTAGAAGGAGTCGTCATCTCAGATTCAATCAAATTCGGTTAAGCTAAAACAGATTTAGAACAAAAACGCAACAACCAATTGAACCAGAAGATCTCAAATAAATGAACGAAAGCGACAGAAATTCAATAATCTATAACCAGTTCTTGCGAATACGCTAATTCAATCAAACACAGATATCAATTAGCAGTTTCAATGATCAATTGTTAGATCGATCAATGATTAACCTGCTCTGATACCACTTGTTAGGATCAGTGATCTATGTTTGATTGATTGAGAGTATAGCAGCGGAATTAACAATGAATTAGTCGATTCACAAGAACAAAACGATATTCAATGAAGAACAAAGACGGTTATAGAGAGAGAATTTCTGCAAATATATTTCATTCAATATTCGCTTTCGTGGTAACAGAATGTCACAATTACAATTAGGTCGACACCTCTTATATAAGAGATGTGACGTCTGCTGATGTCACTTGATAGTGACATCTAACAGATTTATTACAACTGAAACACAACTACTGAAGATGTCAAAACAGCTGACATCTCCTTACAAAAATGCTAAGTGTTATCAGTTGTTATAACTACTGAAAACATAAAATACTGAAACTACAACGACTGAAGAACAAGCTCTTCAGTCGTTTTACAAAACTACTGAAAGTAAAAATATAAAACTACTGATATCACAACTACTGAAGAAGTACTCTTCAGCTGTTGTGACAAACTACTGAAACTTCAGTACTTGGTCTTCAGACTTGAACTTCAGATGTTTCATCAGCTGATGACTTCAGTAGATATCATCAGCTGATGTCTTCAGTCTTTGTCTTCAGACTTTGTACATCAGTTGTTGATCTTCAGCACTTGTAAACTCTTCAGCTGTTGTACTTCAGTACTTTGTCTTCAGCTTCAGCACTTGTGTTCTTCAGCTGTTCAGCTTCAGTACTTGTGTTCTTCAGCTGTTCAGCTTCAGTACTTGTGTTCTTCAGCTGTTCAGCTTCAGCACTTGTGTTCTTCAGCTGTTAGTCTTCAGCACTTGTTCTTCAGCTGTTCAGCTTCAGCACTGGTGTCTCAGCTGTCGGCTTCAGTACTTGTGTTCTTAAGCTGTTGTACTCAGCACTTCGTCATTAGCTGTTGTACTTCAGCACTTAGTTTCTTCAGCTGTTGAAGTCTTCAGCACTTGTCTTCAGCTATTGAAGTCTTCAAGCACTTGTCAAACTGCTGATGAAGCTTTCAGCAGTTGTTGTGATACATTGTGGGATTAGAGGTTTCGGATCTGTGCCTCATGGTCTTTGGTCCAACAGGGCTGAGAGCTGACCATGGAGGAACAATACCTTTCTAGGCTATACAAGAGAGTCATTACAGACCATAGTGGGGAAGTAGATCTCATGGATGGGGTAACAGCACTATGTCCAGTTCCCCAAGACAGAGTTCCCATTCATACTTTGCCAAAAGCTCAGAGACTCTCCCAGGCCTGTGCTTAAAGGTTCACTTCGGAGCTTGATTTAGAAGACAAAACCACCAGCTTCGGCCATAATAAGTGGGACATCTCATAAGTTTAGAGGTTTTGGCTGCATTGGTTCAGGGGGAGTTTGTGGACCAAAAAAGAACCAATGAGCCTGATCAGAAAAACTCTAAGTTCTACAGACATCACACATACTACTGAAGATTGATCAGCTGTTGTAACAAAGTCTGAAGATGAACAGCTGAAGACTACTAAAGTAATGAAGACTTCAACAGCTGAAGACTAAAGTAATGAAGACTTCAAAGCTGAAGAAAAAGTACTAAAGACTTCAACAGCTGAAGACCAAAGTCTGAAGATCAACAGCTGAAGCTAAAGTACTGAAGAATTCACAGCTGAAGACTAAAATACTGAAGACTTCAACAGCTGAAAGACAAAAAGTCTGAAGATCACAGCTGAAGAACAAAGTTAGTACTGAAGATCAACAGCTGAAGTACAAAGACTGAAGACTCAGCTGATGACAACAGTTGAAGTTCAAGTACAAGTACTGAAGCCTTCAAAGTTTGTTACAACAGCTGAAGAAGCATTCTTCATGTTGTGATGGTTTCCTTTCAGTAGTTTTCTTTTTTGTTTCAGTATTGTAAAACAACTGAGAAGCATGTTCTTCGTTGTTTTAGTTTCAGTAGTTTCTTTTCAGTGGTTGTAGTGATAGTTAACACTTAGTATTTTTGTAAGAAGATGTCAGCTATTTGACATCTTCAGTAGTTGTGTTTACTATCAGTAGTTTGAATAATTCTGTTAGATGTCACTATCAAGTGACATCAGCAGACGTCACATCTCTTATATAGAGGTGTTGACTAATTGTATTTGTGACATTCTGTTACCACGAAAGCAAATATTGAATGAAATATCTTTTGCAGAATTCTCTCTATCTATAACCGTTTGTTCTTACCTTGAATATCTTTTGTGTTCTTGTGAATTGGCTAATTCATTGTTTGATTTCCGCCGCTATACTCTCTAGTCAATCAAACGTAGATCACTGATCCTAATAGGGCTTCTCATCATCATCATCTAAGGGAGCTGTACACACATTTAATTGGATTATTATCATCAAAAATGCCCCGAAGTAGATCCAACCAGTCGTGACCAGTTATTCCTATTCTTCATCAAATCATCTTCAATTCGGGTTGAAACATGAGGATATTTTGGTGTCAAACCTAACCTTCTATCATTTCCAAAACACTTATCTTTATCAAGTGAGTATTCATTATCCTTTTTATGTGTTTTATATTTTGAGGAAATCATGTGATTCTATATTCAATCATGGTTATTTATTGTTATTCTATTTCATTGTAAATTCAATTCAAGACATGTTATGTTATTACTTGCAATTACGTGTTCATAGTTAGATAAACTAGATGATATAATCATCAATTCATGCAACCACGCAACAATGATAGATCTATTGGTATCATAAATCCACCCCGTTTGTTTAGTCGCGTGGTGATTGGAACCAGAATCATTCATTCTATAAGGCTTCGTCTGTGGACCGAGTCGATTCAGTCATTAGGGTTGATTGTGTTGGTTTATCTTTTATGTTACATTGTTGCATTTAAGTCTTGACATTACCATGTGAATTGAATTATTTCCAAGATATTAAATCAACCTATATATGTATATATAAACCTGTGATTACTCACCGGCTAATTTGTTAGCTGAGTCGTTACTTTTTCACATGATTTCAGGAAATGTTGTTTAGAGGATTTTTCTCTAGTCACATAGGATTGGACTTAGTCAAAAAAATAACGAAAACAATATTATGTTATTTGGTTTTACTTTAATTGTGCTGTAATGTGTTACTTGACTAGCATTACTCAATACATAAATGACTTTTAATGTTATTTCAATGTATTTATTACCATGTGCTATGAAAAATCGTCTCACATTCATCCGCCCTGATGATTCTGCCATTGATCGGGGTGTGACAATCAACTCAACCAAAACAACCACCATAACTACCCATCCTCAATCCTAAAACCTTACCCCAAACCCTATCCTCATCCACCAAACAACAACCTAAGAAATCCTCTCAACCATCTAAGCCTCTTTCCTTAGAAGAGTTTAAGGAGACCAAGAGAAAGCTCATCAACTGCATATCATTGAGCAATATCTCTTGTGAAGAGGAGTCTGTCAAGCTAACTTGCATTGATGACTCCTCATGTTCCCTCACAAGAGAGCAATTCCTTGATCTACCTAGAAGAACACTAGACCAAGCTATAAGACTCCTTGGCCTCAACTCTAATTTACTAAATGATGAAGAGAAGAAGCTTAGAAGAATCCTGGTGACTCTACTAGATACAAAGAAAAAGGGACAAGATTCCTAGTCAGCCTCTTATACCAAGAAAGAAGATCATCCGATGGAGATTTGATGACTCTTCTCATAAATTTGTTTTGGAAAGAGAGAATGAAGAGAGAAATAGGCGGAATGCCTCTTCTCTACTATACTCAAGCAGATTCAATATTGCTAAGTTAGCAGAGAAACCATTCTCCAATCCCTCCAACTCTGAGATAGTTGCGCACATCCAAAACCATCTGTGTAGGCTTCATCTTGCTGAGCTAACTACTAAAGCTAAGATTGAAGAGGATTTGAAGGCAAGTGAGAAGGAAGACAAGTAAAGGTCAACCATCAAAGGCAAAGCCTTTTTACAAATGGTGGAAGGCCAAGAATTGGAACCAATAGTCATATGGGAGTATGACTACAACTTTCATCGACTAACTCTCTTCAAAGGGACTTAGCAGAGGGTACATATCATTTAGAATGATAGACTGGATCTCCTATCAACGAATGATTTGTACAAGCTTCTCAGCACCACTTTAAGGAAGAATAAAGAAACAGATAAATATCTTTTGTCCCTGGTGCTGAAGGTTTTAAAGAGAAGAAACAAGTGAAGTTTTGGTAGCATCAGCCTAGGGGGAGTTTGTTGGATCAAGTATGGCTGGTGCAACCAAAACCAACACTTAGACAATTTGGGTACAACTAATAAATAACTTCCGAAGACAATATCAGCACTTCCGAAGACAGAATTGAACTTTCGAAGTCAAGTCTGAAGGAAATTTCGAAGACAAACTTCAGCTTGTGAAGACAAAGTCTTTGATCTTCCGAAGTTCAACCCTTAGAAGAATTGATAACTACAACTTTTGAAGTATGAAGTCCTAAGGAAGCCTCAAAAGAAGTAGCTACTTCTGAAGTATAAGTGGCTTCGGAAGAATTTGTTCTTCCAAACCCGGTTAACCTTTGGAAGTACCTACTATGAACCAGTGGACATAAGTACGGTCTGTCTAACACTTCGCTGCAAATCTCTGAGATATTGCATGGTGCTTTCCCACTCCCATGTACTTGGCCATACTTTATTCCATTGTTCACCTTTTATCAATTAGTATAGTTGCCAACTTTAGTTGGTGACAAAAGGTAAGTCATGGAGATGTCATGACTACCAAATCTTAGATAAGACATTATCTAAGATACCTTAACTATAGCTTTGTAGTATTTGTTTTAGTCTTAGGTTTCCGGCTGGTATCAAAGTATATCCGGCTATAGATAGTAGTATATATAGTTTCTCACTGTAACACATGTAACATGCTTGTAAGAATCTTGTAATACTTTGTGTTGAGAAGTAATGTATATAAGTATCTTGAAAATTACTTTCTTTTGTTTTTGCTTGATTTACTTAGTATATTATCATCAACTCTTAAAAGGATTTTGCTTCATCATCAAATAGATTTTTACTTAGTAAGTTTAACAGAACTAAGCAGGTATTGAGTGACAAAACCAATCTTGCAAATATAAACAATGAAAGAAAAGTTTAAAAACAATTTTAAAGAGTTACCACCCTTTTTTACTTGTGCCGTGATCTAGTGTTCGAGACTCGATCAAATACAAGTTATTATATCGGTCTTAGCTACCTTTATTGTGTTAGGGTAAGTAAGGTCGTCTCCACAGGGAATATGTGGAAATTGGTTAATGATTTCAACTCGATTAACAAAAAGACATGAACTTTGATTTAAAAATTGGA
Organism: Flaveria trinervia; assembly: GCA_025506515.1. Classification (NCBI taxonomy): domain Eukaryota; kingdom Viridiplantae; phylum Streptophyta; class Magnoliopsida; order Asterales; family Asteraceae; genus Flaveria; species Flaveria trinervia. The sequence continues at coordinate 60,861,359 of CM046450.1, forward strand.
ACCTGAGAACGAGTTAATGATTACACATGCATAAAGCAAGAAACTTTAGAACAAATTTACTTAATTATAACAAACAATCACTTACGAGTTTTCAACTCTTCAATGTCAACAATTGATACGTTTATACTAGGGTTTGTAGGATCAATACTTCAAGATCTTGGATTTTGATTAAAATGACAACAAAGAAACAAGCTTTTAAGATTTGTTCATTCATAATGTTACCTATTTACCTATATCAAATTATCTACTTTTTTTAATGAGCTCACGATGCAAGAAAACCAAACTTGATAATCAAGCAAACAACATTATTTATAAGCTAATCTTTTAAATTATCCAAAACATAATGTTTCATTCAATTGATCAGTGTTCATTACAAAACCTAATCAAACATACCAATTGTCTCACTTGACATGAATTGTATTCCCGAAAGCAATCAAGAAAAAACTAGCCACTCATTGTCTTCATTGAATCTTCAATCTTGTTTTAATGATGATTGTAGATGATATGGGATGAATGTGAAGAATTGGAATCACCAAAAATTAGCTTAGAATCTTCAATTTTCATGTATGGGAATTTGTAGATCAAATTGGGATTGATTTGATTTAAATAAACATGAAAATACCAAAAATCCAGAGGTTGTTTGGCTAACCGTCGTAGTATACTCCGCCCCCGCCGTATCATATGTCACCCTCAACATTTATACGCCCAACTTTCTAAAATTTTAATCAAATACACCCAAAAATACGCCGCCCGGAGTATGATACGCCTATTCCCGGTGTATCATACGCCGCTACCTTAAAAATATATTTTTTGTAACTTTTTATATTTACATCTTAAGTCCTTATAGTTCCATATTTTGCAACGTTTGCTCTCAAAATAGACCTTATTTTGCTCCAAACACCTATGAATCAAATCATAAATAAAATAAACTTGTTCTACACTTATTATGATGTAAAATCACGTATTTAGATCAATTAAACATTGAATTATTACCACGCGATCATGTCGTCGCTTTAATCCGTTTTTGAACGTTGCGAGGGTTAAATGTTTGATTGACGAGATAAATGACAATTTGGATATGCATGACGAAAAGCCCAAATTTTCAACCGAACCAAAGAATTTTTAATGAAAGTTTGAAAATAGTTTATAATTAATATTTAAATATATATCAATGGAATCAACCTCAAGTGGTAGTATCTCGGTTAATGACCTGGTTTTAACTATAATGAATGTTGTTCGGGATGTGAAGGCTAAACAAAAAAGGGGTAACATACAACAAGCGAGCTCGATAGGTAAAGTGGAATATATTTTATTTCCATTATGACTATCGAAGATTATCATGATTTGATATTTTGGTTTGTGGAAAGAAAATGAATCCCAATTTTCAATTCTTTCTGCTATGGTCCGTAATTTACTAATCATCTAAGCTTCTACTGTAGCTTCGAATCTACTTTTTCTCTTAGTGACAGGGTAATATCATTACTGTTAATACATATGTACCTAGGTTCGGATCTTAATGTAATACGTCTTGAATGTCTTACGCCTATGTAATGCGTGGGTACTTAATGAAATGAGAATATTTGGTTGTGAGTTATAATGTTTAATACATCATTAATGAGTTGTGTAACGCATCTTGACTAGATTATATAGGTTTGTTATTGTTTGAATTGATATCCATAATGTTATGATAATGAATACATTCAAACTTGGTAAAGTGAAGTTCTCATGCGTCCGACTGGACCATGCGCCCCAACAGTGGGCATGCGTCCGAATGGCCATGCGACTGAGTGTCCATGCGCCTAAATAGTCCATACGCCTAAACAACTTCATGCGATTGACTCAGTCGCATGACTGAACACTCAGTCGTGCGAATGGTTAACTGTAGGATTCTATGTGCCCAAGACACTTAGAATATTGATGTGGTTAGTACGTTATGATCCAAGTCGGGTTATACCCAAATAATAAGCTTTGCAGACACAAACGATTATTTAATTAATGATGTGATCATGTAATTAAATAACAACACACACCAAATTTAGGAAATTGGTTTTCTAAACAATTATATGTGAAATGGGTTAAATCATAAGGATGATTTGTTGATGGATTTTATTAATCACATTGTTATTTAAAAGGGGTTTAAATAACATAAGATAATGTAATGTTAGTGATCTTTAATTAAAATGTTTAATTAAAGATTAGTGCATAAAACATATTAGTATGGTTCTTGCACTTGTCACACATTAAAAATCCAAGAGGGTCCATGAACTTTTAATATGTTAACAAGAGATTAAAAGAGAGAGAATCCTAGCCTTTTGAATAAGTTTTCGGCCACCCCTTGGACCAATGAGGTTCCCTTCTTTTATCATGGTAAGACACACACTCTTAAAGGTAGAGTGGAGGACTCTCCAAACCCTTCTTCTTCACATGCAAAAACACTCAAAAACACTCTTCTCTCTCCTGAAGTTCACGAACAGCAGCAGCCAGAAAAGAGATTTTGGAGTTGTTCTTGGTGTTATTCTTCCTAACAAGAAGGTGTAATGCTCACAAGCTTGGGGTATACTAACTTGAGCGTTCCTCTTCTTGGAGTCTTGGCCGAGATTTTGAGCATCTTATTCTTCTTTTCATTGGTCGACATTTGAGCTGGGAAGGTAGTTTATCACAGCTTATTGAAGCTGTGATTTTATGTTCAATTTCATTATGTTCATAGCTTGTTTATTCACATAAAAGATTCTTTTGATTTGGGTTTGTTTTTTCATCTTAAAACACCATAAAGAACATGAAATTTTCAGCTTATAAACATCTTATAATGCTTCAGTTCTGCTGCGTTTTTCAGAAAGTTTAAAAGGTTAAACTTGTTCATTTTGTCTTCTATCAAACCCTTCAATGGCATCAAGAGCCTGTTATGTGGATAACTTGCTTGTGCAAGAGAAGAAGCAAAAGTTTGCTACCAATGACCCATGCTTCAAGTGTGGGGAGATTGGACATTGGGCAAGAAATTGTCCTATTCATCTCCAAGAGTTGAAATCCAAGAGGGATGCCGGGCAGACCTCAGGTACAATATACATGATTCATATTGATCTTAATGTTACTTCTTCAAACACATGGGTATTAGATACCAGATGTGGAACTCATATTTGCAATTTGTTGCAGGGGTTCAAAAGAAGTAGGGACTTCAATCAAGGGGATGTTAGCCTCTTCATGGGCAATGGAACCAAAGTCCAAGTTGAAGCTCGTGGGGACTACATCTTGAAACTTCCAAGTGGCTTGGATGTTATTTTGAAGAATGTTTTGTATGCTCCTAGTTTGACTAGGAACATTATTTCTGTATCCCAATTAAGACTTTATGATTATGTATTATCTTTTATTGAAAATGATATTCATGTTTCTTTAAATGATATGTTCTATTTTAAAGCTATACCCATTAATGGTATTTATGAATTGGTTCATAAAATGCTTTAAATAGTTCATTGTACCATACTAACACCAAGAAACTCAAGTTAGATTTGAGTGATACCTATCTTGGCATTGTCGTCTTGGTCATATAAACAAGAAACGTATACAAACACTTCAAAAGAATGGTCTTTTAAAAATAAATGAATGTGATTCATTTGCTGTATGTGAATCTTGTTTACAAGGTAAAATGACTAAGGCACCCTTTAGTGGAACTAGCGAAAGGGCAAAAGATTTATTAGGAATCATACATTCGGATGTATGTGGTCCTTTTAAGCCAATGACTAGGAATGGTGAAAGATACTTCATTACCTTTACCGAAGATTATAGTCGCTATGGGTATGTGTACTTATTAAGGCACAAAGATGAAGCTTTTGAAATGTTCAAAATCTTCAAGAATGAAGTGGAAAATCAACTCAACAAGTCGATTAAAGTTCTCTGCACCGATAGAGGAGGTGAATACCTAAGTGATGCTTTTCAAGATCATCTTAGGAATTTTGGGATTGTCTCACAACTCACTCCACCTGGAACACCACAACATAATGGTGTGTCTGAGAGGAGGAATCGAACCTTATTGGATATGGTCCGATCTATGATGGCTAGAAGCACATTACCTCTATCATTTTGGGGTTTCGCTTTGCTCTCCGCAGCCCGTATTCTAAATATGGCCCCAACCAAAAAGGTGGAAAGGACACCTTTTGAGATATGGCATGGAAGAGTTCCATCCCTATCATACTTAAGGGTCTGGGGTTGTGAGGCTTATGTTAAGACCCCCACCCCAAACAAATTGGAAGTCCGATCCACCAAGTGTATCTTTGTTGGATACCCTAAAGATTATATGGGATATTATTTCTATGATCCACTGGAACAAAAGGTGTTTGTTGCCAGAAAGGGTGAGTTCTTAGAAGCAAAGTTCCTCATGGAAGGAACTAGTAGTAGAACAGTCGATCTTGAGGAGGATCAAGAACCACAACCTAATGCACGTTGGTTGAAACTAGCACTCAACATGTGGATGTTGAAGATGATCAAATGGTTGATCAATACACACAAAACGTTCGCAGAAGTGGTAGAACTAGTAATCCACCTGAAAGATACGGATTTTTCATGGATGGATGCTATGTGGTAGATTCAGATGAACCAACCACATACCATGATGCAGTGTCAATTCAGATTGTGACAAATGGCTCGAGGCCATGAGCGTTGAGATGCAATCCATGCATGACAATCAAGTATGGGACTTGGTTGTTCCACCTCTTAACTGCAAAATAGTTGGAAGCAAGTGGGTTTTTAAGAAAAAAACCGATATGCATGGAAACTTGGATACTTACAAGGCTAGACTTGTAGCAAAGGGTTTCACTCAAACCCAAGGGGTTGATTATGATGAAACCTTCTCACCTGTTGTGATGCTAAAATCTATAAGGATATTGTTTGCCATAGCTGCTCATTATGATTATGAGATTTGGCAAATGGATGTCAAAACCGCTTTCCTAAATGGATATCTTGAGGAAGATGTCTATATGGTTCAGCCTGAAGGTTTTGTCGATCCCAAACATCCCAATAAAGTATGCAAGTTAATGAAATCAATCTATGGATTGAAGCAAGCGTCGAGAAGCTGGAATCATCGTTTTGATGAGGAGGTAAAGAAATTTGGCTTCATAAAAAACGCTGATGAGGCTTGTGTGTATAAGAAGGCTAGTGGGGAACATAGTAACTTTCCTAGTATTGTATGTTGATGACATACTACTATTTGGAAATGACATTCCACCTTGGAAGGTGTAAAAACCTGGCTTGGAAGTTGTTTTTCCATTAAGGATCTTCGAGAAGCCGCCTATATTCTAGGAATAAAGATCTATAGGGATAGATCAAGGCGGTTGATTGGTTTAAATCAAAGTGCGTATATTGATAAATCTTGAAAAGGTTCAAGATGGAGAACTTTAAGAAAGGTACCGTACCTATTCAAAGAGGAACGATATTAAGTACGACTCAATGTCCTAGCTCAAAGGATGAGCAAGATAAAATGAAGGCAATCCCATACGCATCTGCTATTGGATCCATCATGTATGCAATGATATGCACTCGACCGTACGTGTCATGCGCCTTAAGCATGACAAGTCGTTACCAGCAAAATCCTGGAAACAATCATTGGATGGCTGTTAAGAACATACTTAAGTACCTAAGGAGGACAAGAGATATGTTCCTAATCTATGGATCTGGTGATGGGGAACTCGTTGTAAAAGGTTACACGGATGTGAGTTTCCAAACCGATTGTGATGACTCTCGGTCACAATCGGGATATATTTTCATTCTGAATGGAGGAGCGGTCTCTTGGAAGAGCTCCAAGCAGGATGTGGTGGCTCTATCAACTACAGAATCAGAATACGTTACCGCCTCATTGGCAGCTCAAGAAGCTGCATGGTTGAAGAAATTCATTGCCGATCTAGGGGTTGTCCCTTCCATTCAGGACCCCCTAGAGATCTTTTGTGTAACGAGGGTGCGATTGCTCAAATCAAGGAACCTTGTGCTCATCAAAAGACAAGGCACATTGAGCGGAGATTCAACTACATACGAGATAAAGTTGAAACGGGAAAGATATGTATTCGCAAAGTTCACACGGATAAGAACATTGCGGATCCTCTCACGAAGCTCCTTGAAAAGGCAAAGCATGAAGGTCATACTTGTGCCATGGGACTTCGATATTCTAGTGATTGGATTTGATCTGTAAATTTTGTATTTGGATATGTGGAACTCTTTATTATTTGAATAAAATTATTTGGTTATAATGTTTCAATTAATGTTCCAATTTAGCATGTTTAGTCCATGAGTAAATAGTTTACTCTAAATGTCCATAGTCGTTCATACTTGTGGGAACAAGTGTCAGGGTAAGATTATTATGAACTTGGATTGGTTGATATTCATAAGGATGAATATAGAGCAATGGGTTGCTACTAAGGTTCATAGATATTTGTGGGATACAAATATTGGACTAACCCGCATCTCAAAGTTTACTACATGGAATCTTATTGATTGATCATAAATAAATTTGAGTAAAGGCGAATATCATTTGGTATCCTCCGACCTGAGATACATATTGGGTTTTGATATTCACCAAGTATTATACCTTGAGCTAATTCTTTACTATCCTGAAATAGTGGACAGTACATAAGGGTATGTTCAGGTATGACACGAGGTGTTTGTGAAAAACGTATGTGGTCAAGATGGAATTTGTTCCTCTTATTCGTTGAGAGTTAGATGTCTAAGGCCTGATTAAGTTAAATCAACAAGGAATGATCATTCTGTGTCCTTGGATTTAACATGACATCTGTAACAAAAGGATAGATGATTGATTCACCTAAATCATTTCAAGTAGTATACTTGAATAAGATGATATTATTGAATGGTTATAAGTCATGCGTATTAAGGGTAGTAAACCGTTGTTAGGCGGTATTTACTGCCTGCATCAATCTTCTATGAATCTTGGGCAAGTGGGAGATTGTAGGATTCTATGTGCCTAAGACACTTAGAATATTGATGTGGTTAGTACGTTATGATTCAAGTCGGGTTATACCCAAATAATAAGCTTTGCAGACACAAACGATTATTTAATTATGATGTGATCATGTAATTAAATAACAACACACACCAAATTTAGAAATTGGTTTTCTAAACAATTATATGTGAAATGGGTTAAATCATAAGGACGATTTGTTGATGGATTTTATTAATCACATTGTTATTTAAAAGGGTTTAAATAACATAAGATAATGTAATGTTAGTGATCTTTAATTAAAATGTTTAATTAAAGATTAGTGCATAAAACATATTAGTATGGTTCTTGCACTTGTCACACCTTAAAAATCCAAGAGGGTCCATGAACTTTTAATGTGTTAACAAGAGATTAAAAGAGAGGGAATCCTAGCCTTTTGAATAAGTTTTCGGCCACCCCTTGGACCAATGAGGTTCCCTTCTTTTATCATGGTAAGACACACACTCTTAAAGGTAGAGTGGAGGACTCTCGAAACCCTTCTTCTTCACATGCAAAAACACTCAAAAACACTCAAAAACACTCAAAAACACTCTTCTTCTCTCCTGAAGTTCACGAACAGCAGCAGCCAAAAAAGAGATTTTGGAGTTGTTCTTGGTGTTATTCTTCCTAACAAGAAGGTGTAATGCTCACAAGCTTGGGTATACTAACTTGAGGGTTCCTCTTCTTGGAGTCTTGGACGAGATTTTGAGCATCTTATTCTTCTTTTCTTTTGGTCGACATTTCAGCTGGGAAGGTAGTTTATCACAGATTAATGAAGCTGTGATTTTATGTTCAATTTCATTATGTTCATAGCTTGTTTATTCACATAAAAGATCCTTTTGATTTGGGTTTGTTTTTTCATCTTAAAACACCATAAAGAACATGAAATTTTCAGCTTATAAACATCTTATAATGCTTTAGTTCCGCTGCGTTTTTCAGAAAGTTTAAAAGGTTAAACTTGTTCATTTTGTGTTCTATCAAACCCTTCATTAACCGCATGGCTTAATCGAACGAATGAACCATGCAAATGGTTCAGACGCCCGAATGAGTAACCCTAACCTATAATACCACCTATTTCATGAAAAAAAAGCATTGAATACACTTCGACTCCAGATGTACCCTAGCCATCCAGAGACCTCTAAGATCATACTCCAAGTTCATAGATCGCAGTAGATCGATTCCTAATCGATTCTTAACGTTAGATTCAATACATATTTGTTTCTATGTGCGTTATCACTAATTGGATCGCCAATCAAATAGGATTCTGCACTATTTGGTTTGGTATACACGTTAAGCAGTTAGTACATCGTCCCGTACATGGTCCTTAACAAGTGGTATCAGAGCTTTGGCTCTTGATTACATGTTGATTCAATCGTTTTTGATACAAAAAATTGTGTTTTTTCACTAAAAACACAATCTTTTTATGTCAAACGGTGTCTTAGACGTCTCCTGGCCATAAAGTTTAGTTTTTCCAGCATACGACAGTTAGGGTTTGTGAGAATTAGACTTTTTGCGGCCAAAACACGTTTGACCTACGAATCTTCAAACTTCAGCAGGTTCAGTCGCACGATTAGCTCAATCGTACGACTGAGTTCATTCGCATTCCCCAAACGCACGATTGGACTCATTCGTACTCTCATTCTTACGACTAAGAACCCTATTGGGACTGTTCAACCACATTACTTCATTGGGCTGACTCACTCATCCGCATTAGTTCAGTCGCACGATTGAACCATTCGCCTAGTTCAATCACCCGAATAAGCCCAATCGCATACCTTTATTCGCACACATAAACAGTTTGTTTAATAGTAAATTTAAGTGAAATGGAGGACCAGTTTTCAGCATACACAGCAAGTAAAGACACTCGTATTCAGAATCTATTGCTATTAGAGAACGAAGTGGGATTCATAATAAACCCCCAAAGCTTATCACGTTAGACGACTACCCACAATGGAAGTAACGTTTCGAAATCTACTTAAATGGAGTAGATACAAATTTGTGGGAGGCTATAGAGTTGGGGTACAACATGGCAGTAGGAGCTGACGGTGTCAAACTTACAATAAGTGGCATGTCTGATGCACAAAAGGTGAAACACAACGCTGAGAAGAAAGTCTACGCTTTGCTTACCCAGTCTATTCTGAAGGATATCTTCCATCAGTACTCGGAGTATACTCAAGCAAAGAAATTATGGGATGCGTTGGAGAAGAGGTATGATGGAAATGCCTCACTCAAGGCCATTAAGGCCAAAGCTTTGAAGAAGGAGTTGGACAACTTCTCTTTAATGGGAAAGGAAAGCATGGATGACGTGATAGACAGATTCTACCACTTGATGAGTGAGATGCACACTCATGGAGTAACAACATCGATGGAGGATAAGGTATCCAACTTTGCAGTTGTATTACCAGAGAAATGGGCTTCCTTCGTTTCAAATCTCAGATAGAATGGGATGCTCTCAAAGTTAGATATAAATGACTTCATTCTGAAACTGAGAGAGGAGGAGCTTAGGATGAAGTATAGAGCCCAAAAAGCCAACTATGATCAGAATCCGGTGCTTTACAACATGACTCCTCAGGCCAAGACATCTGGAGCACCACTGCAGACTGCCTTTGTCTCAAGCTCAGCAAGTCCAGCACAAGCATCTACTTCAGGGCCTGAAACATCAGGGTCGTCTGGTACCCAGTATATTATACCTGAAGCCAATGCAGCAAAATTGAAAACTGATAACTTTGGTAACGTGACTATTGAGGTGGCTAGAGAACACATGGACTTATTAGCTGCTGTAGTCCACTCCTATGATGGACTAATTGCTAGAAAGATAGGAAATTGCCACTTGGCAGATGAGGACTATGAACAGGTGGATGATATGGAGTTGGAACGGACGGATATAATGTGGGCCTTGGCAAGTGTTGTCCGACGAGCTAAAAAATTTGTCAAGATGACCGGATAGAACTTGGTTGCAACCAAGGACACGACCTTTGGCTTTGATAAGTCAAAGGTAACCTGTTTCAACTGTGGTGAGAAGGGGCACTTGAAACGGGAGTGTGTGAAGCCAAAGAAGACTGGTAATGGCAATCCCTTCTCGTCCTTTAATCGTCAGGACAAAGCCACATCTAGTAGTTCTACCTCATCAAGCAAGGACCCTAAAGCCTTGACTGCTAATGAGGATGAAGGACAGGACTGGAGCTTTCGGTTCATCACACTGGGAGAGTCTAACATAGCTAGTGTGGAGGACATAGATGACGATTCCGCAAGTGAGGGAGACATAGCAGTAGAGCTCGCAATATCAAATTCTGAAGACACTGCACCTGTGGTCAACCACCTGGCTGAAGAAGAAAAATCTAATCAATGCCAGAATCACCAAAATCAGAGTCAACAGATTCTGCACACATGGCTGATTCCTCTTCAATATCTCAGGTAAGTACTACTGACCAGTTGTTTAATAATCATGCTTGTTCTAATTGCAATAAACTTAGAGAAAGCATAGATTTAAAATTTGCTACGTTATTAGATCATAATGATAGCCTAGTAAAGGATTCGGAACTATGCACTGAAGCTAATAGAGTTTTAAAACAAAACAAGCACAGTTACAAGGAAAAGATAGACCTTTTGAACAAACAACTTAAGGAAATAGAAGTAGTTGCCTTTAACCAAACTAATGACATTAGGTACTATCTTAACTCCCTAGAGGACACTAGAAGCAGAAAGCAGTTTTAGAAGTAGAAGTCAACTCCTTAAAACAAAAACTGCACAGTTAGACAAGTTCATCTCATATTGTCCAACACTTAGTGGGAGAGAGAAATAACAGGGAGGGATTGGGATACAAAGTGGTTCCACCACCACCTGAGACCTTGATGAACACCAAAAGTAAACCAATTAATAATAACCCCATCAAGGATCATGTGTTGACCACTTCTCTTGTCAGTGACCCAGATTCCACAAGTAAATCAATTGAATCTGGGACTAAACAAAAGGAGTCCACTTCTAAGGCAAAAGAAAAGATGCTTGGTGTTAACCTGGAAAAAGAGTTTGAAAAGGTAAATTAAAGTCAGGTTCAAACAAAGTCAAATCAGAACCCAAAAGGACTATTAAACCTAATCAATCACGAGTATCATGTCAAAGTCCAGGTAAACAAGAAATAAAAGACGTTAAACCAGGTAAAGCAATTAAGTTTGTAAAACCCGACCATACATCTAACAAAGAAGTGTCTCAATCTAAACAAAATAAGGTCATCCGTGTGACACCTACATCTCCACAAAAAAAAAATAAACCGTAAAGTTGAAAGCAGATCTTGCTACAATCGTGGAGAGTACGATCACATTGCATCAAACTGTCCTTATTATCTAAAACTAGATCTTTTAAGAGGAACTCTGTGACTCCTCTTAAAAGGGACAGTGAATCCAAAGTTCAACCCATCAGCCAGTGTCTGTTTATCACAAACAGGCCTTACACAAAGCTGGTCTATGGAAAGAAAAATCCGCATCAGCTTCTAAAAATGAGAACAAATAGACATCTGAGCTTCCCTCAACCTCAAATGGTCAATAGGATGAGTTTATGTTGTGTGATGCCTCGGGGAACCGAAGCCAGTGAAGGCTTAGGTTCCTAACATGAACTAATGTTTTCATTGAATGTGTAGGGTGTTCGCTATATTGCTGAGACTAACACGTGGATTGTATATAGTGGAGCATCCAGGCACATGACGGGGAATAGAGCTCTCTTATCAAACATCAGACAAATCAAATGAGGGCATGTTTCATTTTCTGGAAACAAAGGCGGGTACATCACAACCCAAGGGGAAGTGGGAAATCAGAAAGTTAAGTTTGACAAAGTAAACTATGTCAAAAATTACAAAATAACTTAATTTTTGTTTCTTAGATATGTGACAAAGGCTTCAAAGTAGTCTTTGACAACAAGAAGTGCTACGTTCTGAAGAAGGACTACGTGATCCTGGAGGACCAAGTCCTAATGTCAGCTTCAAGATATAATGATCTTTATGTCTTGGATCTTTCAAAGGCCTCCACAACGGATAGTGAAGTTCAGTGCTCCTTGTCCAAAGCTACTGAGAAGGATTCCATCTCCTGGCATAGCAGAATGGGACATATAAATTCGAGGAAGATGAATCACTTGATCCCGAATGATCTAGTGAGGGGAGTGAACGTCAAAAACTTCCAACTCCTGGATTTCTGTGTTGCGTGCAAGAAGAGCAAACAGACGAAGAAGTCTCACATGGAAAAGAAAGTTCATTCCATAGAATTACCTCTTGAGCTTCTTCACATGGATCTGTTTGGTCTAGTCAGTACAAGAAGCATCGCATGCGACTCGTACTGCTACGTAGTTACTGATGACTACTCAAGATTCTCTTGGGTAATGTGTTTGACATTCAAATCGGAAATCGGAAACATTTGAATCCTTCATGGAATTAGTAACTACAATGGAATCCCTATACAAGCTGAAAGTACGACAAGTGCGCTCAGACAACAGAACCAAGTTCAAGAATCAGTGCATGGAGGCCTACTGCAAGGAAAAAGGAATTGTTCATCAATTTACCTGTGCGTACACTCCTCAGATGAACGGTGTTGTTGAACGGAAGAATCGCAACTTGATAGAGACCGCACGGACTATGCTAGCAAACTCGAAACTGCCTATTCAATTCTGGAATAAGGCAGTTGCAAATGCATGTTATACCCTCAATCGTGTTCTGGTAGTTAAACGCCATGGAAAAACGTGCTACGAGTTACTACAACGACGTAAACCTAACTTAGAGTATCTCGAGCCGTTTGGCGCTCCATGCACCCTGCTAAAGAAGACTCCGAGGGAAAATTCAGCGAGAAGGTTGATGAAGGGATCTTTCTAGGATACAACATACCAAACAAGAGAGTTTACAACAACTCAACGGGTCAAGTAGAGGTGTGGTGTAATGTTGATGTTCAGAGATACACCACACCACCTGTTGGAAAAGGGCCTGCTTACTTCTTTGACTGTGATGATTCTTCAAGTCTTTCAACATACCTCTCTCCACATCCGAAGACGAGTTGGCAAACAAGATGATGTATGATGTCTTGAACACACCGTCTCAAGATTCAACACCATCTGGTTCACAAAGTCAATCATCTACCAACTCAAGGGGAGCACTTGATGTCAGTGACTCTTCCTCTGATGAAGAAAATGTGGAAAATGATTAAAACAACTAGGATGAATAGGTTCCGACTACCACAAGTCAACATGCATCTGACAGTGATGCTTCTGAGCCTTCTGAACCTCAGACTCCTATTGCCTCAGATCCAGAACCAAATGTTCACAATCTTGATTCTGAGGTGGTTGTTCCAATAACTCCCAGCTCACGTCTAAACGTCTATCATCCTTTGGATAATATCATAGGAGATGTGTGATCAGGAGTTCAGACCAGAAATCAGTTGTACCCAGCTGATTATGCCTCTGTGATGGAAAAGGGATACCTTCACGATGGTGCCTATCGTTGCTTTGTGTCTTAGTTTGAGCCAAAGTATGTGAGTGAAGCCCTGAATGATGAGGCCTGGGTGAGTGCCATGCAAGAAGAACTTCTTCAGTTCAAGAAGTTGGGTGTATGGACTCTAGTGGATAGACCTAAAGGTGCTAAGGTCATTGGCACCAAATGGGTCTTGAAATGCAAGAAAGATGATCAAGGAGTGATCATCAGAAACAAGGCTCGGCTTGTTGTTCAGGGATTTTGACAAGTTGAGGGTATTGACTACAATGAAGTGTTTGCACCAGTGGTAAGAATGGAAGAAATCTGCATCTTCCTTGCCTATGCATCGTATATGAAGATCAAAGTTTATCAACTAGATGTGAAGAGTGTGTTCCTTCATGGTGAGATCCGAGAGACAGTGTATGTCAGTCAACCTGAGGGATTTGAGGATCCCAATCATCGGGACAGGGTTTACAAACTCGACAAGGCACTATACGGGCTTCATCAAGCTCTAAGGGCCTGGTATGAGAAACTCTAGACTCATCTTGTGAAACACGGTTTTCGCAGAGGAGTCATTGACTGTACATTGTTTATCAAGGAAAAAGATGGGGATTTACTGCTGGTACAAATCTATGTTGATGACATAATCTTTGGTTCCAAGAACGAAGAATTATGTAATGAGTTTGAAGCAATAATGAAGGCGGAGTTTGAGATGAGTGCAATGGGAGAGATGAAGTTCTTTCTTGGGTTATGGGTGGATCAGACACCAAATGGGATTTTCCTACATCAGACTAAGTATGTAGGCGATATTCTTAGTCGGTTTGACATGGAGAAAGCTTCTACAACTGGAACTCCACTTGCTACAAACTATGATGTAGCACCTGACGAGAATGGTGATCTGGTAGATGCCACTATGTACCGAGGGATGATTAGATCTCTCATGTATCTCATTGCCTCACGACCTGATATCATGTATGCTACATGTTTATGTTCACGATATGAGGCAAAGCCTAAGGTGAACCATCTTATTGGAGTCAAAAGGATTTTTCGTTATCTGAAGGGGACACCCACACTCGGGTTGTGGTATCCTCATGATGATGACTTTGAGCTTATGGCGTATAGCGACTCGGATTACGGCGGTTGCAAGATGAACTACAAGTCTACATCAGCAGGGTGTTAGGTCTTTGGGAGAAGATTAGAAACCTGGCAATGTAAGAAGCAGACCTCGGTTGCATTGTCAACCTGTGAAGCCGAATACGTTGTTGCTGCAAGTTGTTGTTCACAAATCATATGGATTCAACAGCAAAGGCAGGATTACGGTTTGAAATTCATTTCGACTCCTATATTTTTTGATAACTCTGCTGCAATTGCAGTCACTAAAAACCCGGTCCAACATCCCAAAACCAAAGACATCGGCATTAAATATCACTGTATACGTGATTGCTTCGAAAAGAACTTAATCGATGTGGTTAAAATAAACACAGATTTTCAACGCGCTGACCTCTATACAAAGGCTTTTGACAAACCATGTTTTCTATATCTGTTAGAGGTCAACGGAGTTAAAAAGAAAAGTGAGGTCATTTTGAAGATGACCATGTGTAGTCCGATGCATCTTGTACATTTTCTTTTATTCTTCAATTTTTACTTTACTTGCTTAATTTTGAGTATTTAATTAAAATTGGTCTTATTTCTTTGCCTATTAAAATCCTAAAACGTTATTTCATTCCGATTTTAAAATTTTAGGGGGAGAATAGGTTTAGACAAAAAAAACCACGGAGGAGGAGAGGTAGCTGATAAAAATAAGATCGTATGTGTCATACCGATTCAATCTTTGGAATATGATAGTACACAGGAGCAAACCATTGGGACATTAAATATTTAAATTGAAAAAGATGCAAAGCTCAAGTATAAGTCTATGTAGTCTGAGCAATATAAAAGGAAATATGATAGACAAACTAGCTACTACTAAGGTAACACAAAGAAACTAGACCTAGAGGTTGCTAGACCACAGATGATATGTCAGTAGATTCAACACAATAGATGACTAGACCTTTTTGGTGATCTCAAGATTAAACTAAAATGTTTGACTAGCTGTGGGTAACACCTTATCCCTGGTTAACACAATTAACAAGATTCCAATAAGGGGTGACGAGCAAAATAACGCCATGAATGTGTGCGTAAGACCAAAGCATGAACAAAAGCACATAAAAAATGCAAATACAATCAAACTGATAACCTATGTTGTTGGTGAGATCTGTGCAAAAAGAATGAACTTGCTCAAACAAGAAGATAGGTTGTGTGCCTCTCTGCTGTGCGGTGGCACTGACCTGAGGATAAGCATAACCAATATATTCCAGAATTCATTGTTGTTTGCCACCTCTCTGCTGTGCGGTGGCACTAACCTGAGGCTTGGCTTCTCTCTGGAAGTTCTAAGAATAGTTTGTTCTTGAATACTACCCTGAGACCGCTCAAAAATCTCCTAAGGAATGTTGATTACCATATAAGTGTGGGATCCTCAAATGCTTGTTGAAATAATCAAACCTTAAACCATCACCAATCTGTGTTGAAAGTCTGTGTATGGATTTAAGAGGACAAGCATACTGACAATCATTATGGCTACAATTCTTGAAAGTTCAAATCAGTGTGGGGACCTAATAGTACTAGTATGATTTCCTAAATTTGCTAAATGACTCTAGATGAAAAACAAGAATAGAGCATCAAAGGTTTTAGATAATGTGTCCCGAATTATTTGAATATCCTGTATGATTCCAAATTGAATTGGTCTATGTATGGTTTAAATGAATTGAAGCTGCCTTTTCAGAATAATAATTATTTAGATTTACATCTTAGGATTTAACCCTCACAGAAACACAAAAACATGTCTTAGTTTTAAGTTTCAGTTTATTTCCTTTATTTCTGTATAAAGTTTGTCAATTTCAGTTTGTTTAATATCGGACTATGTCATGGAAGTTGATAGCGAACCTTATCATCTAAACGGTCACGTCTGAGGTGACAACACGTGCTTTCAAATAAAAATATGTCACATCTAAGGTGATAAAGTATTTTAAAAGGACCACGTTTGAGGTGTTCGAAAGTTTTTCAAGTTAAAATGATCATGTCTGAGATGATCAAAGGTTCATAATGTTAAATCAACAGTTTAAAAGGGTGTAAAACGTTAAATGATCATAAAGTGAAAAACCATGAGTATAATTCATTCGCACGACTGGACCATGAGCATGGACCAGTCATACGATTGGAGGATACGAATGTGCCCAATCGCACGGTTAACCCACACGTATGGGACATATGTGCGATTGGACCTTCAGGATAACTAAAATGTGCTAACCGCATGGATGAAGGTGCCCAGATGACCCCGTTGCACGACTAACTTCTAGTCGCACGATTGAAGGTGACCGACTGTGCTAGTCGCACGACTGATCTTCAGTCGCATGAATCAACTATGCGACTGGGCTTAGTCGCATGACTGAAAGTAAACCATAGTATAAATAGAGGGTGAGTCGGTCGCAGTTGGTCATCACTCCCAAATCGCCTCTACATCGCACGAATATACCTTTACTCTGCCAAATTTTCATTTGAGCCTTCGAGACCATTGCTTGTTGTGTACTGACGATTTTTATTGACCATACAGGTATAATGCGGTGCAATCCATGAAAGTATCCATCGATTTAAGCCCTAAATTTGCTTGATATGAACACTAAAAGAAACCGAGACTTAGATTAACCAATAAAGAACAAAAAACTAAGTCCTTTGTGAGATTAAAGGTTATAATGTGTTTTGTTGGTAAAACGCGAGTCTAATGAGCCTAACCACGACGTTTAACATCAAAGAGTGCTCAAAATTTGATTTTGAATTGAACAGTTAGTCTGTCATGTGAATGGACAATTGATAAACTTTAGTCGCACGACTGAAAGGGGGAAATGGCCAAATCACACAGCTGAACCATGCGTATGAGTTCAGTCGCATTACTAGTGTAAACGCATGAGATAGCATATGTATGAGCTTAGTCGCATGTTAAGTCATACGTACGAGGCCATTCGCACGAATAGATATCAGTCGCATATTGTCATTCGCATGACAGAACAAAGAATTTCATGTTCAAATGATTAAGTTCATTACTTATTGACTGACACTAACATTTATATTCATTGTGTAACAGATGGCTAGTCGTTGGACTATGAGCACCAAGCATAACATCTGTGCTCATTTGGATCTGACATCCAGGAACACAGCTGACTTCTCTGGAATTATCACCTTTCTACGGAGATCGAGGATCTTCCGTGCCATTTCGACTCCGTGTATACCCTATCGCTCGATTCAGCAGGCCTTCTGGAAAGGCGCAGTTGTTGACAGGACCTCAGAGCCCCACCGGATTAGGAGATCTAATTTTGGTTAGCCCATAGATATCATTGAGGATGATCTCAGGATAGTGTTAGAGCTCGGGGATGATGCTGATTTCCTTACCCGTCTACATCCACTGACGGTACGAGGCTGTTTTCTACGGGCCAAGTACTCTAGGGACATCAACTCAGGTGTGCTCAACAAGAGCAACTTGTGTCCTCAGTTTAAGTACTTAGCCCATGTACTACTCAAGTGCATTGCCTCACGGAAGGGGGGGTTCGATGAGTTGTCTGATCAGATACAGAACACCTATGTGGCGTTGGTGCTAAACCATCCGTTCAGCTTCTCAAGGATGATCTTCACCTACCTGGTGGAGAACATAGAGGGCAAGGGCAAGGAGGGATTTTGCATGTACCCTCAATTCATGCAGACGATTATTAACCAAAAGCTCCTTTCGTTGCCAAAGGAGAAGGAGGATGCCATAGGACTCGAGGTGATGGATGATACCACCTTGGGTCGGATGAAGGTATACAAGGGGAAGCAGGTGAAACCCCCTATGAGGCGACTGTTTGGGCATGTGGCTCGTGAAGACTATGTGGCACCATCACGAAGGAAGTGGCGCCATGACGACAGTGACTCAGATACTTAGCAGATCGAGCTCCCAGATGACGAGTCACATGACGATGACAGCGGTGCTTGTGGAGATGCAGGGCCCACTCAACCAAGGGCCCCCTTACTGATATAGCATCTCCAGCACCCACCCACAGAGAGACTGAGGATGTTGGATTCCATAAGGAGTTCCAACCTGATGAGGAGGAGGATACGGATGAGGAGCCCCTCACTTGGACTCTTGGCAGCAAGATGGTTGCCACAGTGCGAGGGCGCCGGGCGGTTGGTGAACGCCCTAGCGGGTCGGGAGAGACTGACACTGACCCTACATACGCTCCTGATCATCCATGTCGTGTTCCAGGGGGATCATCCACCTCGAAAGGATCACCTCTAGTCCTAGCGGGTCGGGAGAGACTGACACTGACCCTACATACACTAACCCTACATATTACCCCCAATCTTCACCACTGCCACCACCACCACCACTAGCCATCCAATACACCATCATCTTTCTCTCCATATACATCTGGATCACCTCTACCTCCATTGGGGTAGAGGAATAGCTATCAGCGCTGAACCGTATGGTGATGCGTCTGTTAGCAGCCAATGACGAGAAAACTGCACAGATTTGTCAGTTAGTAGATCTTACTACTGCACAATCTCAACAGATTTCTCAGCAGGCTCGATTGATTGATCAGCAGGCTCAGCAGATGTCTTAGCTCCAGGAGCAACATGCCAAGAAGATTGAGGAGCTGGAGGCTACAAACAAGACAATGATGCTAAAGCTCAAAGGATGAAAAGAAGAGCCCTTGAAGACCGGAGAAGGAGACGGAGATGATGATGCTGATGATGATGAGAGGATGATGATGAGAGGATGATGATGATGATCATGATGGTGATGATCACGAGGGTGATACGGATGCAGATGTTGATGATGATGAAGAGGATTCTTCTGCTATGGGTGCCACATCTGCAAGCGAACGAAGGACCAAAAGGACTCAAGATCAAGGTGCCTCCACATCCGCCCCGGTAGCAGAAGAGCAGAGGATACAAGATAAGAGTAATACTTAGATTTTTTTGTTATTTAAATCATATGTATTTGAATCTTGTATCATATTAATGTAATGGATGTTTGTTTTTGAATGTTTAACGGTTTCGTGTTGATTATTTACTAACGATTGGTATGTTACATGTTTAAATCGAGTAGATCCAAATTACCAAGGGATGAACATGATGTTGCTCCCCTCTAACTGTTCAAGACTCAGTTTACGATGATTCTTGATCTGTAGGGTATAGTTAGGAGATCCGTGATGTACACTCCTGAACAAGGAGAGATCATTCAAAATCTCACTGATGAGCAAATTGCATAAATGTTCAAGCTCAATCCCAATGAAATTGTCAAGGACGCTCCACTTTTGCAAAAACCAGTGACGACGAGCTGAATGACATTGATGAGATAGAGATCGGGGACGTCACTGTAGAGCACTATCCTGAGTATGTGACAAGAGGGAAATGGGTTCCCAATTTGGGTGACTCCCTGGTCGGTGATACATTTGAGATATTAGATTAGATGGAGCAAGAGTCCGAGAAGGTTGAAGAACAAGCCCAAGCCTCAAACACCGATTTGGATATCAGAAAGGCTGAATGGGCTGCTTGTTTTGAGGAGATCCGAGCCTAACAAGCTGCTCCTAAACAGACGTCTACACAAAGCTCTACAAAGTGAAGAAACATCAGAAGGTGTCAGGCAAGATTATCGCGTGGGCCCATTTTGATGATCTTAATGTATATGCGGTGAAGAGAGAGAAAGGTATTGAGTACTTTAGATTCCCGCATGATCTAAAGTCTCTACCTGGTTTTGAGATCAACTAGCTGACTAAACTAAAGTTGTTATACGCTGACCCGAGAAAGAAGTCAGGCTGGTTTGAGGCTGGTTTGAGGCTGCTTTGAAGAAAGAGTACCACACCAGGTGGGTCAACTTCAAACCTCAACAACGTACAAGGTATATCAGACAGTCTGAAGTTGATCCTATAACTGGAAAGACAAAGATAGTGCTGGAGTCCTCCACACACAATGTCATGAATCCCTCTTAGGGAAATGCCACAGGACTTCACTCCACACTTTAAGTGGTGGTACTATGATTGAAGAAAAGGGGAAGCTGTCATAGTTCTGAACAAAGAGGGCAGAATGGATACTATCAGGGTATTCGACCCGATGTGGCTTACCAACTTGTCAGCTGACGATGTCTACACTCTATACAAGTGGCCACTGTTCTATGACACGTAGGATATTGTACAAGCCCTCCAATTCCAAAATGTGATATGGCTCTGCTTTGCATTTGAAATACATGCAGGAGTCACAAGAGAGGAAAAGTACAAGAAGTACAAGGAGGTTATGAAGAAGGTAAGACAATAGATAGATCTAGGTCCAAGGGGAGTTTGTTGATACATATGTACCTAGATTTGGATCTTAATGTAATATGTCTTGAATGTCTTATGCTTATGGAATGCTTGGGTACTTAATGAAATGAGAATATTTGGTTGTGAGTTATAATGTTTAATATTTCATTAATGAGTTGTGTAACGCATATTGACTAGATTATATAGGTTTGTTATTGTTTGAATTGATATCCATAATGTTATAACAATGAATACATTCAAACTTGGTTAAGTGAAGTTCTTATGCGTCCGACTAGACCATGCGCCCCAATAGTGGTCATGCGTCCGAATAGCCATGCGACTGAGTGTCCATGCGCCTAAATAGTCCATACGCCTGAACAACTTCATGCGACTAACTCAGTCGCACGACTGAACACTCAGTCGTGCGAATGGATCAACCGCATGGCTCAATCGCACGAATGAACCATGCAATAGTTCAGTCGCCCGAATGAGTAACCCTAACCTATAAATACCACCTAATTCGTGAAAAAAAAGCATTGAATACACTTCGACTCCAGACGTACCCTAGCCGTCCAGAGACCTCTAAGATCATACTCCAAGTTCATCGATCGCAGTAGATCGATTCCTAATCGATTCTTAACGTTGGATTCAATACATAATTGTTTCTACGTGCGTTCTCACTGATTGGATCGCCAATCAAATAGGATTCCGCACTATTTGGTTCAGTATACATGTAATCAGTTAGTACATCGTCCCGTACACGGTCCTTAACAATTACAAAGAAGAAGACTCACCATGAAAGCAGTGAAGATGTGCATTTGTCTAAAGGATCACTTAGATACAATAGATCTTATTCAAGACCAAACGAGCTTTGAAGACGAAATTGCACTCGAAGCAAAAGTACATGGTGAAGAGGTAGAAGAAGGAGTATCTTCAGACATATGCGAAGAAGAATTAACATTTGATAAAGGCTCTAATAGAAAATAAACAGTAGACAATAACTTAAATAAATATTTTATATTATTTATTATTGATTAATTTATATTTTCTTAAGTTTTTTTAATAAATAAATGATTAATTTTATGTTTATTTAATATTGTTATAGAAATACATATTCAAAGATTACTCAATATGCACAAA
Organism: Flaveria trinervia; assembly: GCA_025506515.1. Classification (NCBI taxonomy): domain Eukaryota; kingdom Viridiplantae; phylum Streptophyta; class Magnoliopsida; order Asterales; family Asteraceae; genus Flaveria; species Flaveria trinervia. The sequence continues at coordinate 60,883,278 of CM046450.1, forward strand.
AGGATTAATGATGATGAATTTTAATTTTATTCACATATAATAAATGATATATAATAATAACTAGGCTTCGCCCATGCATTGCGGCGGCATAACATGCAGCATGATAAAGTATGAACTACAACTGATCAAACTTTTTTCGAACTAAACTCCCATTAATACCTTAGTTGTATTCAATTACGTCCAACAGTAACTGACTCAAATTTATATTAATATAAAGAAGTTAACCCGAAACTATGAAAAACCGGGGAAGATTAAAGAGACATTTTACAAAGTTATTAAAATAGTTTAGGGGTGAAAGAGCAAACTTTAAAAATAAAACGTGAATAAAAATAAATACATAGACATTTATATTTGATCAAATCACTTTGATTATAAAAAAATATAGACAATTAAGAAATATGAAAATAAGTGGTTGAAAGTAAAATGTATTTAAAAATTGGCACATAGGAGCTATATTTTACGTCTAACCATAGACGGACTCGAAATTGTAACAATACGCACAAAAAGATCCAAATGTAAGAAATTATTCTATACGTAACATGTCATGTAGTAAATAGGAACATTTGAAACCTAAGTTGGTAAGAGTGACATATTATGAAATTTTTAAAAAGTTAAACATAATTTTTTAAAAAAAGTTAAAAGATGTATGTTGCCAATAAGCCAAACAAACGTTTACATTAATTATAGAAAGAGTAAAATGTCATTTTCAGTACCGACGTTTTGTTGAATTTATCATTTCAATCCAAAAACTTTTTTTATCATTTTAATCATTGTGATTTACCAAATGTTAACATTTCCATCCACTCCACTAACTTCAACTAAGTTTCTCCGTTAAATATAAGTGTATTTTAGTCTTTTTAACACCCTAATTGTTCAATTAAAACAAAGTTAATCAATAAAATATTTAATTAAACCTAAAAGAAAAATATAAAACAATTAGTGAGACCGGACACTTTTATTTAAAAGTTTTGATTAACATTAACTAGTTTAGAAACCCGTCTAGGCGTCTACTACACATGTTGTATGAAAAAAATAAATAATAATTATTTAGCGCTATTAAAAATTAAAAAATATTTTTTGAGTTAAAATATGCTTAAAGTTACATATAATTAACCATTAAGTAATTAAAAAATAACAATAAAATTTCAAACTTTCATCTTTAAAAAAGTTTTGCTTTTAAAAAATATTAATTTTTAACTCTACAGAAAAATTATTAAAATGTTTGTATTAAAAGAATTAATTTAGTTTTTATGATACAACACAAACCTAATAAAAAATTAACAAGACATTTTAAAAACCAAATTATATTAATATAAAGTTTTTAAATACAAATATTTTAATAACTTTTTGGAGATTTAAAAAATCAATATTTTTAAAAGCAAAACTTCTTTAAAGACAAATTTATGAAAAATTAGTATTATTGTTTAAATACTTAATGGTTAATTATATGTAACTTTAAGCATATTTTATCTCAAATAATACTTTTTAAATTTTAAATATTACTAAATAATTATTATTTAATTTTCGTACAACATATGTAGTAGATGAGTTTCTAAACTAGTTAGCGTCACTCAAAACTTTTAATATGAAGCGTCTGGTCTCACTAGTTGTTTCATATTTTTCTTTTTAGTTTTAATTGAATATTTTATTGATTGACTTTGTTTTAATTGGACAATTAGGGTGTTAAAAATATTAAAATACACTCATATATAATGGATAACTTAACTGAGTTAGTGTAGTGGATGCAAAATAATAACATTTGGTAAACTACAGTGACTGAAATAACAAAAAAAAAATTAGATTAAAATAGTAAATTCAATAAAATATCAAGGATGAAAATAGCAATTTACTCTTAAAAACATAACACTCATATATAAAGACACAGTAAGAAAAAAATATTTAAAACAACCAATGATCATTTGACACTTGGCAAGACCAACCGGCGCGTATATGGACATTTTAAGTGCATTTTGTGTGGGTGTGAGTTTGGAGTTCATTTCTTTTAGAAGGGTTTGAAGTTAAATTAATCAACTATATTAGATTTTATAAGATGCGGACTTCACATACAAGTTAAATATAGTTGTGAAATGTTGAAATATGTACTTAATTAGTAAGGAAAATTAGTAAATGAATATTAGAATTTGAAATCCAAGCCGTCATTTTATACATCAACGATTGTGGGGTGGTTTTGTGATTTTATCCGTGTTGTTGCCACGTGTGGGAAGTGATTGATACGTGTATGCTGCTTTATGTTTTCTCTATTTGTGCTTTCTATGACCGACTCACGTCATGAGGGAGTAGTCGTTAGGTTTTGTTTGCACTGAACAATCGCTTGAACACTCTAGGTGGTGATGGTGTGATGGCGGTGGTGGCATGGTGGTAGCGTGGTGTTTGCGGAGCAGATTATACATTGGTGAAGCTTCATCGAAATTTTATTGCATTTTTATCAGTCTTTCTGGGTGATTCTATTGCTAACACCGATTAATGTTGCCATCTAAGGGCTTATGGTTAGGGTTTTTTTACCCAAATCGGATGCTCCTCAGTCCTGCGTGTTGGTGGTTTCCTATTTTGCAATGTTTTCAGAACCGGATCGGACGTCGACGCCTTACTAGTTTGGTGGCGGACTGGTCGGACCGGATATAAGTATAATTTAATTATATTTATATATGTAGTCAAATATAATTAATTTATATATGATTTATATATATATTTTATAGTTATATATATAAATCTTAACTATATTTGTATATCTAACACTATTAATGGTTTAACACATCGTTTTTACTCATTAAAATAAAAAAAATTAAAAATAAAAAAACCGGTCCAAACCGGTCCAAACCGTCCGGTTTCCTGGTCCGACCAGCGGTTCGGGAAGAACTGGCCGGTTCGACTGTTTAAAAACTATTCATAGCGACCCGGACCGGCCACCGGATCGATCCCCGGTCGAACCGTCGGACCGGCCGGTCCGATCCGGTCGTGAAAACACTACTGTTTTGTATGTCTCTAGCTGATGGCGGCGTAACTCGTTTGTTAAAGGAGTTGGCCTTTTGCGAAGCATTGGTGTGACAAGATGAAACCAAAATCTTTACTAAAAAAATATGAACAACCAAATCTCTTAATAGAAATGAAGAATTAAGAGTAAAAAGTGATGAAGTATCTTAATTCGAGGCCTCTAAGCAGAATGTTGAAGCTACTAAACAATGTATAGAAAAACAACAAGTAGGAAATGAAGAATCTTAATGATCCAAGGGAACGGTAAGAGTTCGTTATTTGGTACGAGGGTAGCTATAAAGTGCACACATTATCAGGTTTACTTACATTCTAAACGAGGTTGTGGGATACGAAGGAATTTTTCTACCGTTGATTTCGAACGACTTCCCCATAATCGGTTCTTTGAATGTTGAATAGGTTGTTATGATTAAACTTTGAATTCTTAAGTTGGTGTGGCAGAATCAGATGGAGGCAGGTTATATTCCCAAGTGGCAATCTCTGTTAAAGCCAACTGCGCGATAGATCTTAGCTTATTATTTGTTAAATGTGTTGGACTTTTGCAAAATTTATGTGATGTTTTGTATTGATAATGTCTTGGCTCCACAAAGTATTCTTACGTTTTTTTTATGGGCGGGAACGTTATTGGAAAACTTGCAAAAGGTTATGGATTTTGCTAGGGTGTTGAGTGTGTAGTCTAGATTGGTTATGAGGCTAGGAAAAGAGACAAGGATGAAATTCTACAATGAGAATGTGGGTGGCAATGGTAAAAGTTTAGTTATTGTTAAAATTGATTTTTGATGCCGGTTTTAAGTTCATGATGATTAACATACTATTTGTTTTTCTTGAGTTATTCATGTGTTCAAGCATACTTATAAGGCATTTCTGTTAATACTATTTGTATTTTTATAGTTACTAGAACACGTAATGTTGTTTATATAAAACTCGATATCTTTAACGGTGGTAATTCAAATTCCGCATTAGGGTTATGAATTTAACCGTGCATGTGTTGATTCTTTACTCCTGTGCTTATTACAGATCAAAACAAAGTTCAAGCTCAATAGGTACTTTTCACTTCATCGATTCTTTTAGTCTATTTTGTTTTGATATTCATTGATTTTATTAAGAATTTTAGATTTTTGTTTCCTAAACTGAAGTTAGGATATATCATGAGGTGTATGTTTCTTTTTTCTCCACGATGAATTTAACCAAGATTTTTTTTCCTTTGTTGTTAAAATGTGTAGAAAATGTAGGTTGATTTTACTTGATATCTTCATAATTAATATGGCACTACGAATGCAGGTTGGTTTTAGGTGTTGACAAGTCAAATTTTCTTCAAGGGTTAAATCTTAAAAATGCTATTCTCTTAATTTCAAACTTATTTACCAAAAAATTCCTACTTATTGCCTTAAATTTTGATGCAGGTATAAAGTTTAGAAACTAAATTCAACAAGAAAAGCAATCTCAAAGCAAGACATTCATGTTTTTTGTTCTCAAAAGTCAAAAATAAAAGTTACCAACAGAGTACCACTAGACTACGTAACTATAGTAGGTATTCTAACTTCTTTTGAATTATCAGCTTTATCCTTTCATCCATCAAATTCAACAATAAATATTTGGTGTTATTTAGTAACACATTTAGCTGTTCTTTAAGGGATGTCCACGTTAATTATGCTTTCAAATCAGTCATGCGACTTCATATTTGGATAATTACATCATCACTGCACAAATTCTATATCTCATCAAAGCAAGTCACAAAGTAATAATATGACTCAATATGTGAAAATTAGTTAAAATGCTTAAAATGTGATGGGATAATCATCACATCGAATTATGACAACATGTGGTGGAGTTCCAAGTTTACGTATCGGTTCCTTTTTATCATAGTTGATTTTATACATTTGCAACATATTGTGGGAGATTTTACTCTGCCATTGTAGAGTATATACTGACCTTATAAGTTAAATACTCATTGATCAAGTCAAACAACAAAAATTGCAGGAAAGTAGATGAGAAAGACATAGGCTACACACAATGCGCGATAGAAACAAACTAGTTCACTTGATTCTACTAAAATAAACTAGTTCACTTGATTCTACTAAAAAATAAAATCTACCTTTAATAACTTTTCTAGTCCGTAGAGCTTTCTCTTCATCATCATTTTCCTAGTTAATTTATCTCAAACTTCCGTTGCATACTCTCTCTCTCCCTTTTAATATTTGGCAACCACCGCACAATGCAACCGGACATTGAACACCACTGTCATCTTCAACTATCATTATAAGATAAGTGTAACACCCGGTTATTCAATTAAAGTATGTAAAGAAGGAAACATCAATAAACCCAAGTTGAGGGGTTAAAAATGTAAAAGGGACCAAAGTACAAAAAGTTGGTGTAAAGGTGGGCATGGCCGCCCACCCTCTCTTCACATCACCTTTTCAATCGATTAGAGAGAGAGGGAGCAGAGAACCTACGGGTTTGACGAAGAAGAAGAAGAAGAGGCTGAATTCAAGGTAAGAATTCATGGGTTTTAAGTGTTTATGATGGGTTTTGTCTCGGTTATATGCTTATGTGTTTGTGTGTGTGTTCGTGTGTGTGTTTGGTGGGTTTCTAGGTGTTTGAACTCATTTGCATATGGGTTAGAACGAACCCAAAGTTGCACCAGGTGAGTTTCTAGACCCAGATTTTACTTGTTTTAAACTCTTTGGGGCTGAGAATGTATTTAAATGATTTTACAATGTTTGTGTATGTATACCCGTATGTATTATGCATGTTTGATGATGTTTCTTAAGTGTTATTATGTTGTTCATGCTTAGAATGACCTTGGTAAGCTTAGAACAAATAGGCTTGATGTTTGGGTTCGAAAATATCCTAGAAACATGTTGATCAGAAGGTTGCCTAAATAGGGATCATGTGCCTGGAAATGGCTTAGAAATGTTTTAAGTGTAACTCATGCGCCTGAACAGTGGTTCATGCGCCTAGTATTTGTAATCGGACGACTAAAAGTCGGGCCATGCGCCATGATAGTGTTCATGCGTCCGAATGGCCATGTGCCTAAGTGTCCATGCGTCCGAATGGACCATACACCTGAATATTTCATGCGCCTAAATAGTTCATGTGCCTAAGTGTTAAAGCGGTTAAGTGTTGGCTGATGCGCCTGCATAGTGATGAAGCGCCCAAACACTTAGAATTTATTACGAAATTTTTGGGAGTCTGTGCTATTAGGGTTTTGACCAAGGTTTGACTAGGGCTTTTTAATGCTTAGTTTCATGCATGAGTATGATTGTTTTATGATTGTTCCGTATTATTATTATTACTATTAGTGTATGACTTTACGTGGTGTGTTTATTATCGTAACGTAAAGTATTACTAATAATAATAAAGCAAAAGAGCAAAGAAGAACAGAAGTGGAACATAAATAAAATGTTAACAAGTCTTGCATGCTTATAGGAGGTGCACGACCATGTTGTCGTTAGCTCAACTGTGATGCAGGTTAGCTATCCTATTATGCACACGGGGCCAATCAATTGAGATTGGTAGACCTGTGTAGCGTACCCTAGGTGACTGGGCCGGCCTTGTTTACAGTAATGAGTGCCCTTTGGGGTACCAGAGGGCCCAGCACCAGTTTCCCACATGCATATAGTTTCGGGTATTGTTCATTGGTCCACATAGAAAGTGAAGGATAAAGATAAAAGAGTATATAATAAACAAGGCATACAGTAAAGAGAAGAAGTATTATCTAGTTGTATAGTTAATGCGTGCTCACGTATAAAGAGATGAAATTTCACAAAAAGAGTATTTTCATATGTATACCTTACAGAAATCATTTTATTACTTTTAAAACTAGAACTCACACAGCAACGCTGACTTTTATACATTTTCAGTTGGCAGGTAAACATTGCTAAGTATGGCACGAGGGTGAAGCTACTCGGCAGGAAAAGACTAACATCCATTCATGCTTGTTATTGCTGCTATTTTGTAATGCAATTAAACAATTATTTTGTATTCGGTTAAACAATAGTGTATTGCTGAACAACAGTGTTTTTAATGAAATGAATGGCTTTTGTTAAAATAATTCCGCTGCTTAAGTTTGTAAATTTATAATGTTTAATGTATTTAATGTTGTGAATGACCAACTGTGAGGTCTTCGGGAACGGGGCCTTACAAGTTCGTATCAGAGCCGAAGTTTAAGAGAATTGGGTTAATAATTTTTTTAAAACCTAAACTTAAATTGAAAATAGGACAACCGGAGGGATGTCAGCCCGAGTAGGTACGTGCCATCAAGTATGTCTTTTCTTGATAATTAACCGGTGTTATGTGCGCATGCTATTTGATTTATGTGCTCTTAGTAGATTTAGATACTGATTAAGTCAGGATAGGAAATGCTTGGGTATAAAGAGTAAAATAAGTGGCTAATCACAACTGGCCACTGTAATTAGGGACTTACTATACTCGACATAAACTGAGTTATTACCTTGAATGACCGTGTTGGTGTTTGAATCTTATAGTGTGTTAGAGGATGGCTGGACATAAATCTTCCAAGACTCCTAGAGGCAGAGGTCGTCCACATGTGACCAGGAGTAGTTCTAAGGATCCTGAGACAACCCATGAGAACCCTGAGTTTCATGGCCGGAGCGAAGAGAATGAGAATGCTAGCTTGAATGCCTCAGCTAGGGAGGCGATTACTGATGAAGTACACCAGGTCATGTAGATAGTCTTACCGTCTGTGGTGACTGAAGTCATCAGGGCTATGAGAAGTGAGGAGAGGAAGGAGAAGGAAACTAGAAAGGGATCAACGGGCAACGGAAGCAAAGGGGAGGAGGAACAACCGGAGCCTGAGACTGTGTTGTCCGATGAGGAGGAGGATGATGTAGTGGGGGTAGTGACCGGAGGGTGTAGTTATGGGGCGTTCCAAAGGTGTAAGCCCCCGACTTTCGATGGAAATGGCAATGCTGCTGCCGCTCACCGCTGGGTGAGGGAGATGGAGGCAGTCTTGGAGATCAGTGAGTGCCGCGAGGACCAGAAGGTGAAGTTCGCAACTCACTCTTTTTTTGATTCAACGTTGTGTGGGTGGGACAATATTGTCCAAGATGAGGGTGCCAGAGCCGTCAGGAAAATGCAATAGAAGGAGTTTAAGCAGTTGGGGATCGAGGAATTCTGTCCTCACAGGGAACTTGATAAAATCGAGAGGGAGTTCTTGGAACTTGATGCGGGAACCATGACCCACGAGCAGTACACTACTAAATTCAATGAGATGGCGAGGCTGGTGCGGTATCAGGTAACACCGGTGTCAAGGAAGATCAAGAGGTACATCCAGGGACTGCTGGCTGACATTCGCAGGCACCTGATTACAGCCAGGTACCTTTCGATCGGTGATGGATTTGGCGGGTAGATTGTATGATGTGAGAGAGGAGACTATAGTGGAGGTGAAGAAGAAAAGTGGGAATGGTAAGAACTAGAATGGGAAGAGGTTTGGACATGGTGGTTTCACTCCAAACAACAAGAAGATGAAGGTGGACGACCGTGGGGTGTCGTCAAGATCAGGGCGGAAAAAGTGTGGCAGATGTGGAAGGGAGCATACCGGTGAGTGCAGGATGGGAATGAATGTATGCTTCACGTGTGGCAAGCCTGGCCACATCGCTAGAGACTATAGGGCGCTGAAGTGCTATAACTGTGGCGGGGAGGGCCACGCGACCAAAGACTGTAAGAAGCCAAGGGCGGAGAGCTCTGGAGGGAAGAAGAAGCCATAGAAAAGAGGGCAGAGGGCAAGTGCTAGAGCTTACACCATGACCCGGAAGTAGCCAGAGCCGATCCCGATGTCGTGTCAGGTATGTTTCTAGTAAACCAAACTTGTGCCTCTGTATTGTTTGATTCCGGTGCTAGTAGGAGTTTTAATTTCACTACTTTCTGTGCTAAGTTGCCTATTAGTAGTAGAAATTTCAGTGAACCATTTGATGTAGAAACTGCTATTGGTAAGTCCACTAGAATTACTGATGTGATAAGGACTATGCTATAGAATGGAAGGTCATAGGTTTGCTACTAGGTTACACGTGATGCCCCATGGTGGATTTGATGTAGTACTAAGGATGGACTGGTTAGCAACCTATGAAGCAAACATCGTATATCGTAAGAAGATGATTCGATTAGTTGTGCCGATGGGAGTTTGGTTACGATTTATGGAGATCGCGTTACTACGATCCTGAAGGTGATTTCGATGGCGGTGGCGGGGAAGTGCATGAAACGTGGATGTCGTGCCTACTTGGCATATGTAAAAGATGTGGATGCGTCAGTACCACAATTATTTGAGGTACCAGTGGTGTGCGACTTTCCGGACGTATTCCTGGAAGACTTACCCAGTGTGCCACCGGATCGCGAGATTGAGTTCCAAATTGATTTGATACCCGGTGCTCAACCCGTTGCCAAAGCACCATATCGATTAGCTCCGACTGAGATGAAGGAACTCATGGGCCAATTGCAGGAGTTAATGGATAAGGGATTCATTAGACCGAGTATCTCTCCATGGGGTGCATCGGTGTTGTTTGTAAAGAAAAAGGACGGAAGTATGCGAATGTGCATTGATTATCGAGAGCTGGACAAGTTGACGGTGAAGAATGGGTACCCGTTACCAAGGATTGATGACTTGTTCGACCAGCTCCAAGGTTCCAGTTGGTTCTTGAGGATAGATCTATGATCTGGCTACCATCAAGTGAAGGTGAAGGAACAAGACATTCCTAAGACAGCTTTCTGTACGCATTATGGACACTACGAGTTCCTCGTTATGTCTTTTGGTTTAACTAACGCGCCAGCTGCCTTTCTGGATTTGATGAATCGAGTGTGTCAGCCGATGTTGGATAGATCAGTGATTGTGTTCATTGATGATATCCTGTTCTACTCGAAAAGTGAAAAAGAGCATGCCGGTCATATTTGGGAGGTGTTGGGGACATTAAGAAGGGAGAAGTTGTATGCCAAATTCTCCCAGTGCGCGTTCTGGTTGCACGAAGTTCAATTCTTAGGTCACGTGGTAAATCTCGAGGGGATTATGGTAGACCCCGCAAAGGTGGAGGCAATGATGCAATGGACGTCTCCGAAGACACCATCCGAGATTCCTAGTTTCTTGTGGTTGGCGGGATATTATCGAAAGTTCATTTAGGACTTCTCCATGATAGCCTCCCCATTGACTAACTTCTGACCCGTAAGGATGTGAAGTTCGTGTGGGGTTAAGAGCAAGAAAGGGTTTTTGAGGAGTTCAAGGCAAGACTGACCCAAGCCCTTGTCTTGTCATTACCTGACGGAAGTGAAGATCTGGTGGTTTATTCGGATGCTTCCTACTTAGGGTTGGGTTGTGTATGAATGCAGAGAGGGAAGGTTATAGCCTATGCATCCTGACAGTTGAAGGTTCATGAGGTCAATTATCCGACTCATGACTTGGAGCTGGCATCCGTGGTCTTTGCGTTAAAGATTTGGAGGCACTATCTCTACGGGACGAAGTGCACCATATTCACTGACCACAAAATCTTGAAGTACTTCTTTGAGCAGAAGGACCTGAACATGAGGCAGAGAAGATGGTTGGAGCTCATAAAAGATTATGATTGCGAGATCCATTACCATCCGGGCAAGGATAACGTGGTGGCCGATACCCTTAGTCGGAAAGAGAGGCCCGAGCCGATTTGGGTGAAAGTATATCAGCTGATCATGACAAGTGATGTGATGAAGCAACTCAAAGAGTTTCAAGATAAGGCACTCAAGGAGGATCATCTTAACTCTGAGAGAATGAGAGGTCTGGTTGGGAAATTGGGTGAAAACATACTTGGTGTTAAAACTCGATTTGGACGGGTGTGGATTCCTCGTTTTGGGGATCTACGGGTGAAGATTATGGATGAAGCTCACAAGACTCGATACTCCATTCATCCTGGTGCCACGAAAATGTATCAAGATAGGAATAAAGATTATTTGTGATCGGGTATGAAGCGCGATGTGGTGGGGTATGTGAGTAAGTGCCTTACTTGCTTACAGGTGAAGGCTGAACAATAGAAGCCGTATGGGAAGATTCAACCTTTGGATATATCGGAATGGAAGTGGGAGCACATCACCATGGATTTCATTATGAAGCTGCCGCGTACTCTGAAAGGGTACGATGCCATATGGGTGATTGTTGACCGTCTGACGAAGAGTGCTCACTTTCTACCAATCCATGAGACATATCATCTGAGAGGTTGGCTGACCTATTCACCAGGGAAATTGTAACTCGTCATGGTGTGCCGGTGTCTATTGTGTCTGATCGTGACACCCGGTTTACATCTAAATTTTGGAAAAAATTCCACGATGTCATGGGGACGAGCTTACATATTTACATGGCTTATCATCCCCAAACTGATGGTCAGTCAGAAAGGACCATTCAGACATTGGAAGACATGCTTCGGGCATGTGTGATTGATTTTGGGGGAAGTTGGGATGACCACCTACCGTTAGTCGAATTTTTCTACAACAACAACTATCATGCCAGCATTGGTATGCCACCCTATGAGATACTATATAGTAGGAGATACTGAACACCCGTTTGTTGGGGTGATATTGGTCAGAAGGAATTGGGGATCGTCGAGGTAATCGAGGCTACGACTAAGAAGCTTGAGAAGATTAAAGCCTTCATGAAGGCAGCCAAAGATAGACAGAAGTCGTATGCTGATAAATGACGTAGACCGATTGAGTTTCAGGTGGGTGAAGGGTTATGTTGAAGGTCTCACCTTGGAAGGGTATTATCCGATTCTGGAAGAGGGGCAAGTTAAGCCCAACGTATATAGGCCCTTTCTGAATCATTGGTCGATTAGGAGAGGTGGCCTATAGATTGGAGTTACCAGATGAGTTAAGTGGAATTCACCCGACATTCCATGTATCTCATCTGAGAAAGTGTTTGGTGGGTTTCTAGGTGTTTGAACTCATTTGCATACGGGTTAGAAGGAAGATATACCAAAGTTGCACCAGGTGAGTTTCTAGACCCCGATTTTACTTGGTTTAAACTTTTTGGGGCTGAGAATGTATTTAAACATTTTACAATGTTTATGTATGTATACCCTAGGTGACTGGGCCAGCCTTGTATACAGTAATCAGTGCCCATTGGGGGGTTAGAAGGAAGATATACCCAAAGTTGCACCAGGTGAGTTTCTAGACCCCGATTTTACTTGGTTTAAACTTTTTGGGGCTGAGAATGTATTTAAACAATTTTACAATGTTTATGTATGTATACCCTAGGTGACTGGGCCAGCCTTGTATACAGTAATCAGTGCCCATTGGGGTATCAGAGGGCCTAACACCAGTTTCCCCCGCGCAAATAGTTTAGGGTATTGCTCATTGGTCCACATAGACAGTGAAAGATAAAGATAAAAGAGTACATAATAAACAAGGCATACAGTAAACAAAAGAAGCATTATCTGGTTGTATAGTTAATGCGTGCTCATGTATAAAGAGATGAAATTTCACAAAAAGAGTATTTTCATATGTATACCTTACACAAAGCATTTTATTACTTTTAAAACTAGAACTCACTCAGCAATGCTGACTTTTATACATTTTCAGTTGACAGGTAAAAATTGCTGAGGATGGCACGAGGGTGAAGCTACTCGGCAGGAAAAATTGACATCCATTCATACTTGTTATTGATGTTGTTTTGTAATGCAATTAAACAATTCTTTTGTATTCAGTTAAGCAATAGTGTATTGCTCAACAATAGTGTTTTTAATGAAATAAATGGCTTTTGTTAAAATAATTCCACTGCTTAAGCTTGTAAATTTATAATGTTTAATGTATTTAATGTTGGGAATGACCAACTGTAAGGTCTCCGCGAACGGGGCCTTACAATAAGGATCATGGATTTTTCTTAAAGGATCTCATCTTCACGTTTTCCATCGTCAGATCCACATCCTCATCGGTCCTCAGATCTTCGCAGGGCCGGCTCAACAGTTTTGAAGGTCTAAAACAAAACAAAATTTTGGTTCCTTCCTCTAAATATCATATTTTAAACCCTTCTCCTTTATCCGGGCTTGGGACCGACAATATAAATAACAATGTTTATAGTTTGGCAGAGTTAATTTTTTAATCTATATGAAAATGTTTATAGAAAATTTATTTTTCTAGCTTTACGGGAGGCAAACTCTTTAATAAATAAGTCGAAATTAAATCCTTCTAAATATTCATTTTAATTGATAAAGTAGCTAATCCGTTCAATCTTTCTTGTGACATCGTAGATCTTAAGTAATTTTTTTATCAATTTTAACTTAGAAAAACTTCTTTTTGCCGAGACAGCGGTTACTGAATAGTTAATATAACTATATATGCAATATAAGCATTTGGAAAAGAACTAAACTTTTAATATAATTTTGTATCTTGAGAAGTGTGTCACAATCTAAAGGTATAATATCTCGTAAAATTTTTGTTATCGAAATAAATCTAAGCCGTTAATATCTAAACTATTATTATGTTGTAAGGATTTTTCAAGATTGATACATTATTCTTTTAAACTTTTACTATTTAAAGTTTAACTTTTCTATACTAAATAGAAAACCAAAAATTATTTCAAACTCTTTAACTAATCGAATCTACTCTTAATTGATGAAATAGCATGATCAGTAATATACAAAAAGTAATCAAATTAAAAGATTGTATAGGAGTTCTTATGGTTTCATTGTCAACATTTTCATCATATTGTTTATTTTATGAATTATATGTGTCTCTTCAAAAATTGGTTGTACATTAATTTCTAAAGCTATTTCTTTTGCGACAATCATAGTCTTTTCAAATCCGTTTTCTCTATATTTTCAATGAAATTAGGTAGTCCGTTTAATTGATATATAGCATCATCCATATACATGCCTTTTTATTGTAAGTTTTTACTAATTTAATTAGTAGAAATAAAATATCTGTTAGGGGACCGTGTACGTACGGAGTACTAACGGATTCCGCATTAACTAGTTCAAATAATACAGAATCCTATTTGATTGGCGATCCAATAAGTGAGAACGATAACCCGATCGATATAACAATGAACTAAACGTTAAGAATGAGTAGGAATCGATCAAGATCGAACTATGAAGTGGGATTGGCTATCTTGGACGCTCTGGACGGCTAGGGTTTATGTATATTAGAAGTGTCTCTCAAAGTGTTATGTTTTTCCACGAATTAAGTGGTATTTATAGGTTAGTAGTTTTCATTCGTACGACTGAACCATTAGCATAGTTCAGTCGTGCGACTGACTCATGCGATTGATTCATACGCACGACTGAAGGTTCAGTCGTGCGACTGAGTCAATCTTATGTCTCAATCATACAACTCATCCAGTCTCCTGGTTCAGTCATGCAACTGGTCCATAAGCATGATATATTCATGCGTATGGTCCATAAGTATGGTCGATTAACATGAATAATAACCCGACTAGGTTGAACACAATTCTTAATCATTATTGACTTAGAATTGTGTACAACAACCTCAAACCTATATAAAAAGTTCCTACATATGAGTCAAAGGTATATAAACATCGAAGCATATATCTTACTTCATTACATTATCACATTACACATATGTAAGACATGAAAGACTTTTACATTTAAGCACATAAACAAGGAACACATGTATCAACAAACTCCCCCTTGGACCTAGTTTACCCTATTGTCTGACATTCTTCATATGCTCTTGAAACTTCTTGTACTTCTCTTCTCGGGTGACTCTCGCGTGTATCTCAAACGCGAAGCGGAGTCGTATGACGTGATGGAATTGAAGAGCTTGTACATGTCTTGCGTGTCATAGAATAGTGGCCACTTGTATAGAGTGTAAACATCTTCTGCAGACAAGTTGGTAAGCCACAATGGGTTGAATACCCTGATAGTCTCTATCTTTCCATCTTTGTTTAGAACTATGACTGCTTCTCCTGTCCTCCAATCATAATACCGCCATTTGAAGTGTGGAGTGAAGTCTTGTGGCATCTCTCATAAAGGAATCTTTGACATTGTGCATGGGGGACTCCACTTCAACACTACCTTTGGTCTTCCAGTGATAGGATCAACATCAGTCTTATGAATAAAATGTTTAGATTGTTAAGGCTTAAAGTTGACACATCTGGTGTGGTATTCTTTCTTCAGAGCTGTCTCAAACCATCCCAACATCTTCCTCGGGTTTGCATACAAAAGATTTAAATTAGCCAATCTATTAAGCTCAAAACCAGAAAGAGTCTTCAAATCATATGGATATCTGAAGTACTCAATCTCTTTCTCTCTCTTCACGGTATAAACATTTAAGTTTCAAAATAAGCCAACGCGATGATTTTGCCAGACACTTTCTGATGTTTCTTGACTCTGTACAGTTTGGTGTAGGCATTCTACTTTGGAGGTGCGCTCGGGGCTTTCATTTCAGCAAAACACATGGCCCATTCAACTTTCTTAAGATCAAAATTTGCATCAGAAGCTTGGGCTTGACTTTCATCTGAAGCTTGGGCTTGACTTTCATCTTTCTCCTTTTCTTTCTCCTTTTCTTTCTCCTTTTCTTTCTCCATCTCTTCCAGCTTATCAAAAATAGCACTGCCAAAAGTTTCACCCAAGTTGGGGATAACATTGCCCTCAGGGTCAGTGTACTCAGGATAGTAATTTGATGTCACATCTTCAATCTCTATTTCATCAACATCCTGTAGCTCCTCATCACTTAGAACATTGACTTCGGGAGCATCTTCGTTCAGTTCATTTGAGGTTGATGCAGCACCATCACCTTCTTGCTCATCATCATCATCTTTATCATCCTTTTTACCTTTCCCACTCGATCCTGCTTCTTTATCATCATCATCTTCTTCTTCAGATCCATCTTTAGCGAGCTCATCTTCATCATCCTCATCATCACCATCTTTAATCTTTAAAGGCTCACCCTTAGATCCCTTCAGCCTCAGCATAATCTTATTGTTCTTTTTCTCTAGTCCCTCAATCCTCTTTATCGATGCCAACACCAACTTGTTTTGACTCTTTAGTGCATGGTGGGCTTGGCCTAAAGCTCTCTCATACTGTGAATTCTTCTCACTGAGCTGAGCTACTTGCTTGGCTTGAGCTGCATTTACCGCCATCAGCTGGTTCATTTGAGTAGCTCTCAGATCATCAATGGCGATTAGCTTTAGCACAATGCGGTTTTGGCTTTCCAGTTGTTCCTCTGATCCTCTGCCTCTTGCTCTTTTTGACGTGGGGTTGGGCCATCCTTTTCTTCCTTGAGCCTTTGGCAATAGGAGCTCCCCCTAAGCTTATAGCTGGTCAGGTGTGTAAGTGGGACAAGTGACCTCAGGATCATCGCCTGTAGTACCAACTAGGCTTCCACCAACCGCTTCTTTCCCTTTTTCGGTAGCCAAAACCTGGCTACCGACTTCCCTGACTAGAGGCTCATCATCATATTCTTCCTCTTAATCGAGCAGGATGTCTTGGTGGAAGGCAGCCTTCTCAGATCCACCTGGAGCATCAGAGGTACCTTATGAAGATGGTGGAGATATAGTAGAAGTGCCGGTGGCCCTTGATTGACTTGGACCAATGTCTCCACCACCTTGACTGTCATCAAGATCATCATCATCATTGTCGTCGTCTTCATCTGTGGTACCAAAATAGGCTCAACATCAGAATCACTATCATCATGACGCCATTTCTTGGGAGCAGGCGCCACGTAGTCTGTATTGGCTAGATGCCCAAACAATCTCCTGGTCGGGGGCTTCACCTGTTTCCCCCGGTACACCATCATTCTTCCCAAAGTAGTGTCATCCATCAGCTCTAGAATAACAACATCATCTTCTCTTTTGGCAGCATAGAAAGCTTCTCATCTATGATCATCTGTAAGAACCGTTGATACATGCAGAAGCCTTCCTTACTTTTGGCTTCAATGTCTCGATCATGTAGGAGAACACCATGTGGGAGAAACTGAACGGGTGGTTCATTACCAGTGCAACGTATGCATTCTGGATTTGGTCTGACATTTCATCAAATCCTCCCCACCTTGAAGCTATTCACTTTAGGATAACATGAGCCAAGTACTTGAACTAGGGGGGCATATGTTGCTTTTGTTGAGCACACCTGCATTGATGTCCCCGGCGTACTTTATCCTTAGAAAGCATCCTCGCACAGTTAGTGGATACAGCTTAGTAGGATGGGATCCGTCTTCCCCTAAGTCTAGGACTCTCCTTAGGTCTTCTTCATGGACCTCAATGTCTTGTTCGAAAATGGAGCTCCGGATACAGTGAGGCTACACCGACCGGTCAACTGAGGCACTTTCCCAAAAGGGTTGCTGTATTGATCTGTATGGAGTGCATGGTGTAGAGATGGCCTTGTAGATTCTCGATCTCCGCAAAAAGGCTATAATCCTAGCGAACTCGGAAGCATTCCGAGAACTAGCATCTAAATGAGCATAGATGTTCTGCTTGGTGCTCATCGTCTATCTATCAGCCATGTTGCTACAACACAAGAAACATATACATTAGATTTGTGCATAAGAGATGACAGTTGGAACTTAAACTGTTTTGATCAAACTGGTTCAGTCATGCAATTGAACCACATGACTGAGTTCATTCGTGAGATTGAACCTGCGTCTGAGTTTAGTCGTGTGATTGAACCTGCAATTGAACATAGTCGTATGTTACACTATGCGGTTGAGTCAGTCGTGCGACTGAGACACCGATTGAGTCACTCGTGAGATTGAATCGTGCGCTTGGCTCAATCGTGCGACTGAAGCTCATCAGCATGTCCAATCGCATCTTTCACTATTGAACACAATGGATTTGAATCTTTGTCAAAACTTTACATTACACTTTATGTATAGACTCATTAGATTCACAAGGACTCGAAATAGCACTTAATGACCATTAAATCAACTTTTATGTCCATTTGAGTGGTCTATTTTTAGGGTATAGTCCCACTTATTGATCTTAACAGGTTAGGTCATTTCGGGTTTGATTAATCCATTCATTTTGGTCGATTTCAATTGCAAAGTACCTGTAGATGAGTAGAAAATACGTTAGGATCACGATCAGCAGTAATATCAGTTAAACAAAATTTGAGTAGAGTATGTGTGTGTATGGGCAGTTTAAGAGAGGTTTGAAGGGAGGTAAGGGTTACGACCGACTGACCCCTTTATTTATACTGTTTTAAATTTTAGTCGTGCGACTGGACCCATACGCATGATTCCTTCATGCAACTAGGGTTCAGTCGTACGATTGGCTTATACTCTTTCATCCATTTGTACGATTGGTTCAGTCTTGTGGTCCAATCGCATGGTTGTCTCAAACTCATGGTCCAATCGCATGGTTGTCTCAAACTCATGGTCCAATCGTGTGACTGGCTCATACTTATGGTTCAAACATGCGATTGGGTCATTCTTATGATTCAATCGTGCGATTGGCTCATTCTTATGAATCAATCATGTGATTGGCTCATACTTATAAGCTTGACCTCATACACTTTCAAACACTTAATATTTTAACTTTTGAAATATAACATTATGACCTATGATCATCTCAAACATGACCCTTGACCTCAGACGTGATCCTTTTAGTTTAGAACTGGTTGGTCACCTCAAACATGACCCTTTTAGTGAGTGATTCACAGATTTCATCTAGTTGTATAGTCCAACATCTACGCAACAAAAAACTAGAAAGTAGAAAAAACTTAGAAATTTAAAAGACAACAAGACATATTTTTGTGGTTTTGGGTTTGAGATGGATGGAAACCTTTTAGAATACATCTAAATGATTTTACTTCCTGAGCAAAACAACTTCAAGTTAAATTGAGCATTTCTGGAAAGATTCATTATGGAATCATACAAGTATATCATAATCATTTGGACCTTTTTAATATGCACTTTGATGCTAGATTCTTGTTTTGTCTGAGAGTCAATAGCACTTTCAAGAAATCATACTAGAGCTATAAGATGCACATAATGATTTTGACTATCAAGAGTTGTAGCCACGATGATTGTCAGTATATTTGTCCACTTAAATCCAAACATAGATTTTTGACTCACATTGGTGATGAATTAGGTTTAATTATTTCAAAAAGCACTTGTGGATCCCACACTTATATGGTAATCAACATTCCTCAGGAGATTTTTGAGCAGTCTATGGGTATTTGACAAGAAGAAACAATTCTAAGAGCTTTCAAAAAGATGCCAAGCCTCAGGTCAGGGCCATCGCACAACAGAGTGGCGCAAACAACAATGAATTCTAGAATATTTAAGTTATGTTTATCCTCAGGTCAGTGCCACCGTACAGTAGAGAGGCACACAACCTATCTTCTTGTTAGAGCATTTGTTTTTCTTTTGAACATAACACACGAACAACACTTGCCATTAGCTTGTTTGCACTTAGCAGTTTTACATGTGCTATGCTCATTTTTATGGTCATCCGCACACATTTGTGGCGTTTATTTTGCTCGTCACCCCTTATTGGAAATGCGTTATTTGTGTTAACCAGGGATAAGATGAGAACCCACAACAAGTTGAAAAAAATAGTTTGAATTTAATTTCACCAATGAAGTCTACTCATCTATTGTGTTGAATCTACCGACACATCATATAATGAACTAGCAACCTCTAGGTCTACTTTCTCTATGTTACCTCAGTAGCAGACTAGTTTTACTATCATTTTTCTTTTGTTGTGCTTAGACTTCTCAAACTTGTACTTTGAATTTAGCATGTTGAACAAATAAGTTTTGAAGTCCTAAACAATTTGTTCCCTGTGTACTATCATTTTCCATAATCTTGAATCAAAATCCAAGCTTTGATTTCATTTCTTTCAGCTAATCTGCCCTCCTCCCTCGTTTTTTTAAATAAATAAATACTGCCACTAAGTAAATACTAACTAAACTATTCCCCCCTTAAAATTCTAAAACCGAAAATCTTTTTGTCTTTTTTTGATTTTAATAGACAGGAGAATAAAGTAAAAGAAAATAAATAATAAACTAAAAAAATACTTGTCGGACTAAGAACTTTCTTCTTTTTGAATCACATCACTTTTCTTTTTCACGCCATTAACCTCTAAAAGATATAAAAACCGAGGTTTGTCAAATGCTTTTGTGTAGAGGTCGGCGCGTTGAAAATCCGTATTAATTTTAACAAAATCTATAATTGTTTTTCAAAACAGTCACATATAAAGTGATATTAATACTAATGTTTTTGTTTTCGGGTGTTGGACCAAATTTTTGGTGACAGCAATTGCAACAGAATTATCAACAAAGATAGGGGTGTTAGAAAATTGCAAACCATAGTCGTGCATTTGCTATTGAATCCAAATGATTTGCGAACAACAACTTGTAGCAGCAACATATTCAGCTTCACATGTTGATAGAGCAACTGATCTCTGCTTCTGACACTGCCAAATGACTAACCATCTACCAAATAACTGACATCCGCTAATGATGATTTGTAATTCATCTTGCAACCACCATAGTCTGAGTCACCATACGCTGTAAGCTCGAAGTTATCATCATGAGGATACCACAACTTGAGTGTTGGAGTACCCTTCAGATAATGAAAAATCCTTTTAACTCCAATGAGATGATTTACTTTTAGTTTTGCCTAATATCTGCAATAGAGAGACGTGGCGTACATAATATCAGGACGAGAGGCTGTGAGGTGTATTAGGGATCCAATCATTCCTCTGTACATGGTGGCATCCACCAGATCATGGTTCGTGGCAAGTGGAGTTCCAGCAGCCGTAGCATTCTCCATGTCGAATCGACTGAGGATATCTCCTACATATTTGGACTGATGTAGGAAAATTCCTTTTGGTGTCTAATCCACCTGTAATCCAAGAAAAAACATCTCCCCCATGGCACTCATCTCAAACTCTGCTTTCATTACAGATTCAAATTCTTTACATAATTCTTCATTTTTGGAACCGAAGATTACATCATCCACATATATCTGTACCAGTAGTAAATCACCATCCTTTTCTTTGATGAATAACGTGCAGTCAATAACTCCTCTGAGAAAACCATGTTTCGCTAGATGAGTTGAGAGTTTCTGATACCAGGCTCTAGGGGCTTGATGGAGCCCGTAAAGAGCCTTGTTCAGTTTGTAAACTCTATCCCGATGATACAAATCCTCAAATCCTTCCGGTTGACTGACGTATAATGTTTCACGAATTTCACCATGAAGAAATGCACTTTTCACATCCAATTGATAAACTTCAATCTTCATGTAGGATGCATAGGCTAGAAAGATACAAATTGCTTCCATCCGTGCCACAGGTGCAATACTTCATTGTAGTCTATACCTTCGATTTTTCGAAACCCTTGAACCACAAGCCGAGCCTTATTTCTAATTATAACCCCTTGGTCATCTTTTTTACACTTCAACACCCATTTAGTGCCAATGACCTTAGCACCATTTGGTCTATCCACAAGGGTCCATACTCCTAACTTCTTGAACTGTAGGAGTTCTTCTTGCATAGAACTAACCCATGACTCAACATTTAAGGCTTCACTAACATATTTTGGCTCAAATTGAGACACAAAACATCGATAAGCACTATCTTGAAGATATCATTTTCCATGACTGAGGCATAATCAGCTGAGTATAGCTGATTTCGTGTCTGTACTCCGGATACAACATCTCCAATGATGTTGTCCAAGGGATGATACACATTAATTCGAGAACTGGAAGTGGTGGGAGCAACTACCTCACCATCCAGATTTTGAATCCCAGGTTTAGTATATGTAGCTATTAGAGTATGACGTTCAGAAGTGTCAAAGGCATCAAGATCTGATGCTTGTGTACTTTCATTGGTGGAACGTGGTCCTCCTGGTCCACATTTGTAGTTTCAACTGCTTCATCATCAGAGGATGAGTCACTTAATTCAAGCTCTCCCCCTAAAGGGGTAGAAGTATCATCTAATGGAGCTGTTGATGTCGAGTCTAGCAATGGAGTGTTCAAAACATCGTATATCATCATAGTAGACAACTCATCATCAGGATGAGAGGGAGGTAGGTTGAAGGACTTAAAAAATCCATCATAGTCAAAGAAGAAGGAAGGTCCGTTTCCAATAGGGGGTGGTGAATCTTTGAACATCAACATTGCACCACACTTCTACCTGACCCGTTGAGTTGCTATAAACTCTCTTGTCTGGTATACTGTATCCGAGAAAGATACCTTCTTCTGCCTTCTCACTAAACTTCCCAGTCTGAATTTTCTTTAACAACATGCACGGTGCACCAAATGGTTCAAGCTACTCCAAGTTTGGTTTACGTCACTGGAGAAGTTCATAACATGTTTTCCCATGACGTTTGACCACCATGACTTGATTAAGAGTGTAGCATGCATTCGCCACCACATCGTTCCAAAATTAAATAGGCAGTTTAGAGTCGGCTAACATTTTTCTTGCTATCTCTATCAAGCTGCGATTCTTTCATTCAGCAACCCCATTCATCTGTGGAGTGTAGGCAGACATAAACTGATGTACTATTCCTTTCTCTCTACAGAATGCCTCCATCCATTGATTTTTGAGCTCTGTTCTGTTGTCTGATCGAATTTGCCTTACTTTTAGCTTGTATAGTGATTCCAAAGTAGTTACTAGATGTTTGAATGATTTAAAAGTCTCTGATTTGGATTTCAAAAACATCACCCAAGAAATCTTGAGTAATCATCAGTTACTACAAGGCAGTATAGATCTCCAACAATACTCTTCGTACTTACCACGCCAAACAGATCCATCTGTAGAAGCTCGAGAGGAATATCACTAGAATTAACTTTATTAGCCTTGTGAGACTTCTTGGTATGTTTCCCTTTCTTACATGCTACGCAAAAATCCAGAAGCTGGAAATTCCTGACAGTCACTCCATTCACTAAATCGTTCTATAATAGATGATTCATCTTCCTAGGATTAATGTGACCCATTCTCCTATGCCAGGAGACTGAATCCCTCTTTATTGCATTTGACAAGAAGCATTGCACAGTGGTCTCAGTTGTGGAGGCTTTTGATAGATCCAAGACATACAAATCATTATATCTTGAAGCTAACATTAGAACTTTATACTCCTAGATAACATAATCCATCTTCAACATGTAACACTTCTTGTTATCAAACACCACTTTGAATCCTCTATCATAGATCTGGGAGACTGGAAGCAAGTTGTTCTGTAGTTGTTGAACATAGTTGACCTTGTCAAACTTCACTTTCTCGTTTCCTACTTCGCCTTGAGCGGTTATGTAACCTCCTTTATTCCCAGAAAATGATACATGTCCCCCTTTAATTTGTTTGACATTAAAAAGGAGAGACGAATTCCCGATCCTGTGCCTGGACGCCCCACTATCAATAATCCAGGTATTTGTGATAGCGCTGTAACGGACACCCTGCACATTCAAAGGAATTGATTAGTTCAGGTTTGGGACCTAAGCCTTAACTGGCTTGGGTGACCTAGAGGAATCACACATCATGAATTCAACCCACTGTTCTTTAGAGGATGATGGCATTTCATTCTTCTTCTTGTCCTCACTATCAGACACATTATTTGAGTTTTCTTTCCATAAACCAGTTTTCTATAAGGCCTGTTTCTGGTAAACAAACGATTGGCTTATGATTTGAACTTTAGGTTCACTAATACTCTTAGGTGGAGTGTTAGATCTTACTTTATAAAGATTTGGTTTTGCATCGTAAAGTTCAATTTTCTTTTTTGGGCATCTGATAATAAGGATAATTAGGAGAGATATGTCCTTGTTTTCCATAACTATAGCATGATCTCCCTTCTACAAATTGAAGAAAATTTTTATGTGGTGTTGAGTTTGGTAAGGGTGTCACTTCTCTTTTAGATGTTTCAGCTTCTTTAACAAAATTAATTGTTTTAACATTTTAAACATCTTTAACTTTTAGTTTATTTGGACTTTGATGAATAACACGTTTTTGGTTAACTGGATTAGTCATTTTGGGTTTAGAAGTAGACGTGTGTGAACCTGACCTTAAATTAACCTTTTTAATTTTATCATCCAAATTCTCAACAGGCATCTTTTCTTTTGATTTTAAAGTAAGATCCTTGTGTTTAGTGACATTTTTCACAGGTTTCTCGTGGAATCAGGATCACTAACCAGAGGAGTTGACACCACATGATCCTTTATAGGGTTATTATTGGTTGGTCTACATTTAGTGTTCAAAAGGACTGCATGTGGTGGCGGAACTACTTTATAAGCCAGACCTTCCCCATTATTTCGTTCTTTCACTAAGTTTTGAACTATGTGAGAAGAAATAGCCAAACTGTGTAGTTTTTGTTTTAAAGATTCAACTTCGACTTCTAAAACTGCTTTTTCCTTTTTCATTTCTTCCAAAGAATTTAAATAAAACTTTATGTCATTTGCTTGATTTAATGAAACAACTTCGGTTTTCCTTAGTTGTTTTCCCAAAATTTCTATTTTTACTTTGAAACAGCACTCATTTGGTTTTAATAACCTTGCAAAATTTTAGTGCAGAGTTGTATATCGTTTACTAAATTATCATTGTGTTCTAATAACCTTGCAAATTTTAGATCAATGCTTTCTCTAAATTTGTCACATTCATTACTAGCATGTTTGTCAAATAATTGGTCTTTAGAACTTACCTGTGAGGAATCAGA
Source organism: Flaveria trinervia (assembly GCA_025506515.1). Taxonomy (NCBI): domain Eukaryota; kingdom Viridiplantae; phylum Streptophyta; class Magnoliopsida; order Asterales; family Asteraceae; genus Flaveria; species Flaveria trinervia. The sequence goes on from CM046450.1 coordinate 60,907,859, forward strand.
CGAATCAGCGATCAAAGCTGTATCAAACTCTTCGTTGACTGGAGATTCTGAGTTTGTTGCTCTGAGCTCTTCCTCAACCAAGTGCTTTAAAGCTTTCATAGCTTCTTTGGTATCTGACATCGCTTTCTCAGCTATGATCTCACCTTCACTAGCAGATCCATCATCCAATACGTCAACAAAGGCAATATTTGATTCACCTAGAGAAACAAAGTGGAAGGACCAGTCTTGCCCTTCATCACCTTGAGTAGTCAGAGCTTTTGTCCCTTTACTTGAAGAAGTAGTTCCAATCATGTCTTTGTCATGACGGTTGAATGTAGGAAATTAGTTTCCATTTCCAGTTTTCTTGGGCTTTACACATTCACATTTAAAGTGCCCTTTTTCACCACAGTAACTAGATTTTGCCCCGTCTTTTTGACAAAGTTCTTTGCTCTTCTGACTGCACTAGCCAAGGCCCACATTATGGCCATTCTTTCTAGCTCATTTTCATCAACTTGCTCGTAATCCTCATCTGCAAGATGATAATTTCCAATCTTAAGGGCAACTAAACCATCATAAGATTGTACAACAGCCATTAGAAGATCCATGTGCTCCTTAGCCACTTCCACTGTGACATTACTAAGATTCACAGTCTTCAACTTTGTAGTATTTGCCTTAGGAACTATGTATTGGGTTCTAGATGACCCTGACGTTTCGGTTCCTGACGCAGTGGTTTGGGAAGGAGAAAATGAACTAGACACGAATGTTGTTTGTAACGATGCTCCTGAAATAGCTGGAGTCGGAATTGAGTTGTAAAGTGAAGGATTCTGAACATTGGATCCTTTCTTCAACTTGTATTTCATTCGCAGTTCTTCCTCCCTTAACTTCAAGATGAAATCATCTATGTCTAATGTCGCAAGAATGTCATTTTGTCTCAGATTAGACACAAATGAATCCCATTTATCAAGCAAACTATCAGCAAAGCTTGAAACTTTATCTTCCATAGATGTTGTCACACCATGAGTGTGCAACTCACTCATCAGATGATCGAATCTGTCAATAATATCATCTAGCTCTCATTCCCTATCGAAGAAAAATTATCAAATTCCTTTCTAAGAGCTTTAGCCTTCAGTGCTTTGAGAGTTGTGTTTCCATCATATCTCTTCTCTAATGCCTCCCATAACTTTTTAGCCTGCTTGTTCTCAAAGGACCGATGAAAGATGTCCTTAGGTATCGACTGAGTCAACAAGGCATATACTTTCTTCTCAGCATTGAACAGAATCTTCTGAGCTTCACTCATTCCTCCCAAAGTTTTAACTCCATTAGCACTAACTTGTACCGTATAACCAGCCTTAATGGATGTCCAATGATTTGGGTCAAGTCCATTTAAATAGATCTCAAACCGTTGTTTCCACCATGAATATTCATGTAACGTTAACAGCTTTGGCGGTTTATTGTGATTTCCAATCTTATTCTCTAGAAGCAGAATGTTCTGGATGCGGGAGTCCTTTCCGGCAGTAAATGCAGCAACTTTGTCTTCCATTGCTTTAAACTTGGTACTTTTAGAACAGGACATTTGCACTCGTGCGAGTGGGCTATGAGTATGGATCACTCGTGCGAATGAAGGATGCGAATGAATTCAATCGTGCAATTGGATTCAGTCGTGCGTATGAACAAGACGATTGGAATCAAATGACTGGACTTGTTAAATCGTGCGAATGAGGAATGCCACTGAGTTCAATCGTGCGGATGGAGTATACGAATGAGTTCAATCGTACGAATGGACCAAACGTGTGAGCAAAGGCTGCTATGTTTGAAAAATCGAATGTTTTGACACTTTGACACAAAATACGAGTTTCTCAGAAACCCTAATCTGTCGTATAATGAAAAACTTAGACTTTAATGCATGAAAACATCTAAAATACCTTTTGAAGCAAAGTGGTGACTCTTTTGATTAAAACATAGGTTTTTAACACCAAAACTAATCGGATCCAACGCAAAATCACGAGGATACCACTTGTTAGGGGACTGTGTACGTACAGAGTACTAACGGATTCTGCATTAACCAGTTCAAATAGTATGGAATCCTATTTGATTGGCGATCCAATCAGTGAGAATGATAACCCGGTTGATATAACAATGAACTAAACGTTAAGAATGAGTAGGAATCGATCAAGATCGAACTATGAAGTTGGATTGGCTATCTTGGACGCTCTGGATGGCTAGGGTTTATGTATATTAGAAGTATCTCTCAAAGTGTTATGTTTTTCCAAGAATTAAGTGGTATTTGTAGGTTAGTAGTTTTCATTCATACGACTGAAACATTAGCATAGTTCAGTCGTGCAACTGACTCATGCGATTAATTCATACGCACGACTGAAGGTTCAGTCGTTTGACTGAGTCAATCTTATGTCTCAATCATACGACTGATCCAGTCTCCAGGTTTAGTCGTTCGACTAGTCCATAAGCATGATATATTCATGTGTATGGTCCATTAGTATGGTTCTTTAGCATGAATAATCACCCGACTAGGTTGAACACAATTCTCAATCATTGTTGATATAGAATTGTGTACAACAATCTCAAACCTATATAAAAAGTTCATACACATGAATCAAAGATAAATAAACATCAAAGCATATATCATACATCATTACACTATCACATTACACATGTGTAATACATAAAAGACTTTTACATTTAAGCACATAAACTAGGAACACATGTATCAACAATATCATACCAAATAACCATTCCTAATAAAAATTCAAAATTTCCCAACTCATGTTTCCTTAAAGATTTGGCCTCACATTTAGTTATAGTTTCTGTACTAACATCGTACAATGAAAAATGTGCATCTCTTAATTGTGGAGCTTTATATCTAATTGCTTTAACACTTTTAACCCTATTTTCCCAACGTGTTTTTGATAATGACTTAACCGTTAGGTTTGGTATATGATCTTTTAAAATTTTCCATCTTTTAGGGGATGATGAAAAATATTATATATAAGTTTCTATAACTCCAAAAAAATCATTAGCTTTTTTACAAGATTTTGCCATATCACAAATTACTAAATTCAAATTATGACAACCACAAGGAGTATAAAAAGCTCTTGGATTAACATCTAACAAACGTTTGTGCACACGTTGATGTTTTCCTTTCATATTAGATCTGTTATCATAACCTTGTCCACTAATATTATTTATATCAACCCTATTTTTTAAATTTCTTCAGCAATAGCATTGAAAAGACCTTTACCTGTCGTATCATCTACTTTAAATTTTAGAAAATATTCTTTAACATTTATATGAGTTGATGAAACATCTAAACATGATATCACAATCAAAATTTGTTCTTGATGATTTATACCAGGGGTACAGTCAAGAATAATTGAAAAATACTTCGCCTCTTTAAATTTTAGCAATTTTATTTTTAATTTCTATTTGATAAAAACTTAATTACTTCGTTTTGCATATTATGTCCAAGATAATGATTATGAATTTCTTTATTTTTTATTCGTTGAACATCTTCTTGCATAACTAGATCAAATTCTGCAATCATCTCAACCAAACTTAAAAAATTACCATTATTTTCTTTAAAAAGTTTTTTTCTTCTTTCAACGAAATGATTTGTTTTTCTTGACAAGATTTTTTACAATAGCAATGATTTTTCTTAATACATTTTTCCAATGCACTTTTTCTTTATTTATTCGATCTTAAGTTTCTTTATCAATTGTTTTATTTTTTACTAATCTTATTTCTAAATCAATCCAAGCTCTCATATTAATGATATGTACATTGGTTGCTTCATGTTTATTTAGTTTGGCACTCATATTTCTCCAATTATTACTTCTCACATTTGCTAACTTACTTGTACATAATTTTGCGTCAAATAACTTACAACCAAAAACAAAATACTTTATCGAAATCTAGGGAATAAACCAACCATTTTCTATCATATCTTTATCCATTTGCTAACTTTCGCAGATAGAGCAAAGTGTTAAAACTCCTTGAAAATTCATCCTTTGGAAATTCCAAATTATAAATTTTAATCGGACCTTTTTCTACTAGTAAATCTTGCAAATTATTATTCATATTAGCCAATTGATTTGGATCATAAATATTAGAAGGTTTATTTATTTGATTATTTGTAGGTTCATCATTTAGGTGATCATTTATATGATCATATTGTTTATTATTTATTTGTTATTCATTTGTACCCTAATAGGTGGAGGTCCTAAAATGAGTCGGTTGGATTGGGTTGGTTGTTAAGTCAAGATGGGTTTGGGTTAAAATAGATTTGGGTCAGGATTGTTATTTTAACAAGATGAGTTTGCATCAGAATGAGTCAAATTTTTGGAAAAAAATTAATACAAGTAAATTAAATAGGAAATTACAAATGTTAAATAGCTAAAAGTCCAAAGTAAACTACAATACCACTTAAAAACTAAAAAAGTCTCCAAACACATTGTTTTAAGATCTTGTTACCTATTAGATATTGCACTAATAAGTCCTTCAACATTATCATCACCGGTTCATCGTAACCTACAAGGCTACAACCAAAATAGTAGAAACAATATATGTAAATGACATTAATATTTCCAACGATTGTAAGATATTGTTTTATAAGCCTAAATCTTGAAAAACTCAAAACTAAATTGATAGATAATATGCAATATCCTCTAATAATAAGAACACTAATATTACATAAACGCTGCTACTATCATAGGTTAGATACAATGCTTCAATATCTTATACAAGTTCTTCCTCCATCTCATTCATGTTTTCATCTGAATGTGTAAAAAAGTAAAAGTTGAATTAAAAATTAAAAATTATACATAAAACTAAGCAGCAAAGATTTAAAAAAACTTATTACCTTCTAAATCAAACAACCAATCATGTGTGCACAATAGAGCCTCTACATTTGATGATAGTAGTGATTTTTGATACTTACTTAGAACCCGACCTCCAAAGTTAAATGATGATTCTGAAGCAACTGTGGTGATTAGGATGTTCAATATATCACGAGCCATGAGAGAAAATTAAGGATATCTCCCTTAATTTTCCTTCCAATATTGTAACACATCATTTTTTTTCTTTTATACTAAGTGGAGGCTCATCCAAATACATGTCTAATTATGATTTTTCTTTTCAACATTTCTAAGTTCTTTTTCAAAGAACTCAATCCATCCAAATCATCCAATGCGTCTGTTATGGACCGCGTACTGGACGGAGTACTAACTGATTTACGTGTATACCAACTCAAATAGTGCGGAATCCTATTTGATTGGCGATCCAATCAGTGAGAACGTTAACCCGATCGATATAACAATAAACTAAACGTTAAGAATGAATAGGAATCGATTAAGAACGATCTATGAACTTGGACTGGCTTTCTTGGACGTTCTGGACTGCTAGGGTACGAGTAGGAGTCGAATTCTTCAAAGTGTTACGTTTTTCCATGAATTAAGTGGTATTTATAGGTTAGGGTTAGTCAATCGTACAAGTCCACCATTAGCATGGTTCAGTCGTGCGACTAAAGCATGCGACTGAGTCAATCACACAATTGAAGGTTCAGTCATGCGACTGAGTCATCCGTATGTCTTAGTCATGCGGCTGATCGAGTTTCTTGGTTCAGTCGTGTGACTGGTCCATTAGCATGAAGTGTTCATGCGTGTGGTCCATTAGCATGGTCTATTCGCATGAAGACTTCATACGACTAAGTTTGAATATGTTTCTTAATCATTACTTGACTAGGATCTATTCAAACAACCACAAACCTATATAGTTGGTTCAATATGCGGTAATAAATAATAAACATTAAAACATGCACTGAAACATCAGACATTAAGATCAACAACCACATAATATGTTTCATTCAACTCATTCGTTTCATTACGTTTAGGACATGACAAAGATATTATATTAAGACCGCAAACTAGTTACACATGGATCAACAAACTCCTCCTTTGACCTACTTTCCTTCATTGTCTGGCATCCTTCATTAGCTCGTCAAACTTCTTATGCCTCTCCTCGACTGTGACTCCAGCATGTATCTCGAATGCAAAGCAAAGTCTTATAACGTTCTGAAACTGGAGGGCCTGTATAATATCCTACGATTCATAGAATAATGGCCACCTGTATAAAGTATAAACATCACTAGCTGACACGTTGGTTAGCCACATTGGGTCAAATACCCGGATGGTCTCCATTTAGCGCTTTTTCTGTAATACTATGACAGCTTCTCCTATACACCATTCATAATACCACCACTTGAAGTGGGGAGTGAAGTCCTATGGCATTCCCTCATGGGGATCTTGGACATAGTACGTGATGGACTCCATTTCAGCACCACTTTGGGTTTCGCAATCCTTGGGTCCACCTCCGACCTTTGAATGTACCTTGTAGGGTGTTGAAGTTTGAAATTAACCCATCGTGTGTGGTATTCTCTCTTCAACTCAGCTTCAAACCAGCCTGACATCTTCCTGGGGTTAGCATACAGCAGGTTCAGGCGTGCCAAACTGGTTGAGCTTTAAACCAGGGAGAGTCTTCAGATCATGTGAAAATCTGAAGTACTCGATTCCCTTGTCCCTCTTCAAGGCATATACATTAAGATCCTCAAAGTAAGCCCACGCTATAATCTTGCCACACACCTTAAGATGCTTCTTTACTTTGTAGAGCTTAGTGTAGGCACTCGGCTTTGGTGCTGTGCGTTGGGCATGGATATCTGCAAAACAAGCATCCCATTCAGCCTTTTGATCTCAACATCGGTGTCAGTGGCTTGGGCTTGGCTTTTTGATTTGTCGGTTTCCCTCTCCATCGTATCCAATTTAACATGCATATCGCTGTCGAGTGTATCTCCAAAATCAGGAACCACATTTCCCTCTCGATCAGTATATTCCGGATAGTGCTGTGTTGTGATATCTTTAATCTCTATCTCATTAACATCGTTTAGCTCGTCATCGCTAGCAACATCTATGGTAGGGGCATCCTTAACCAATTCATCCGGGTTTAATCAGAACATTTCTACGAGTTGCTCATCAGTGAGGTTGTGAATAATTTCTCCTTCTTTGGGAGTATAGCTTACTGACCTCCTGACAATCCCTTGTAGATCAAGTATCATTATGAGTTGAGACTTGATCTGCTGAAGAGGAGTAACATCGTATTCATCTCGCTAAAATTGTGGATCTGCTTGATTTAAAACATGTAACACATCATTCATCAGTAGGTAATTAACACAGTAATCAATTAATATATACATAAACATTCATGCACATAAGTTTAATACAATATTCAATTACACATGATTAAAATTACATAAACATCTACGCATTACGTTTGTCTTGGATCATGTGTTCCTCTGTTGTCGGGGCTGATGTTGAGGCACCCTGATCTTGATTCCTTTTGGTCTGTCTCTCACTAGCTTCTTGGGCACCCGAAGTAGATGGATCTCGTCCTTTGTCATCATCTCCTCCATCCTCTGTGTCATCCTCATCCTCTTCATCATCATCCTCTTCATCATCGTCATCACCATCGTCATCATCTTCTCTGATCTTCAGAAGCTCTTCTTTGGATCCCTTAAGTTTGAGCATGATAGATCTGTTAGATGACTGCATCTCTTCAATCTTCTTTGCTGATTTGGCTTTATGCTCTTTGAGTTGGGCAATCTCCTCTGCCTGCTGAGAGATCTGCTGTGATTGTGCAATAGTGAGCTCCATCAGCCGTCGTAGCTGTGTAGTCTTCTTGTAACCGACAACTAATAGCTTTAGCACCATACGATTTAGTGCCGACAGCTGTTCTTTTACCCCACTTGGAGGTAAATGTGATCCAGTGGTGAATGTGGTATGGGATGAGGGGCCGCCTTGGTGGCTGATGGTGGTGGAAGTGGTGTATATGGGTGGTGGTATATGTGTGGGTGGTGATGGGTAAGCTGTAGTGGTGGTGGAAATGGTGTAGATAGGTGGTGGAGAGGTAGTAGTGGTAATGGTGGGTGAAGTAGTAGCAGTGGTGGTTGGTGGAATGGTGATAGAGGTGGCTGTGGTGGTGGTAGTGATGAAAGTGATCCTCCTCTTCTTGGTCTTCATCCTATGGGGCTGAGCCATCCTTTTTCTCCTCGTGCCCCTTGAGGAGGATGCTCCCCCTGGGATACTACTGGGCTGATCAGGTGTGTAGCTAGGATCTGCAGCAGTCTCCGCAGACTCGCTAGGGTGTCCACCAACCTCCCGAATACCTCGTTTGGTGGCAACCACCCTGCTGCCCACCATCCTGGTCAGTGGCTCCTTATCACTCTCCTCTTCCTCATCAGGAGGGCAAAAATCTTGATGTAAACTAGCAGTGCTAGCATCTCCATGAGTGGGTGGTGGAGGTGTAACATGTGCAGTGGTGGCCCTAGAAGTAGCGGGGCCAGATTCTCCACCGGCACCACTATTATCGTCATCGGAGTCATCAGATGGAAGAGCAATTTGCTGAACATTTGAGTCACTCTCCTCGTGGCGCCATTTACGCCTTGCCGGCGCCACATAATCCGCCCAGGCCAGGTGCCCGAACAGTCTCCTCACAGGGGGTTTGACTTGCTTTCCCCTGTAGACCTTCATTCTCGCGAGAGTTATGTCATCCATAATCTCGAGAGATACTGCAACGTGGCTCTCCTTGGGTAGTGAAGGAAGCTTCTAATCTATGATCATCTGTAAGAATCGTGGGTACATACAGAAGCCTTCCTTGCCTTGGCCTCAAGGTTCTCGATCAGGTAGGCAAATATCATGTTGGAGACGTTGAAGGGGTGATTCAACACCAGTGGCACGTAGGCATTCCGGATTTGGTCAGATAAGTCATAAAATCCACCCTTTCTTGATGCAACACACTTGAGGATGACGTGTGCTAAGTACTTGAACTGGGGACACAGGTTGCTTTTGTTTAGCACACCTGCATTTATGTCCCAGAGTACTTCATCCTGAGAAAACATCCTCTCACAATAAGTGGGTGTAACTTGGTTGGGTGAGCACCATCATCACCCAGGTCCAGTACACGTCGAATGTCTGCCGCTGTCACCTCTATCTCTTGCCCACAGATGGTGCTCCTAATGTAGTAGGGCTCCCTAGATCAGTAAACCGATGCACCCTCCTAGAATGCCTGCTATATAGACCTGTAGGGAGTGCATGGTGTAGATATTGCTCTGTGTATCCTTGATCTCTTTAGAAAAGCAATGATGCCAGCGAACTCGGCAGTGTTCCGAGTGGTGGCGTCCAAATGAGCACATATATTGTGCTTGGTGTTGATGGTCCACCGATCCGCCATAGATTTGTAATATGATAGGATCAAATGAATAAATCTGTGATGATTTGTAACACAATTCAATGAATTTCACACAAAGTAATCAAATCAAAACAAGATATCAATAAAATTCAGTTTTCATTCATATCAAGCTAAGATAATTACAAGTATGAAAAGCAGATTCGAATAACTTGTGTATTCGTTCCTACATACCTGCAAAGCTAAGCTATTTATGCTGAAAACAAAAGTAAAGGAACTAACAAATTACAGAAATACTCTGTATACTATTACAAAATATCAAAAGACAAATAAAGACAACATGTTAATCTTTTAGAGCACTTAACAATACTCCCCCTAATATTTACATGGTCTTTAGTCTTCAAAATCTTCAAGCTTGACTGCTAACTCTATCTTCAATTCTATCTTCAGCCTTGACTTCATCATTCAAAGAAATCTGCTGATTCTTCTTTGACTTTGAACATAGGCTTCTGTTTGTACGTTTCTAACTCTTTCAAAGCTTTTTATATAGCAGACTTGAATTTACTTGCAAGAATGCCTTGTTCTGGTTTAGCTTCATTTGTTTTAATCTCCATCTTGTCCATTCTTTCCAATGTATCTTTTGAAAGACATGAAATATCAATGTTTGCATATAACTCAATAGGTTTATTACTGTGCTTTGAGTACACTTCAAAGACCCCTTTTCTTGATATTCTCATGAATTCAATATCTTTAATATCTTTCTTAACAATGTTGGCATACGCAAGTGCTTTTCTCAAAGAAATCCTTTCCATGGCAGCGTTCATCACATTGATAATAGAAATAAAATATTTCTTGTCTTGCTCACCCACTTCAGGAGAAACCTTCTCAAATTTTTGTACTAACAAAAATGAGATATAACTTGGATGTAACAATTTGAGCTCAAAAACTCCAACTAAAGTAATCATGTCCCCATCCCATCTTTCTAGATTTCAGACTAACTTTAGCTCAAATGTCTCAGTGTTGTAAAACCATCTGAGAAATGGCTTTGAGTTTTGATTACCATCAATCACTTTAAGTCCTGGAGTTGTAACTTTTTCAAAGTATTTATCACAAAATTCTATCAACGAATGTTCTTCTTCTGATTGAACTCCCTTAAGTTTCTTGTTTTTCTTCAAAGTAACAAAATACTCCTTGTCTTCTTGATCACATCTTGTGTTAAGGAAATTACTTGATGTATCCAATCCACATCTTAATAATTCTACAAACATCTTCCCACGTTTTGCATCAGTAGGATTGATCAGAGGTAGTCTATTTAGCTCTTTTAAGTCTTGCACCGGAAGTTTTATGATACTAGAGTAAAAATGATAAACGTCACATACAACATTTACTCTCTTTATCAAGAAGGCATCAAACACTTCGTCATACTTCCATGCAATTATCTTTACTTGGTTTGTAAAATCTGGAGCAATCATTGCATTCAACAATTCAGCAACTGATTATCCTTTCTGCAATATATTTCTTACTAAATCTCCTGTTGTTCTTGAACTATCGAGAATATGCCTTTGATCAGTTGATGCTTTATAAGTTTTGTATTTCAGGATCAGCAAACATTTCCATCAATTCTTTTCTATGAGTGTGAGCATCATCAAGTCTTGACATTTGTTTTATTTCCTGAGGCTTCAACATTCTTGTTCTTTTTGTTATCTCAAGATACTGAGGGTTATCTGTATCCAGCACTATCATCTTCTTCATTTGTTTCTCAGTTTCTTGAAAGCTTCTCACAAGATTTCTCAGAGATACAGATTGTAATCTCTTCAGCTTCCTCCACGGATAATTTCTAGCTTGCAACCATGATCTAAGAGTAGGAATACTCATATCATGAGGATCAGGATGGTGCAGCTCAGAACTAGACAGTGCTTGTACATTTATAACCTCCTTTGTTCTTATCCATTCACCATGCTCAACCACTATCTCATTTGGATCTATTGAAGCAACTGACTCTGCATAGATGCGTTTCTCGTATTCATCATTAATTTGAGAAACAGTCAGTCCATCCAAATACACTCTGTTGTATTTCATGTTCACAAGGTAGTTATATTTTTCTTCAAAATCCTGTGGTACTTCATCTTGTTCTTGTATATGTTCTTGTGAAGAGAAATGTGACACAAATTCAGCTTCATCAATGTCTTCATTCTCAAGAACTTCATCATACCAATCATCATTATATACTTCTTCAATATCATCTAGAGCATCAATCTGTTCTTGAACATTTTGCTCGTCAACCAATTCTTCAGTTCTTTGAATTTTAGAAGAAGATTCAGTCCGATCAACTTCTTCTAATTCATTTACTTTCTGTTTGCCTTTTCTTTGTTCAAGATTTTCTTCAATTTGCACCTCAGTACTAATTACATGTACTGGAGATATAGCTTTCTGAGCTTCTCTTTCCTTTATCAATTCAGCTTTAAGATTTTCATTTTCTTTAGATAGCTTCTTGAATTTCTCCTCAAGACTATCATAATCTTTAATCATGACTTCAAAGTTCTTTATCACATCTTCTTTATCTTGGGCAAAACTAACAATCTTTTCATCTTTGAACACAATTTCTTCAGACAACTTCAAATTTTCATCTTTGAGCTTTTGAATTTCTTTTTCACAAGCATTGATTATCTCTTTCATTCTTTCATTTTCAACTTTCAACTTTTCAATCTCCTTTTCTTTGTTTACATTATCTTCTTTCAATTTTTTAATCACATCAACTTCAACTATTTCCTCTGTTTTTATAGACACATTGTGTGACATACTAACATGAATTTCTTCTGCTGCTTCATTTTCATCAATTTCAAATACTGGATTGAATGAAATATCATTGATAAAATCAGAATCAGATGTTTGATTTTGAGAATTCCTTTCTGTTATAGCTTCCTCAACATTTTCTTCAATCATATCCTATGTCTCATTTTTAGTATTTTCTACATTCCCTTCTTCATTTCCTTCTTGAATTACTTCAGTGACATTATCATTTTCATCATCATCATCACTTTCTTCACTTGATGAACTTTCAGACATATCCTCATCAACTTCTACATCTTCAATCAGATCATTTGGATCTATTGGTTCTTCTTCAGTTAGATGAAAGTGTGGCTGAGTAATATCAACTTCATCCATAGATACATTTCTGATATAATCAAAACCTGGAATGTTTTGAGCACCCGTTATCATTGCCAGTCTTTTGTACACACTCTCTGACATGTGCTCTATCTTACAAATCTGGATTTGCATCATTACTGAGAAGTTGAAGAAATCTTGGGTACATCAGATACTTATGCCTTACTCCTCTTTCCAGATTAAAAATAAATCCATTCATTATCCACTTAGCCATATTGAATATTCTGTTAGTGGATAAGACTACAATTGGAGATGCAATGTCAACAGGGAATGAATCCCAACCCGCACTTCTTTTTGACATGCAATGTTGAAATATGTAGCATAAAAGCTTCCAATGTTTAAATACACGAGCTCTGAAAAACTATTTCTTCGGGAAATTATCTGGATGACCCATCTGTAGAAAAACTTCTCTACATTCTTTAAATGAATATTTAGATAAATCTTCAGGATCATTATCTCCCAGTCTTAGAGCTTGTCTAATTGCTTCTTCAGAAACTTCAATCATTCTTTCTGAGTAATGAAGGCTCTTAAAACTTTGTTTCCTTGATCATCTCTTTTAACTTTTGCAGTTCTCCAGAATTTTTTAATCATTCTTCCTTTAATCATGGGCCTTCCACACATAGCATCAATATATTTTGTTTTGAGTAAAAATCTGATAATATCTTCATATCCAGTAGTTTCTCTATTTTCATCATCTAAAAATGCAGCTACATTATGCTTTGGCTCAAATTTTAAATCTGCCATCTGCAAAACATAACAAAAGTATTATGAGAACATTGAATATTGATTAATGAAATGTATTTCTACATATGACTTTTGATTTTGACTTTTTAATTTGACCTTTTTATTTTTACTTTTGAATTAAGATTTCAAATTGTAAAACATTAATCTTTATTCATTTTGAATTTATTATTTAACATTTCAATTTTGATTTAATTTTAATTTTTATTTATTTTTGTTCAAAGAATGACTGTTTGTTCATCTTCTTCTTCGACTATGAAAATCGTCTGAGTTCATCATCAACAGATCTTTTTCACTTTTAGATTAAACATAATACATCAACAGACTGACAAATCAGTTCTTATCAATAATCCAGCGTCAATTTTTGATATGATACTCATTTGATCAGATTAAACTTGGATTATATTGGTTCGAACGCCCAAATAGCATTCAAACGACTATAGTAATTCACTAATTTAACCCAAAATTTATATATTTGAATCACAAACTTACATTTATATATTCAAATACAATGTATACTCAAATGATTTGATTCGATTTTAGATGAAATATGGATGTGATGATGCTCGACAATCGCAGTTCGAGGGTTTTGGTTCTGAAATTTTGAAGTGTGAATGAAAAATACGCATAAGTGTTCAATATATATAAGTGAAATTTTAGGCGTATTAGCTCCGAATATACGCATAAGTGTTCAATATATATAAGTGAAATTTTAGGCGTATTAGCTCCGAATATACGCATAAGTGTTCAATATATATAAGTGAAATTTTAGGCGTATTAGCTCTATTCGGACGTATGGTCCCTGTTTGAGCGTATGAAAACCTAGAATTCACTTATTTTGTTAGACGTATGAGCACTGTTGTGCGTTTTAAGTCAGACGCATGAGAACTGTTCAGACGCATAAGCATTGTTTAGGCAATTTTGCACTGTTCAGTCGCATGGAGTTTGTAAAACATCTAACACTTGAAATTTTGAAACTATTTAGACGTATGAGACATGAAAAACGTCTAACACACTATTTAGACGCATGGGATTATCACAAACGCCGAATACTTGAAATTTTCAGATGTATTACAACTGTTTAGACGCATGGGAATGAATCAAACATCCAACACTTGTAATTTTCATAGATATATTACAACTGTTTAGACGCATGGAAAACGTCCAACACTTGTATAATCCTAAAAATTTCATCATGCTCCTATTGAGACGCATGTGCACTGTTTAGGTGCATGAGATGAATTTCAAACACTTGTGATTTCCAATTTCTTCACTTTCACATTATTACCATTTAGATCCCCAAATTTTGAACTTTTTGCATTTTGCACTTTCAATTTATAAAATTTTTATTTTTATTTTTATTTTGTATTTCTTTTAATTTCTTTTTAAATTTCTTTTGTCTCTTCATTTTAGTCTCATCATAACATCAAATATCATCTAATTGTCAACTTAAAAATCATTTTTAGTATAAAAATCATTTCAAAATCATTTTTAAATTTCAAATTTTGATTATGATTATTGAATATTACTCCCCCTAAACTTTTAAGTTTGAAAAACTTATAAGTTTCTTATGAAAGGGAATAGATCACACATCACATTGAGACATTGCCTTCACACACAAAGACATGCATAAAAAAATGAAAATAGAATTAAAATTTAATATTTAAACAAAGAATAAATGTCTGCAGAGAGATCATGTTAATGAAGATCAACACATTAAAATAAAATGAACATTTTCTTTTTCAACAAACACTTGAACATTTTCTTTTTCCTCTTCTGCATTCTTGGTTTTGATCTGAAAGGCTTTAAGCTTTGCTTTGTTTTTTGGTGAATAATCATGAGTATTGAATTCTCTGGTAGTGTGTTTGTGATAGATTCAGTCATAGGTTCATGAGTGAAACCTAATCTTGCTTTTTGTTTATTTTCCTTTCACTGATTAGTTTTTCTACTATCATTTTTGAACTCTTAACTTTTGCTAGATCAACTTGAGTAGTAGCATGTGCTATTTTCTCTTGTTCAAGATTCTTGGTCATCTCTTCTAGTTGTTTTGTAACAATTTCTAAATCTTTGATTGTTTTGTTCCATCAATTTTGAAGAGAGATAATCTTTTGATCTGCAGTTTTATGATCAGATTTAAGTTGGTTATGCATAGATTCCTCTTGTTTTAGCTTTTCATAGATTTTGAATGAATAGTTTCTGTAGTGTTCAACATGTTCAAAACATGATTTGGTGCAAAGCTTTTCCCTTACTTCTGATGGTATTTCAGGAAATTTTGAAACTGTGGTTTTAGATGATGAAGTAGAAGATTTATCCTTTGGTTGATCAGACTGAACCATTAGAGCTACTTCCTCTGTATCCTCTTTAGGATCAGACTTGTCACTCCAATCATAGTTATCTTCCTCTTTATCACTTTCCCCTTTTGGGTCATTGTTTTCTGACCAATCTTCCTCTTGAATTTCTGCAATAAGAGATAGACTTGATGTTAATTCATTTGTAAATTGATTGGCATATGCACTCCAATCATATTCATCTTTTATGTTGACTACTAGTGCTTTCTTTGTTTCATCAGATGGTTTGGTTTCATCTTTAAGCTCTGGCATAGGAAGACTTTGATATGGCTTTTGAAAAGTCTTCTGAGCTTGTTGAAACCTTTGATTATTTGAGCTTGAATGAACACTTCCTCCATTATTCCTTGGAGCTTTACATTCTCTTGAGAAGTGTCCATAACTATTGCAGTTGAAACATTTGGATTTTGACTTGTCAAATCCAACAGTCTTATTTGCACTAGGCTTGTATTTCTTGTTGACATAAGAATGTTTTTGAGTCCTGTAGGCAATCATCACCATCTGCCAGTTCAAGTCCATCTCTTCAACATCTTCAGGATCCATCTCAAATAAATCGTGTAAAACAAAATCTAGTTGAGTTAAATGGCTACCTTGATATGCTTGAAAGCTGGCCATAAAAGCAGTAAATGTAGTTTTGGACTCTTCATCCTCTAATAGGATGTTAATCACATCTTTAACTTTGCTAGATTTAGCAGAGTTAGATGATGAAGAAGTCTCTGTCTGAATATTTGATGATTGTGACTGTGTTTTAGGAGGAGATTGAGAATGAGATTGAGTTGTATATGCAGGTGCACTGGTAAATGTTGAGTTAGTGAAAAATCCTGCTCCTACAAACAGATCTTCTTCTTTAGGACTTTTCTCACTCTTTGCCATGAATGCATTTTCGATGGTGGTTGCAGGAGAAGCAACAAACTGATATTGAGACATTGATGCTGCTCTATCATTGTTCCTTGAGCTTTCATCAATCTCCACTAATTCTATTTATGCAATAAGAAGATCTAGATCCATTGGAAACTTCTCAGTATGCTTTAGTAAAGTTATAGTTTGTTTCCATGATGATGGTAAAGCATTGAGTAGTCTGAGATTTAAATCTTCAAGATCAGGTTTGATACCAGCTGTTGACATCTCAGTTATGAGTTGAATAAATCTGTTCATCATTTGTTTTATTGTCTCTCCAGACAAATGTTGAAACAATTCTAATTGTCTTTTGAGCTTTTGTTTCTTTAAATTTTGAATCTCCTAACCTCCTTCACAAATGATCTTTAATGCTTTATATAGTGTATATCTAGTTTGATATGCATCTAGCCTTGTAAGAACTTCCAAAGGTAGTCCTTTACACATTAATGAATAGGCTTTAATATCATTCTTAACTCTTTTCAGATCATCTCCTTGAAGATCATCTTCTGGATAAGGTTCTAGAGAATCTTTAGTATACACAAATCCTCTGTCTAGTCCATCAGTTATTATAGGAATGTATGGTCCTTTTTCTATAGATTTCCAGAGATCAGTGTCAATAGAATTAAAATGCTGTTTTAGTCTAAGAGACCAATTTTTGAAATCAGATCTATTTTTTAAGCTTTGGAACTCTGTTTTCAGAATCTTCTGATTTTACCATTCTTATATTTTAAAAAAAATCTAAGTATCAAGGTTAAAACGTCTGAACAGTATTCAAACGTCTCAACAGTTGATGCGTCTATGTTGAGAAACGTCTAAGGGAATGCCTTAGAAAAATTTTCAAAATGTCTAAGTATTAATGCGTCTGGAAGGTTTCAAGCGCTTAAACAATTGTCAAACGCCTGAATAGTTGTCAAACGCCTAAACAGTTGTCAAATGCCTGAATAGTTGTCAAACGCCTAAACAGTTGTCAAGCGTCTGAATAGTTATCAACTTAACACCGGTGATACGTCTGGGATTCTCTTCAACAGTACTCAAATGACTGACTAAAAACGTCTACACAGTGTTAATGCGTCTAACACTTAGACAAATTCAGTCAATCTCAGCTCATGCGACACATTCATCATCTTCAAATGAATGTAACAAACTCAAATCTTCTGAATTCTTCAAATGTTGATGAATTTGATTGAAACTTTTCAATTAGATGAGTTTTATGCCGATAAACATTCTTCTTAATATCAATTTCTTCAATTTCAACAACAAATCAATCAATTTTTGAAATTTCAGTTCGAAACTTCAAGCTATTTTCGAACAACAAATTCAACAGTTTACTTGAATTTGATGAATTGATCTGCTAATTGTGATTCAAATCATGTTTTTGATGATGAAACACAACTGAAATTCACAAAGTTTCAATTGAATTGTATCTCAATCACAGATTCAGTGAGACTTTTAGGTTTTCAAGTTCGATGAACTTAAAACGAAAATCAATCACTAACAGCTTACCAACAACTCTGATACCATTTGATAGGATCAAATGAATAAATCTATGATGATTTGTAACACAATTCAATGAATTTCACACAAAGTAATCAAATCAAAACAAGATATCAATAAAATTCAGTTTTCATTCATATCAAGCTAAGACAATTACAGGTATGAAAAGCAGATTCGAATAACTTGTGTATTTGTTTAATCGGGCGACTTATCATGCGATTGAGTTCAATCGGGCGACTGATTCAGCAACTGAGTTTTGTCGGTGACTGATCCAGCGACTGAGTTTAGTCAGGCAACTGAGCCACCGACTGGGTTCTGTCGGGCGACTGAGCTCATACGCCTCGTTTAATCGGCCGACTAAGTTATTCGCTCAGCTCAGTCGTGCGATTGAAGTTCATCAGGGTGACCAATCGCATGACACACTGTGTTTTTGATTGAAATTCAAATTTTGAGCAAAACTTAAAATTAAACGTCATGTTTTGGCTCATTAGACTCGCAATCACCCTACATAGCACCTAATAACCTTGATTTCCACATTTTACTTAGTTTATTAGTTGATTAATCCAACTACGTCTCGGTTCTATGTTAGGGCCGAATTAAGTAATTTGGGGCTCAAATCGACTGTGATTTGGGTAAATTGTACCGCATTGTACCTCTAAAAACACCAGCAATTGTCAGACTATAGCAATTTGAAGTCAAGCAAGGTCAAACGAAAATTTGGCAAAGTAACGGCACTATAGGTGATTTTAGGGCGACTGAGGTGTGATGAGTATATGCGATCGATTATGGCCCTATTTATACTGAATCTGGTTTCAATCGGCTGACTGGATCCATTCGCTCTTTTCATTCGGGCGATTGGATCTCAATCGTACGATTGGTTCAGTCGATCACATTTAGTCGGCCAACTGGGTTTCAGTCGGGCGACTTGGTTTCAGTCGGGAGACTGACTCATTCGGACAACTCCATTTAGGCGACTGGCTCAATCTTGTAAGCCATTCGTGTGAATGGTTCATACTCTTGCTCCATTCGGTTGACTAGTGCCTAAGTATGGTCCAATCATATGACTAGTTCACACTCATGGTCCAATGGTGCGAATAGATCATACTCATGATTTTTTACTTTATGCCCATTTGACACTTACCCCTTTTAACTTTTGTTTAAACACTTGAGCATTCGATCATCTCAGACATGATCATTTTCCTTTGAAAACTTTTGATCACCTCAGTCGTGATCCTTTTAAACAAAACACATTTTGTCACCTCAGATGTGACCCATTTAACAGTTGAAAACATGTTTGGTCACCTCAGACGTGACCCTTTTAAGTGATTAAATCCTAGATTGAATTCCATGACATAGTCCGACATATAACACTAAATTGACTAACAGTTAAAACAAAATAAAAAAGTTAACATTAAAAGACAAGGCTAAAATGTTTTTGTGATTTTGTGTGAGGTGGAAATCCTAAGATAGAAATCTAACACATTTATTTCTTGAACTGGCAACTTCAAGTTATATTGACCACAAGTGGAACGATTCATTATGGAATCATATAGGTAATCAAATCATTCAGGACGTGTTACCAAAATCATTTGATGCTAGATTCTTGTTTTCGTCGAGAGTCATTAGCAAGTTTAGGAAATCATACTAGTACTATAAGATGCGCACATTGATTTAGACTTTCAAGAATTACAGCCACGATGATTGTCAGTATACTTGTGCACTTAAATCCATACACAGACTTTTGACACAGATTGGTGATACATTAGGTTAATTATTTCAACAAGCATTTGCGGATCCCACGCTTATATGGTAATCAACATTACTGAAGATATTTTTTAGCGGTCTACGGGTATTGACAAGAAGAAACTATTCTTAGAGCTTTCAAAGAGAAGCCAAGCCTTAGGTCAGTGCCACCGCACAGCAAAGAGGCGGCAAACAACAATGAATTCTAGAATATATAGGTTATGCTTTATCCTCAGGTCAGTGCCACCGTACAGTAGAGAGGCACACAACCTATCTTCTTGTTGAGCAATTTTATTCTTTTTGCACAGATCACACCAACAACTTAGGTTATTAGTTTCATTGCTTTTTGCATTTTTCATCATGTGCTTTGCTCATATTTAGGTCATCCGAACACATTTGTGGCATTTACTTTCCTCGTCACCCCTTATTGGAACTTTGTTGATTGGGTTAACCAGGGATAAGATGATAACCCACAACTTGTTAACAACTTAGTTTGATCTTGAGATCACCAAAGAGGTCTACTTATCTATTGTGTTGAATCTATCGACACATCATCTAACGGTCTAGCAACCTCTAGGTCTAATTTCTCCGTGTTACCTTAGTAGCAGCTACTTTTACTATCATTTTTCCTTTTATTTTTGCTTAGACTACTCAGACTTATACTTTGAATTTCGCATCTAAATCAATTTAAATCTTTTAAAGTCTCAAATTCTTTGTTCTTGTGTACTATCATTTTCCATAGTCGTTGAATCGATATCTCAGACACAATCTCATTTCTTTCAGCTTGCCTGTCCTCCTCCCTCATTTTTTTAATATTAACTTAACCTAACCTATTCTCCCCCTAAAATTTTAAAACCGTGAACGATTTGCGTTTTTAGGATTTTAATAGGAGAAGAAATAAAACCAATAAAATTAATTAAATGAAATAAAATTAAAGAAAATAAAAGAAAAATGACTCGACGCATCGGACTAAACATGTTCTGGAATTACATCACTTTTCTTTTTAACGTCATTGACCTCTAAAAGATATAAAAAACATGGTTCATCAAAGGCTTTTGTACAGAGGTCAGCGCGTTGAAAATCCGTATTTATTTTAACAACATCGATTAGATTCTTTTCAAAACAATCATGTATAAAGTGATATTTAACGCTGATGTGTTTGGTCTTAGGATGTTGCACAGGATTTTTGGTAACGGCTATTGCAGCAGAATTATCAACAAATATAGGGGTGTTAGAAAATTTCAAACCGTAGTCCCGCATATGCTGTTGAATCCAGATGATTTGAGAGCAGCAGCTTGCCACAGCAACATATTCAGCTTCACAAATCGATAGCACAACTGATTTCCGCTTCTTACACTGCCACGTGACTAATCTTCTCCCAAAGATTTGACATCCTGCTGTGGTGGATTTGTAGTTCATCTTGCAGCCGCCATAATCCGAGTCACTGTACGCGGTAAGCTCGAAATCATCGTCATGAGGATACCACACCCCAAGTGTTGGTGTACCCTTCAAATAACAGAATATCCTCTTGACCCCTGTAAGATGGTTAACTTTTGGTTTCACCTGATATCTTGAACAAAGACATGTCACATACATGATATCAGGTCTTGAGGCAGTGAGGTACATGAGGGATCCAATCATTCCTCGGTACATGGTGGCATCAACCAGATCACCATTTTTGTCAGGTGTACATCATGGTTTGTAGCAAGTGGAGTCCCAGCTACGAAAGCATTCTCCATGTCAAACCAACTGAGAATATCCCCTACATACTTTGTCTCATGTATAAATATCCCCTTTGGTGTTTGATCCACCTGTAACCCGGGAAAGAACTTCATCTCTCCCATGGCACTCATTTCAAATTCTGCCTTCATTACTGCTTCGAATTCTTTACATAAGTCTTTGTTCTTGGAACCGAAGATTATGTCATCAACATAAATCTGAACAAGCAGCAGATCACCATTCTTTTCTTTGATAAACAGTGTACAGTCAATTACACCTCTGCGAAATCCATGTTTCACAAGGTGAGTTGAGAGTTTTTCATACCATGCTCTCGGGGCTTGGTGAAGCCCGTAGAGAGCCTTATGTAGCTTTTAAACTCTGTCCTGATGATATGGATCCTCAAGTCCTTCGGGTTGACTGACATACACTGTTTCTCGGATTTCACCATGAAGAAATTCACTCTTTACATCTAGTTGATAGATTTTAATTTTCATGTGAGAGGCATAGGCTAGGAAGATACGGATGGCTTCCAATCTCACAACAGGTGTAAATACTTCATTGTAATCAATTCCCTTGACTTGTCGAAATCCTTGAACTACAAGTTGAGCCTTGTTCCTGATGATGACACCTTGGTCATCTTTCTTACATTTCAAGACCCATTTTGTGCCAATGACCTTAGCACCTTTAGGTCTATCTACCAGTGTCCATACACCTAACTTCTTGAACTAAAGAATTTCTTCTTGCATGGCACTCACCCATGCCTCATCATTTAGGGCTTCACTGACGTATTTTGGCTCAAACTAAGACACAAAATAATGATAAGCCCCTTTTCCATTACCGAGGCATAATCAGCTGAATACAGCTGATTTCTTGTCTGAACTCCTGATCTGACATCCCTAATGACATTGTCCAAGGGATGATAGACATTTAGGCATGATCCAGGAGTGGGGGACAGTAGGAGTGTGAGCTTCTGATGACTCAGAGGCATCAACTTCATATGCTTGTGGACTTGCAGTAGTAGGAACATGTTGCTCCTGAGTGTCCTGATCAATCTCCACGGCTTCATAGTCAGAGAAGTGTCACTTACCTAGAGTGCTCCCCCTGAATAGTTGGGTGATTCACCTAGTGAACCAGATGATGTAGAGTCCTGTGATGGTGTGTTTAAGACATCATACATCATTTTGGCTGCTAAGTCATTGTCAGAAGTGGAGAGAGGAATGTTGAAGGACTTGAAGAATCCATCATAGTCGAAAAAGAATGCGGGTCCTTTTCCAGCAGGAGGAGTGGTGTATCTCTAAACGTCGACGTTACACCACACTTCTACTTGACCAGTTGAGTTTTTGTAAACTCTCTTATTCGGTACATTGTATCCTAGAAAGTTTCCCTCTCCGGCCTTCTCGCTAAACTTTCCTTCTTGAGTTTTCTTTAGTAGGGTGCACGATGCGCCAAATGGTTCGAGATACTCTAGACTGGGCTTACGTCGTTGAAGTAACTTATATCACGTCTTGCCATGTTGTTTGACTACCAGAACTCGATTTAACGTGCAACACGCATTTGCAACTGCCTCATTTCAAAATTGGATAGGCCGTTTCGAGTCTGCTAGCATCGTCCTTGCAGTCTTATCAAGCTTCTGTTCTTCGTTTCAGCAACCCCATTCATCTGTGGAGTGTAGGCAGATGCGAACTGATGCAAAATACCCTTTTCTTTGCAGAATGCCTCCATCCATTGGTTCTTGAACTCTGTTCTGTTGTCTGAGCGTACTTGTCTTACCTTCAGCTTGTCGAGTGACTCTAGTGTAGTTACCAATTCTTTGAATGACTCCAATGTTTCTGATTTTGATTTCAGAAACATCACCCAAGAGAATCTTGAGTAGTCATTTGTAACTACATAGCAGTACAAGTCGCCTGCGATGTTTCTTCTACTGACTGGACCAAACAGATCCAGGTGAAGAAGTTCAAGAGGCAGTTCTATAGAATTAACTTTCTTGGCCTTATAAGACTTCTTATTCTGTTTGCCTTTCTTGCAGGCGACACAAAAATCCGGGAGTTGGAAGTTGTTGACATTGACTTCTCTCACTAGATCATTCTGGATCAAGTGTTTCATCTTCCTTGGATCGAGGTGTCCCATTCCCCTATGCCAGGAGATAGAATCCTTCTCAGTAGCTTTTGACAAGAAGCATTGAACTTGATGATCCATTGTTGAGGCCTTCGATAGATCCAAGACGTAAAGGTCATTATATCTTAAGGCTGACATTAAGACTTGGTCCTCCGGAAGCACATAATCCTTTTTTAAGACATAACACTTCTTCTTGTCGAAAAATACCCTAAATCCCTTGTCACATATTTGGGAAACAGAAAGCAAATTATTTTGAAGTTTTTGAACATAGTTTACGTTGTCAAACTTCACTTTCTGATTCCCCACTTCCCCTTGAGCTGTGATGTAACCTCCTTTGTTTCCAACAAATAAAACATGACCTCCTTTGATTTTTTTTACGTCTGATAGGAGTGCCCGGTTTCCAGTCATGTGCCTTGATGCTCCGCTATCTACAATCCAAGTGTTTGTTTTAGCACTATAGCGGAAACACTGGACAGTCAGTGGAAAACATTAGTTAAGGTTAGGGACCCAAGCCTTAACTGGCTTGGGTGACCCAGAGGCATCACATATCATAAATTCGACCCATTGTCTATTAGAGGGTGAGGGAAGATCATTTGTCTTCTTGTTCTCATTTCCAGACATAGACTTTTCTTTCCATAAGCCAACTTTGTGTACGGTCTGTTTGTGGTAAACAGAAGACTGGCTAATGGGTTGTACTTTAGGTTCACTGACCCATTTTGGTGGAGTCATGGAGCTTCTTTTGGAAGAGCTAGCTTTAGTGTCATAAAGTTCAACCTTTTTCTTTGGTGTCTGATAATAAGGACAGTAAGACACAATATGACCATACTTTCCATAGTTGTAGCATGATCTGCTTTCGACTTGACGATTTAACTGTTTCTATGGAGAAGTATCTGACACTTGTGTGACTTTATTCTATTTGGGCTTAGTCACTTCTTGTTTTAATGGTTTAGCTTGTTTAACAAAATTAATTGTTTGAATGTTATTAACATCGTTACTCTTTTGTTTGGTCTGTTTAGGTTCAGAATTAATCTTAGTTGCAGGATCGATATTTGTCACT
This sequence comes from Flaveria trinervia, assembly GCA_025506515.1. Taxonomy (NCBI): domain Eukaryota; kingdom Viridiplantae; phylum Streptophyta; class Magnoliopsida; order Asterales; family Asteraceae; genus Flaveria; species Flaveria trinervia. The sequence goes on from CM046450.1 coordinate 60,932,360, forward strand.
TAACACAATGTTTTTTTCTCTCAAACTCACCTAGAACAACACTCGGGTAAGGATAGAATCAGTAAGAGTTGATCATAATATAGAAGTAATAAAGAACACAAGAAGTAATTTTCAAGGTACTTTTATATATTGCTTCTCAACTCAATAATACAAGACTCTTACCAGCAGTGGGAATGAGTTACAAAGAGAACCTATATATAATACTACCTACAGCCGGATATACTTTGATACCAGCTGGGATCCTATAGCTAAAGCCTATACTACAAGACTATAGCTTAAGGTATCTCGGATAAAGTCTTATCTAAGATATGGTAGTCAGGACATGTCCTTGACTTACCTTTTGTCACCAACTAAAGTTGGTAACATGTACTATCATAAAAATGTGAACAGTGGAATAAAGTATGGTCAACAACATGGCTCTTTAGGAAGAAGCCATGTAGTATCAGAGGTCTGTAGTGGAGTTTCAAAGACCATACTTGTGTCCACTGGTTCATAGCAGTGTCTTCTGAAGGTTAAATGGCTTCGGAAGAGTAAGTACTTCCGAAGCCACTTATACATCGAAAGAGGCTACTTCTTCCAAGGCTTGAAGACTTCTTCTTTTCATCATACTTCAGAAGTGGTCTTCAGATTATTCTTCTAAGACTTGACCTTCGAAAGCATGCTCTTGACTTCGGAAGTAGAGTTCTGTCTTTGGAAGTTTATCTTTCACTTTGTCTTCGGAAGAACTCTACTACCTTCGGAAGTTCCATGCTAAGCTTCGGAAGCCCTTTCATGTAGTACCAAAATTGTCTAAGTGAATTGGTTTTGGTTGCACCAGCCTTCTTCTTGATCCAACAAACTTTCCCCTAGGCTGATGCTACCAAAACCTCACTAGTCTCTACTTCTCAAAACTTTCAGCACCAAGGAGAGAAAATATTTGTCTGTTTCCTTGTTCTTCCCTGATGTGGTGCTGAGAAGTTTGTACAGATCCTTGGTAGACAGGAAGTCCAGTCTGTCACCTTGGATGACATGTACCCTCTGTTGTTGCCCTCTAAAAAGAGTTAGTTGATAGGAACTGTAATCATATTTCCATCTAACTGTAGAAAGGCAACGCCCTTGGTGGGAGATCTTTCCTTGTCTTCCTGTCTTCTCAAATTAAACTCTTCTTTAATCTTGGCTTTTGCAGTTAGCTCGGCTAGATGAAGACTGCTGAGATGATTTTTGATGAGTGCAGCAGTTCAGAGTTGGAGGGGTTGGAGAATGGCTTCTCTGCTAACTCAGCAATATCAAACGTGCTAGAGTGTAGCAGAGAGGTTGCATTAAGTCTATTGACTTCGCCATTCTCCTTTTCCACAACAAAGTTGTGAGAAGTTTCATCGAACCTCCACTGGATTATCTTCTTTCTAGGCACAAGAGACTAACTGGGAATCTTGTCCTCTTTCTTGGTACTCAGCAGAGTCACCAGTTTCCTTCTAAGTTTCTTCTCTTCATCATTTAATGAATCTGAGTTGAGGCCTAGAAGTCTTGCAGCCTAGTCCAACGTTCCTCTAGGCAAATCAAGGAACGTATCTCTTGTAAGGGAACATGAAGATCCATCAACATAGGTGATGTTGACAGAGTCTTCTTCACAAGAGACTTCGCTCAAAGTAGTACAGTTGGGGAGCTTCATCTTGATTGCCTTGAACTCCTCAAGAGAGAGATGTTGAGAAGGCTGAGGGGATGGTTTGGATGGTAGTTGGGTAGGTTGAAGTGCAGAGGTTCTGGCGAGTGTTTTGGGTTGAAGGATGAGAAGTTTGGGTGGTTGAGGTGAGGGAGTGAATGTGGGTAATGGTGTGGGTTTAGCGGTGAAAGGCTCGGTTTTGATGGTGAAAGGTAAGGGTGAGGGTTCAGGTTGTGGTTGAGAGGTTGCACTGAAGGTCATCCCCTTTACCCTTCTGTACATCTCTTTCCTTTTTCCCAACCGGATGTCAGCCTTGATTTCACTGACAATCTGTTGGAGTGTCCTCTCAGACATGGGACCCACCTGCCTTCCAGAGAAGCCATGGGCCTGAAGATAGTCTTTCATCTAGGCCTTTGTAGTGAGCTTCCTGGTTGCAGTGACCCTAGCTTCTTCCTCCTTCTTCTTCTTCTCCTTTGTTTTCTTTATTCTTGTATCCTTCTTTCTTTTTTTCTCCATTTTATCTGCTCTTTGTTGTAGAGCAAGAGGATCGTCTCATCATTGTGTGGAGAGAGTTCTTGAAGATTAAAGCCTCTAGAGATTAGGAATTTATCCTGTCTCTCCTTAGCTGCAATTCAGCTTCCTTCTGTTCTTCTTCCTCTTTTTCCAAGGCCAACCTGCTTCTTCTTCAAGTTTCAGCCAGGTTGCCTTCTCCAGATTCACCAACTCCTCTAGTGGTACAGGAGTGTTTATTCATTGGCAGCTCCCAATTGGATAAGCTGGTCAATGATCTCTTCTCTCTTCTTGTTGTTGACAGCCTCCTGATGGGCTGTAGCTGGTTTTGTACTAGCAGCTAGCAACTTCTCAGTTGGAAGACTTCCTTTCTTCTTGAGTTTCTCAATCTTCTCCTCTTCCTGAAGCTCTTTTGCAGCCATCTTTCTTTTTCCTTATCTTTTGAAGAGCATGTCTGTGGTGGTTCTTGGAGAGTGGATTCTGATTGTGAGAGAGGTAGAGATGGTGTCTGGGATGGAGGTAGATTCAGAATGTCCTCATTGTTTACCTCAGATGCCATTTCAAGGAGTGCATCTGTGACGATCAGTTCCTCGGACATTTTGAACAGTCCTTCCCCAGCTTCCATTTCAGCTGCAGAAGATTCAGTTTGTTCTTCCGGGCTTTAACTTCAGCTTCAGAAATAGGAGGAGATGCAGATTATGTCCTAACTATTTCGGTTACTGGCCATCAGTCCCCATTTCCCCTTCGAAATGAATCTTAGATTCCATGTGGACCTTAGGTTGACCAACTTCTTCCACAGTGGTAGAAGGTGCAGTAAGCCTTTGAAGCTCCTCAGCTCCGAAGTAAATCATTGCAATATCAGGGTTGGGCTAATCAGTGGAGGATCTTAACAGAGACTTAGTGAAGAGTCTGTAGAGATTGCTGAGCATCTTTGAGTCAATCTGAAGAATAACTTAAGATGGCTTGGTGTTTGTCTCTGAACATTCTCCCCTTTTTGGTAGCCTCATCTTGAGAGCTAGATGAGCTGGAGGAAAAAGTCAATGAGACCTAAACAGGTACATGCCTAACAGACCTCTCTGTCTTTTCTCAGCTAGTTTAGCCTTGAGATTGTCAATCTCAAGTTGCTGAGTGGCAGACCTCTCTTCTAAAGTCTAAACCAAGAATTCAAGGTTTGAGACTTTAGATAGAAGGTCTTGTATGAGGAGTTGCATGCTTCCCTCACCTTTTTGAAGAATCACGGGGAGATGAGGTAACATACCTGGTATGTTCAGCCTCACCACCAGATGTGGTTTCTTGGCACCCTGGTTTCCCGTGCTCAATGATGTCTCTTTCAGAGTCATCAAAGGGCTCTATTGCCACAGATTTAGTCTGAGATATGTTACCACTGACCACAAGGTCCGTTGAGGCACCTTCTATAGTGGCAGCTAATCTGCATGAGTCCCCTCCACTTCAGTGGGACTCACCTCAGTTATAGGTTGCTGATGGGGGCTAGAGATAAGGGATTTCTCCGGGCTCTGTTGATCTTGAAGAGGGTGTTGTATAAACTTCATTTCCATAGAGAGATGTTATCTCTTCATCAGTTTTTAAGAGAAGGTCAGTAAAAATAGGGAGGTTAAGCCTACTGACCCGGGACCTTGGTCAATGTCTACAGGCATTGAGCCTTTGGTGGGCTTGTCCCTAGTTGTTTGCTTAGAAGAGTGTAGATACTCATCCTGAGGGCTGCTGGTTTGGGTGTCAGGCTCTTAGGTTTGAGAATGAGGAGACTCAAAACCCAAATTGAGGCCAAAAGAGAAGGATGGAGAGACCTCTGACTGAGTGGGAGCCCATGTTTCCACTCTAGCCTTTTTGGATTGAATAGGAGGGGCTTGTTCAATCAGAGTAGATTGAACAAGGGTTGATTTGGGGCGTATTTGATATGTGATGGTGATGGGTGGAGAAGGCAGTGTTTGCATTATGGTGGAGGTTGCTGGTGTGGGTTCATCACCTGTAGGTGAACAAGGATGTCACCAGGAACTATGCGCTCAATCATACCTGGAAGCAGAGTAGTGTACCTTCCAGTGTAGTTGGTGGACACCTTCTTCAACGTCTTGAAGATAGTGGGCCTTATCTGAGGGACAGTCAGAGCAGCTGCACAGACAAGCATACTCGGGTCCAACTCACAATTGATTATGTGTTGAATGAATCTGGGATACATAAAGAATGTTTCCCTTTGTAGATTCCCAATCAGATTGGTAACACAAATCTTGAGTATTTGAATCTCAGGCCTTTCACAAATCCATGAACTAAGCATCCTAGTTCATATGGGATTTGATCCCATCCCCCGTACTTATCTGACAGTCAGTGGAGGACGACATGTAGGAGGAACTTCTAGTTGTAGGAGAAGTTGAACTTGTAAACTGTCGACCTGCTTATGTCTCCATCATATCCTATTAGGATGTAAGTGTTGGGGTTTGTTAGAACATGAACATAGTTTAAACATTTAAACTTTGTGAAAACACAGCGGAAATAAACTTTATAACATAGTTTATAAACTGAAAATTTCGGTTTCAAATTGATATTATAAAGTTACAAACAAACCCAAGAACAAAGGACCTTTTATATGTGAATAAGACTAGCTATGTAAACACAAAAGATACATTATGGACAGCCATAAAGAGGCTGCCATAAACTACCTTTCAGTAGCAAAAGAGTTGAAATGGATGAGGATATGCTCCAAGAAAACGACCAAGGCACCAAAAGGGAAGTCCTCTCAAGCTTGTATACCCCAAGCTTTATAGCAAACACCTTCTTGCTAGGGAGAAGAACACCAAGATCAATCAAAAGGATCCCTAAAACGTCCTGCTTGCCAAGAGAGTTTTAGGAGAGAAGAAGAATCCTTTTTGTGTGAAAATGTGTATGAAAGGTTTTTTGCAGACTCTTTCTAATGTGTGTTTTCAAGGCAAAAATCAAATGATCCCATTGGACCCTTGGGAGGCTGAAAATCGCCTTCTAGAAGGGGTTTTCCCACACAAATTTTAAAAAAAATCACACATTAAAAGGTCATGTACATTATTTAAATAAACCCCTTTTATTTAAATGACTCTTTCATTTTATTATTTAATGTTACTTAAACCTATTTAAATAACATTACAATAATAAAAATCATCAACAAAATATCCTTATAATTTGTTCCACTACAAATGCAACATTTAGAAACCTATTTTCTAAATTTGTTGTGATTATTTAATTGCATGATAATATCATCAATTAAATAATTGTTTGTGTTTGCAAAGCTTGTTTTGGGTATAACCCGACTTGGATCATAACGTACTAACTGCATCATATTCTACGTGTCTTGGACATATAGAATCCAACAATCTCCCACTTGCATAACATTCATAGAAAATTTATGCAAGCAGTAAATACTGCCTAACAACGGTTTACTACCCTTAATACGTATGACTTATAGCCATTCAATAACATCATCCCATTCAAGTATCCAACTTGAAATGATTTAGGTGAATTAATCGTTTATCCTTTTGTTACACATGTCATGTTAAATCCAAGGACACACAATGATCATTCCTTGTTGATTTAACTTAATCAGGCCTTAGAAATCTTGCTCTCAACGAATAAGAGGAACAAATTCCATCTTGACTACATATGTTTCTCACAAAACACCTCGTGTCACGCATGAACATAGCCTTACGAACGATCCATTATTTCAGGGCAGTGAAGAACTAGCTCAAGGTATAACACTTGGTGAATATCAAAACCCAATATATATCTCAGGTCTGAGGATACCAAATGATATTCGCCTTTACTCAAATTTACTTATGATCAATCTAGAAGATTCCATGTAGTAAAATTTGAGATGCGGGTCAGTCCAATATTTGTATCCCACAAATATCTATGAACTTTGGCAGCAACCAATTGCTCTGTATTCATTCCTTATGAATATCCACCAATCCAAATTCATAATAATCTTACCCTCATACTTGTTCCCACAAGTATGAACGACTACGAACATTTAGAGTAAACAATTTACCCATGGATTAAACATGCTAAATTGGAACATTCATTGAAATATTATGACAAAATAATTTTACTCAAGTAGTAAGGGAGTTCCAAATATCCAAATACGAAATTACAGATCAAATCCAATCACTAGAATATCAAGTCCCATGGCACGGGTATGACCTTCATGCTTTGCCTTTTCTAGGAGCTTCGTAAGAGGATCCACAATATTTGATATGTGTGAACTTTGCGAATACATATCTTTCCTTTCTCAACTTCATCTCGTATGTAGTTGAATCTCCGCTCAATGTGCCTAGTCTTTTGATGAGCACGGGGTTCCTTGATTTGAGCAATCGCACCCTCGTTATCACAAAAGATCTCTAGGGGGTCCTGAATGGAAGGGATAACCCCTACGTCCGCAATGAATTTCTTCAACCATGAAGCTTCTTGAGCTGCCAATGAGGCGGCGACGTATTCAGATTTTGTAGTTGATAAAGCCACCTCGTCCTGTTTAGAGCTCTTCCAAGAGACAACTCCTCCATTAAGAATGAAAATGTATCCTGATTGTGATCGTGAATCATCACGATCAGTTTGGAAACTCGCATCCGTGTAACCCTTTACAACGAGTTCCTCATCACCAGATCCATAGATTAGAAACATATCTTTAGTCCTCTTTAGGTACTTAAGTATGTTCTTAACAGCCATCCAATGACTGCTTCCAGGATTTTGCTGGTATCGGCTTGTCATGCTTAAGGCGCATGAAACGTCTGGCCGAGTGCATATCATTGCATACATGATGGATCCAATAGCAGATGCGTATGGGATTGCCTTCATTTTATCTTGCTCATCCTTTGAGATTGGACATTGACTCGTGCTCAATATTGTTCCTCTTTGAATAGTTACCGTACCTTTCTTAGAGTTCTTCATCTTGAACCTTTTCATGATCTTATCAATGTATGCACTTTGATTTAAACCAATCAACCGCCTTGATCTATCCCTATAGATCTTTATTCCCAGAATATAGGCTGCCTCACCAAGATCCTTGATGGAAAAACAACTTCCAAGCCAGGTTTTTACACCTTTCAAGGTTGGAATGTCATTCCAAATAGTAGTATGTCATCAACATACAATACTAGGAAAGTGATGATGCTCCCACTAGCTTTCTTATATACACAAGCTTTATCAGCATTCTTGATGAATCCAAATTTATTTACTTCTTCATCAAAACGGTGATTCCAACTTCTCGATGCTTGTTTCAATCCATAGATTGATTTCTTTAACTTGCATACTTTGTTAGGATGTTTTGGATTGACAAAACCTGCAGGCTGAGCCATATAAACATCTTCCTCAAGATATCCATTTAGGAAAGCGGTTTTGACATCCATTTGCCAAACCTCATAATCATAATGAGCAGCTATGGCAAACAATATCCTAATAGATTTTAGCATTGCAACAGGTGAGAAAGTTTCATCATAGTCAACCCCTTGAGTTTGAGTGAAAGCCTTTGCTACAAGTCTAGCTTGATAAGTATCCAAGTTTCCATGCATATCAGTTTTCTTCTTGAAAACCCACTTATTTCCAACTACTTTAGAGTTAAGAGGTGGTACAACAAGTCCCATACTTGATTGTCATACCTGGATTGCATCTCAACGTTCATGGCCTCAAGCCATTTGTCACAATCCGAATTGGACAACGCATCATGGTATGTGATTGGTTCATCGGAATCTATCACATAGCATCCATCAGTGAAAAATCCATATCTTTTAGGTCGATTACTAGTTCTATCAGATCTGTGAATGTTTTCTGTGTATTGATCAACTATTTGATCACTTTCAACATCCTCATGTTGAGTGCTAGTGTCAACCAAACATGTATCGGGTTGCGGTTCTTGATCCTCTTCAAGATCCATAGTTCTACTACCAGTTCCTTCCATAAGGAACTTGGTTTCCAAGAACTCACCCTTTTGGCAACAAACTCCTTTTGTTGTATTGGATCACAGAAATAATATCCCATAGAATGTCTTGGATATCCAATAAAGATACACTTTGTGGAACTGCTTTCTAACTTGTTCGAGGTGGGAGTCTTCACATAAGCCTCACACCCCCACACCCTTAAATATGAAAATGATAGAACCCTTCCATGCCATATTTCATAAGGTGTCCTTTCCACTTTCTTGGTTGGGGCCATATTCAAAATACGGGCCGCGGAGAGCAGAGCAAAACCCCAAAATGACAGAGGTAATGAGCTTCTAGCCATCATAGATCAAACTATATCCAATAGAGTTCGATTTCTCCGCTCAGACATGCCATTATGTTGTGGTGTTCCTAGTGGAGATAGTTGTGAGACAATCCCACAACTTCTAAGATGGTCCCTAAAAGCATCATTCAGGTATTCACCTCCTCTATGGTGCGGAGAATTTTAATTGACTTATTGAGTTGATTTTGTACTTCATTTTGAAAGATCTTGAACATTTCAAAAGCTTCATCTTTGTGTCTTAACAAGTACACATACCCATATCGACTATAGTCATCAGTAAAGGTAATGAAGTATATTTTATTGTACCTTGTCATAGGTTTAAAAGGACCACATACATCCGAATGTATGATACCTAATAAATCCTTTGCCCTTTTGGCTTTGCCACTAAAAGGTGCCTTGGTCATTTTACCTTGTAAAAAAGACTCACATCCATTAAATGAATCACATTCACTTGTTTTTAAAAGACCATTCTTTTGTAGTGTTTGTATTCTTTTCTTGTTTACATGACCAAGACGACAATGCCAAAGGTAACTGTCACTCAAATCCAATTTGAGTTTCTTGGTACTAGTTTGGTACAATAAGCTATTATTCAATGTATTTTCACGAACCAATTTATAGATACCATTGATGGGAATAGCTTCAAAGTAAAACATGTCATTCAAAGTAACATGGATTTCATTTCCAATAAATAATAATACATATCCAAAATGTTTTAATAGGGCTACGGAAATAATGTTCCTAGTCAAACTAGGAGCATACAAAACATTGTACAAAATTACTTCCAAAACATTTGGAAGTTTCAAGATGTAGTCGCCACGGGCTTCAACTTGAACTCTAGCCCCATTGCCCATGTAGAGGCTAACATCCCTTTTCTTGAAGTTGCTACTTCTTTTGAACCCCTGCAACAAATTGCAAATATGAGTTCCACATCCGGTATCTAATACCCATGTGTTAGAGGATATTAAGTTTAAATTAATATGGATCATGTATATGGTACCTGAGGTCTGCCCGGCATCCCTCTTTGCTTTCAACTCTTGGAGATGGACAACACAATTTCTTGCCCAATGTCCAACCTCCCCACACTTGAAGCATGGGTCATTGGAAGCAGCCTTATGCTTCTTCTCCTGTGCTTTGGGTGGCACCCTTGCCACCCCTTTCCTCTTTCCCCATACGGGTCCCTTACCCTTGGCAACTCTTGCCTTGGGTGTGGGATAAGGCCTCTTCTTGTTCCCACCTTCATTAATGGTGAGAACGGGTAAAACCCTATGACCCATGGCTGCCTCGGCCATTTTGAGCATAGAGTGAAGCTCACCAATACTTTTGTCCCAAGCATTCATGTTGTAGTTCAACACGAACGTCTCGAACCTTTTGGTAAGGCCATTGAGGATCAAATCCATGGCCAATTCCTTTGAGACAGGACAATTTAGCCTTCGAGGCGGTCAATATGACTTTTCATCTTAAGTACATAAGATGAAACTGATTGGTTGTCGTCCATATGACATGCATGGAGTGCTCGAACCATTTCGAATCGCTCAACCCTCGCTTGCTGTTGGTGGCAATCTACAAAATTTTAACAAAGATCAATTTTAGTATTTTCGATATTGTTATTTTAATAATTAATACCTTTTAAGGTCATTTTCATATTAAAATCTACAACCCAACATTACATTTAAATAGTGGTTAGGTGACCTTTATCCCACGATTTAATTAATATGGTGGTCAACGATTGACGATTGAGACCATTTGCAACTTCTAGAGGTATGGGATCGACTTGAAACATCATATGTAAAGTCGCCATGTTAATCCCATCAACACCATTTAGAAACCATATCATAGGTGATCCATTTGACATGGTTTGCAAATCAAGACACCCTACTTACACACACGTGTGAGTTTGCCAAAATAAGTGGTTAGGTGACCTTTATCCCACGAATATGGCATTCTCACCTCAAGTCACAAGTTCCCACAAAATGGTTAGGTGACCTTTATCTCACTAGGAGTACCGAGTCACTCGAGTGTTGTGTAAAAGGATGGTGTTGATCTTAATATATAAATATTTAGAGATTTAATAATTCTAGTTTAGAAAACTCTATGTATTCATATTTGCATGCTTTCAAATACAAGATACCCTATGGTACATTGATTAAAACCCTTTTAATCTTTAAAATCATTAAACAATATTAATAACCTTTTATTAACTTTTAATTATTAAGGTTGGTTTAGATAGTTTGTTATGATTATTGAAGGATTGTTAAGCAAACATCATATATAAGCAATCAACCAAAATATCATAATCAAACAAATATTAGTGCATAACCATAGCATCTAAAGTGGCCACACTTGTTTTCCATCACAAGTGTGGTCCATAGGACATTCCTAAGGGACAAAACACAACACAAAAGGCTTCCATGAACCTCCCACTTGAAACCGCATCCAAATGCTCCATGTTTCTTATGTCTTCCCTTGGTGCTTCTAATGCGTACATCTTCATATTACAAGATATTATATTCTAATACAATATTTCTAGTAAAATGAAAGGTACCTAATCCATTTATTACATCCCAATAATATATAAATTACACTTTAAACCAAACACAAATAAATGATTATACAACCCAATTGAATGAATAAATACAACCATTACAATCATTCAAATCGCACAAGGTCAAGGGCTAGGTTATGCACCATAATGAACAATTATCATATCATCCAAAACAACAATGAATTCCCACTAAAACCCATGAAATTTCAGCTAACACAAATTGAAATTTCGGGTTTTATCTTGTCCAAATAACAACAATACAAGATACATGTCTTTCAAAGTTTAATCACAAGCATGTGTGATATACCTTTGAAAGTTTGGGGTTCCATAATACATGATATAGCAGTCCCTAAAGGGGTTTTAAAGTCCCATAAAATGAATTTTTAAAGGACAAAACAAGCTAGCTATCCACATAACCGGCTCTAGATGCCAATGTTGGGGTTTGTTAGAACATGAAACATAGTTTAACCATTTAAACTTTGTGAAAACGCAGCGGAAATAACTTTATAACATAGTTTATAAACTGAAAATTTCGGTTTCAAAATGATATTATAAAGTTACAAACAAACCCAAGAACAAAGGACCTTTTATATGTGAATAAGACTAGCTATGTAAACACAAAACATACATTATGGACAACCATAAAGAGGCTGCCATAAACTACCTTTCAGCAGCAAAAGAGTCGAAATGGATGAGGATATGCTCCAAGAAAATGACCAAGGCACCAAAAGGGAAGTCCTCTCAAGCTTGTATACCCCAAGCTCTATAGCAAACACCTTCTTGCTAGGGAGAAGAACACCAAGATCAATCAAAAGGATCCCTAAAACGTCCTGCTTGCCAAGAGAGTTTTAGGAGAGAAGAAGAATCATTTTTGTGTGAAATGATGTGTATGAAAGGTTTTTTGCACACTCTTTCTAATGTGTGTTTTCAAGGCAAAAATCAAATGATCCCATTGGACCCTTGGGAGGCTGAAAATCGGCCTTCTAGAAGGGGTTTCCCACCCAAATTTTTAAAAAAAATACACATTAAAAGGTCATGTACATTATTTAAATTAACCCCTTTTAATTTAAACGACTCTTTCATTTTATTATTTAATATTACTTAAACCTATTTAAATAACATTACAAATAATAAAATTCATCAACAAAATATCCTTATAATTTGTTCCACTACAAATGCAACATTTAGAAACCTATTTTCTAAATTTGGTGTGATTATTTAATTGCATGATCATATCATCAATTAAATAATTGTTTGTGTTTGCAAAGCTTGTTATTGGGTATAACCCGACTTGGATCATAACATACTAACGGCATCAATATTCTACGTGTCTTGGGTATATAGAATCCAATAGTAAGTGCTGTCCAAGTCTGCCTTAGGGAATTCAGTAGGAGCTCCATCATCATGAAGCTCTAGATGCTCCCTGATGAGTTGTTCAGTAATGATCAACTCCTGCCCACAAATGCTGGACCTCACTACACGAATCCTATTTAGGGTTTCGGCTTAACCATTTCCTCAAAATTCAGCCATGTGGTTGGAGTAAACAGTAGGGTTAATGATAAGAGCAGTGTAGTAAGGTGATTGGGTGAGAAAGGATATGATTTCAGAGAAGTCAGCATCTCTTGAAGAATCAAGAAGTGCGACTTGGTTGTGCTGAGGGTTAAGTGCCATTGGAGAAAGGTGAAAGTAGAGGAGAGAAATTTCTAGGGCAATAAAGTTGCAGAGGAGAGAAATTTCTAGGGCGATAAAAATTGCAAGTAAAAAATGAGATTGAATAGTCGAGATTATTTAAAAGAGGGTGGGAAGGCGGTAATGGGGGTTGGGATAAGTTGATGTGATGTTTTAGTGGATGAATTGACAGTGGCGGTAAGGTTAAAATCAGTTAAATAATCCGGCATCATTAACAAAATCTTTGCTTTTTACAGTGTGGGGCCCAAGAGATTTACGTTACATAGTAGAATCTCTCTTCCGAGTGTAAAACATTTCCGAAGTTAATTTGTCCTCCGAAGGCAATTCTTACTTCCGAAGCAATAACTTTGCTTCCGAAGGTTAGGATTGCTTTCCGAATAGAGAGTGTGTAAGTTTTAGAAGTGGATATGATATGTAATCAATCGCTTCTTCCGAGACCAAAAACTCTTCCGAGAAGAAAATTATCCTTTGAGAAATTTTGCTTCGGAAGATATGAAAGTAACTTCCGAGGGTTAATTTCTCTTCGGAAGGAATTTACACTTAAAAAAAATTTAGACAGATCTTTTGTAACAGGGCTTAAATTGTATTGACATAAAACTTACATATTAAAAAGTTTTCAAAAGAGATTAAGTTAATCAATGTTTATCATCCTAATAGCTGTTATGAGATATTAAAAAGTTTTGGTGAACAAATCAACATATTGTTCATTTGAGTCAACTTTGATTAACTTAATTAGATTTTTCTCATGAATATCTCTAATGAAATGATACCTGATGTCAATATGCTTTGTTTTGGTGTGCTTCATCAGATTTTCAGTAATGGAGATAGCACTGTTGTTGTCAATATGGATAGGAGTACTCATAAAGTTGAATACATAGTCTAACATCTGATTTTGAATCCATAGTAGTTGAGCACAGCAGCTAGCAGCAGCAATGTATTCAGCTTTAACAGTTGATGTAGAGACAAAGGATTGCTTCTTCCATTGCCATGAGATGATCCTTCCACCAAGAAATTGACATCCTCCTGATGTTGATTTCTTGTCAATATTGCGGCCACCATAGTCACTATGAGAGTAATCATAGAGATTGAAATCCTTGTTTCTAGGATACCAGAGACCTAGTTTAGGTGCTCCTTTGAGGTATCTGAGGATTCTCTTAACAGCAGCTAGGTGAGACACCTTTGGAGTACCCTGATATCTTGCACAAATGCAAGTAACAAACATGATATGAGGTCTACTGGCTTGAGATACATTAGAGAACCGATAATTGCCCTATACTCCCTCAAGGTCAGGACAAAAATTGTGGTTTCTGGGTATGGATGTCTTGGCAGGCTTACAATATTTCATTTCAAATCTTTCTAAGATGTCAGAGACATACTTAGATTGATTAATAAAAAACCCTTCCTTCATTTGCTTTACCTGAATCCTAAGGAAAAAGTCTATTTTTCCATGGAACTCATCTCAAACCTTTTCTTCATAATGCTCTCAAAGTCCTTACACATTTGATCATTTGAAGAACCAAGTATGATGTCATCGACATAAACTTGAACAAGCAAAATGTCCTTTCCAGACTTTCTGATGAAGAGAGTCTTTTTAGTGGTACCTCTAGTGTAGCCATTCTTCCGAAGAAACTGAGACAGAGTCTCACACCACAGCCTAGGTGCTTGGTGCAGCCCATACAAAGCTTTATCTAATTTACACACGTAGTTGGGGTGCTGTGGGTCTTCAAATCCTAGAGGTTGGCATACATAGACTTCCCTATCTATATCCCCATATAGAAAGGCACACTTGACATCATGTTGATAGACAGTGAAGTCCTTGGATGCAGCATAAGCAAGGAAGTTCCTAACTGCCTCAAGTCTTGCAACTAGTGCAATGACATCAGCATAATCAACTCCTTCCTCTTATGTGTATCCTTGAACTACAAGTCTTGATTTATTCTTGATGATCAAGCCTCTATCATCTCTCTTGTTTCTAAAAATCTATTTAGTGCCTATTGGTACTTGACCAGATGGTAGTGGACATAGGTTCCATACCTTCTGTCTCTTGAATTGAAGCAGCTCCTCTTGCATTGATTCAAGCCAGCTACTATCTTTCAAGGCATCTTCTACCTTCTTAGGTTCCATCTGGGATAGAAAGCATAAGTACAAGCAGGTATTCCCATGATGAGTCTGTCCTCTTGTTCTCACACTCTCAGTGACATCCCCTATGATGTTCTCAGTAGGTTGAGTGTTATGAATCCTAAGGCGAGGAATCACTTCCAGTTGCAGAGATAGATCCAGGTTGGACATATTCTGCTCAGGAACTGGAACACTCTGTCCAGCTGCTACTTCAAAATCATTCAATGAGGACTGATTGAATGAGTGAGAAACATCATCAATGGTTGGCTGTGAAGTAGTATTAACAGTTTCCTGTTCCTTCAAAACACTACTTCCTTCTGCCTGGTGTTATGGTGGATCACCTAATGAGTTTTGAGGCTCAGTAAGTGATTCACTTGTTCAAGATTCACTATTCTTTGATATAGTTAAACTATCAGATTTGTGAATGGTGGAAACTTGGTGTATTGCAGTACTTGAAGAACTTGGACTAGGCCTGGGTAGCTTAAACAGTTGATCATCAGCGGTAGCATCAGCATCATTTTGAGCACCTGTTCCAACTGAAACATTCTCACAAGATGGTTTAGAATAGTTTGGAAACAATTCTAAATCAAAGATATGATCAGGGCCATTCCCCCTAACACAAGGAGTGTGCTCATTAACAACTATGTTGGATGCCTCCTCAAATTGTTGATTCTTAATGTTGTATACTATATAAGCTTTGGAGCTAGAAGAGTATTCAACAAAGATAGCATCATCCGACTTTTCAGCAAATTTTGCTAAATTGTCTTTTGTGTTAAGTATGGTACACCTGCTGCCAAAGGACCTTAGAAAGCCAATGAACGGTGGCCTCTTGTTCCATAGCTCATAAGGGGTTTTTCCATGGGGCTTAACTACAAGAACTTTGTTCTGCACATAGCATGCAGTGCTGACTGCCTCTGCCCAGAATGTTAGAGGTAGTTTTGAATAAGCTAACACAGTTCGAGCAGCCTCAATAAGTGTCATGTTCCTCCTCTCAGCAACACCGTTTTGTTGAGGAGTTCTTGTAGCACTATATTGTCTGGCAATCCCTTTTGAGTCACAGAATGAGTCAAGAACAAAGTTCTAAACTCAGTCCGTTGATCACTTCTAATTAGTTTGACCTTGTGATCAATTTGATTTTCTATTTTAAGAATAAAAAGTTTTAATGTTTCAGCAGTTTCATCTGTAGTTCTAAAAAGAATACCCAAGTGAATCTTGTAAAATGATCAACTATCACAAGACAGTATGATTTCCTTCCAATGCTCATTATACTTGTGGGACCAAAAAGATCCATGTGCAATAAGTGTAATGGAGTAGTGATAGAGTTAACACATTTGGATTTGTGAGATGTCCTATGTTGTTTCCCTTTTAGGCAAGCAACACAATTATCTTTGTAGAAAAACTCCTTTTTAGGCAAACCATGTACCAAGTTATTTTTAGCCAATTTATTCATTGTCTTAAAATTGACATGACACATACGTTTATGCCATAGTGTTGACTCATCACTATCAGCTTTGGAAAGAAAGCATGATACCTCACCCATTGGGAAAGCATTGTTCATATCCAGCTTGTACATATCCCCTTTCCTGGGAGATCTAAGAAGCACTAATTCTGAAGGAATTGTCATCCCTGGTTTCAGGATAATGCACTCATGTTCTGTGAAAAGCATTTGATGCTTTTGATCATAGGATTGAGAAACACTTAACAGACTGTGCTCAAGCTATTTAACAAAGTGAACTTTGTTAACCTTTAATTTACCATTGGATATACTCCCTCTGCCAGAAATATATCCTCCGACCTCACCTCCAAATTGGACAGGACCTCCATCATAGTTCTAAAACTGTTGAAGGAGAGATCTGTTCCTTGTCATGTGCCTGGAGCATCCATTGTCTACAATCCAGACATTATTTTTTTGTCATATGGATATTCCTACACATAAGATGAGATTGTCAGTTTTGATTAGAAGCCCAAGCCTTGCTGGTCTTGGGTTCTTCCAAAGATAATGACATCAATAAACCAAAAGATATGCATGGGGGTTTAATAGAGGTCATTGAAGAAGAGGTTTGGGCTGCAGCATCTTCCTTGATCTTCGAGTCCACCATTTCGTTGATCTTGGTGGATAAGCTTGTTGTAGCTTTTGCAGCATGGCCATCTTCCGATGCTTCTTTCTTTTCGGAAGAAACCTTCACCGCCTTTTCTTCTGAAGCAGTCTTCTTCTGGGATGGTTTCAAGGGATCTTTCTTGTTCTTCCGAAGCTTAGTAGCTTTTGCTTCCGAAGCCATTTTCCCTTCGGAAGAGTTTCTTCCGATAGTAACCTTGCTTCCGAAACCAGCTTTCCTTCTTCATCACTTGAACCGTTTGAAAAGGTCCAAATGTGAAACCTTCCCTGACTCCTTCTTTTCTAACATTATTTGCATGATGTGTGCTTGTAGGATTGTAGTAACAATCTTTTGCCATGTGGTTTTGCAGACCACACATTATGCATGCAATGTTAGTCTTTTGGGAATGAGAGGGTTGCTGTTTCTTGGGCTTCTTTTCTTCATCAACAACTTTTCCCTTCAACTTCTGATTATTTGGTAGGACAGGAGTGCTGGTATTACACTCGTTTCCTGAATCAGAAGTACCTAACGCTTTGAATCCAGCTGAGCTAAAGACACCTGTCTACTTTGAGCCAACCTTCAGCTTGGACTCAACCACCTTCTTGGCAGTTTTTCTAGCAGCTTTAGCTCTGTTTCTTTTGACCTTAGTGGTTAGGATTTCATTTTCATAGGAGGAGATGGGTACATATACTTGTTCCTTCCATGTGGTGGCCACTATTGTTGCTTCATCCTTCAACTCTAGTGAGGAAGCGTCAACATTTGGAACCTCTTACTCCTCAGTACCATATCTAGGCTGTCTAATAGACTAAAAGGAGTGTGGTAGAGCAATTTCATTGGTTCCCAACCCTCCTTTGTTCTGATAACAAAGTTTGGAATGGGAGGATGATGCAAGAATAGCTTGGAAGTTCTGCTAAGAAATAGCATGCTTCCTGGCCTGAGCCTTAGTAGTGATAAGCTAGCCTTGAGCCTCAGACAATTTGGATATCAGATCCTTGATTTAAGTCTTGTAGTTGGTGTGTTCATGTTGTTGGACCAAAAGAACCAATGAGCCAAGATCAGAAAACCTCTAAGTCCCACATGGTATCACAACAACTGTTGAAAGCTTCATCAGCAGTTTGACAAGTGCTGAAGACTTCAATAGCTGAAGATCAAGTGCTGAAGACTTCAACAGCTGAAGAACAAAAGTGCTGAAGTACAACAGCTGAAGAACACAAGTACTGAAGCTGAACAGCTGAAGAACAGAAGTACTAAAGCTGAACAGCTGAAGAACACAAGTGCTGAAGCTGAAAGACCAAAGTACTGAAGTACAACAGCTGAAGAGTTTACAAGTGCTGAAGATCAACAACTGATGTACAAAGTCTGAAAACAAAGACTGAAGACATCAGCTAATGATATCTACTGTAGTCATCAGCTGATGAAACATCTGAAGGTCAAGTCTGAAGATCAAGTACTGAAGTTTCAGTAGTTTGTCACAACAGCTGAAGAGTACTTCTTCAGTAGTTGTGATATCGGTAGTTTTATATTTTTACTTTCAGTAGTTTTGTAAAACGACTGAAGAGCTTATTCTTCAGTCGTTGTAGTTTCAGTAGTTTTATGTTTTTCAGTAGTTATAACAACTGATAACACTTAGCATTTTTGTAAGGAGATGTCAGCTGTTTTGACATCTTCAGTAGTTGTGTTTCAGTTGTAATAAATCTGTTAGATGTCACTATCAAGTGACATCAGCAGACGTCACATCTCTTATATAAGAGGTGTCGACCTAATTGTAAGTGTGACATTCTGTTACCACGAAAGCGGATATTAAATGAAATATATTTGCAGAAATTCTCTCTCTATAACCGTCTTTGTTCTTCATTGAATATCGTTTTGTTCTTGTGAATTGGCTAATTCATTGTTCGATTTTCGCTGCTATACTCTCTAATCAATCAAACATAGATCACTGATCCTAACAAGTGGTATCAGAGCAGGTTAATCATTGATCGATTAACAATTGATCATTGAAACTGCTAATTGATATCTGTGTTTGATTGAATTAGCGTATTCGCAAGAACTGGTTATAGATTATTGAATTTCTGTCGCTTTTGTTCATTTATTTTGAGATCTTTTGGTTCAATTGGTTGTTGCATTTTGTTCTAAATCTGTTTTAGCTTAACCGAATTTGATTGAATCTGAGATGACGACTCCTTCTAATGATCCTCACAATACCAGTTCCTCAACCAAGCCTCCGATGCTGGTTAGGACCGAGTACAACATATGGCAACGAAGAATGCTTCATCACCTGTCTGTTAACAGTTCAGGTTGTTGGACATCTGTGGTACATGGACCACATAAGCCTATGGTGAACAATCCGGAAACCAATCAAATGGTTCCGAAGAAGAAGGAACAATACTCTGATGAAGATCGGAAACTGTTTGAGATTGATGCTAAAGCCCATGGAATTCTAGCCATGGCACTGCCTAATGAAATCTATTCAGGCTTATGCATCATGAAACTGCTCATGATCTCTGGAATGCCCTGAAGGAACAATTCGGTGGCACAGATGAGGTCTTAGCAAACAATAGAGAGATCCTTGCCCAACAATATGAGACATTCTCTCATAGGAAGGGTGAGACACTGACTCAACAGTTTGAGTGTTTTTCCTGCTTGATCTCTGAGCTAAAAATGGTGAAACAGGAATACACCAATAGCCAGATGAACAACAGATTCCTCAGATCACTACCTAAGAGATGGGACACATACATTATTGTCCTACACTCCAGTGCAAATCTGGAAGGCCTATCTCTCACCCAACTTCATGGGAAACTGCTTACATTTGAAAGAGAGATAGAGCAGAAGAGGAAACTGTCCTCATCAGGAAAGCTCACTGATGACTTTGTACCAGGGAATACTGCCTTGGTTGGTCATGAGTCAGAATATGCTGCATCTGAAAGCAATTATGATGAGCATATAGATTTCTCTTCAAATAGTTCTGATCATGCATTTGTTGGTATTGAGAGTCATTCTGGCAGTAATAGTGACAATTTATGCTTCATCATGGATGATCTGAAAGGAATAGCTGATGATGATCTAGAAGAGATGGATATTCTGAGCCAAATGGTATTGATTAATATCAGATCTCAGAAGTTCTATAAGAGAACTGGCAGGAAATTTCCTGGACTCTCTGGCAAAACCAAAGTTGGTTTTGACAAGAGTAAGTTGAGGTGTCACAAATGCCAAAGGCTGGGACACTTTGCAAGAGAGTGTAGATCAACTGGATCTAACTCTTCTGCACCTTTGTGACTTTTCCTATTACTAGTCCACAAAACAGAGGGCAACATCCTACTGGATCTGGTCATCATTCACATCCTAGATCTTCTGCATACTTTGTTCCCCAGTGTCAAATGTCATATCCTTATCCCTGCTATTATGTGCCTCAACCAAATCCTGTTCAAGCTCCAATTGCACAACAACCACAAGCATTGCCTGAACCACAGCTTTCCCAATCTCATCAACAAACTCAACCTCAACAACACAGCTTCTTCACCCCAGGAGTTGTTGACTGGAGCAGTTTACCAGATGACTTGTCTGGTCATGAACAACTGTTCTCAGGTGTTGGTCAACATGGTGGTGAAAGTCCCTTTGGAAATCTAGCTCTTATGGCTTTGGACTCTGCTGATACTTCATCCTCTAATGCCTCTACACCAAAGGTATCACAAGTATCCTCTGAGGCAAAAGCCAAATTATGTTCTGACACATGCATAGCAGCATTTGCATCTATTAGAGAAGCAAATGTAGCTTTAATCAACAAGAACATTGAGCTGGAACAAATAATTTCCAAAAGAAAAGCTGAATTTGAGTCTGTGCTTAATGATAAAAATGATGAGATTTACAAACTGAAATGCCAAATAACTGATGATAAGGCTAGGGAAGAGATACTTCTAGAGAAGTATAAAGATCTCAAAGAAACCCTTGCAGCTACCCAGGTAGAGTGTGATAGATGGTACAATCATGCAAAGGTTTTGAAATGCTTCTTAGTAAGCAATCTGCTTCCAATGTGAAGTTTGGCATTGGTTACAATCGCACTGCTCCACCTACAGATTTTACTCCAAGAGAAGAGGTAGAATCTCATGGTGAGAGTAATAACCAATCCATCTGATCATGTGATCTACTTTCTGATACAGCACAATCAGAAGTAGAAGTCAGCATCAAGCCCTCTCAGAACCTATCAGCTGATGTTGATGGTTCAAATGCTGACACTCACATGATCAATGAGTTGATCAACTCAGGAGTTAATTCTGAAAGTCCTGAAAGGACTAGAGAGCAGATTTAACACCTGAAGTTCAAACTCCAACTACTGCCAGTACTGAAGAGAAAATTGTCAGTAGAAAGAGTTTGAAGACTACTAAGAGGCAGTCAAAAGCAAACAATGCTTCCAAAGCACTAAAGAGCAAGTCTTCAGTTGCTTCACCCTCTTTAGTGATGATCAACCTAAGATGAAGAAGAAACCATGTGAAGTATGTGGTTTGTTCAATCATCTTACAGATGATTGTTGGTACAAAAGAGGTTCCAAACTCAAACAAAAAGAAGAAATTAAAGAGAAAATGGTAAAAATGAAAAATGAGTTTGAGACCACATTTGTATCAGCAACATCAAATCTTGTAACCCTTAAGTCCTCAAAGAAATCCAAAAAGGAAGGGTTAAACAGGTGACAGCTGAGAGTGCTCAGAAGAAGAAGGTGCAACATAGGAACTTATCAAACTCCACTGGCAATGTGTCTGATGAGCTGAAAGCTCTATCACAAAATCAGACACAGTTGGTTATGATGGTTCAATATCTGTTGGTAGAGTTAACCAACTAGATGCTCCTATGTTGAACCCACAGAAAAGAGATCCAAGCCAAAGGATTCCTCTTCTTCACCATCTTCTTCCTCTCAGGCTTGTGTTCAAATAACCTGTTAGTTTACCATCTATTGATGAGCCCATGCCCAAAACCAAAAAGGTTTGGTCTCCAAACTAACTGATTGTTTATTATTGCAGGGTTCTTCAACATGCCAGTAGCATCTGGTATGTAGACAATGGGGGATCTATGCACATGACTGGGAACAGCTCTCTTCTTCATGACTACTCTCAAGGAAAGAAGGGTTTTGTTTCTTTTGGCAATTCTATAGGGTACATCATTGGAAATGGCTTTGTCTCCCATGGAGAAATCAAGTTTGATGATGTTATCATGTGGAAATCTCAAGTACAATCTCTTGAGTGTCAGTCAATGTTTGATAAAGGCCATGTTGCTCTTTTCAACCATCAGAACTGTAGGATTCTGTCATCAAATTCTGCATTTGATTGATAAGGTGTTGGATGATCACACTCTCCTGAGAGCCAACAGGACAGGAAGAGTGTATGCCTTAGATCTTTCCAAGAAAATGATCTTAGAGGCAATCCTTGCCTATTTTCCAAAGCTTCTTCCACAAGAATCTAAACTGTGGCACAAAAAGCTGGGTCATGTTAATTTCAAAAACATGAATCAGCTTACCCACAATCTTTAGTCAGAGGCTTAACCAATAAGGATTTCCACTGGATGAAACCTGCATCTGCTTGGTTAAAATGGAAAATACCACAAAGTCTTATTTCCTCTATTGAGAGCCTAAGTCCACTGCAACTGCTTGCAATTCTACATATGGACTATTTGTCCTGTGAGAGTAATGATTCATGGCCAAGAAGAAATTGCAGGATCGTTCAAGGGCTTGAACACAATTACAACACAACAACAAATGAGGAGATTAACTAAATCTTAATCAAACAGTGAACTAGGTAACCAAAGGTGATGCAGAGAACACAAGTAAAGCAAAGACAGAACAAGAAGTATAGTTTTCAAGGAGCAGTATATTGCTTTCTCAAGTTCTTTTACAAGTGTTACAAAGCATATGGAAAGATACAAGAACTTGGAATACTTATACTACAACCTACAGCCGGCTATACTATGAAAGCCAGCTGGATACAATTGACTAGACACTAACAAAATCAATTGTAGGATCAAAAGGCATATCTGCCTTTTGACCTTGTGACTATGACATGCCATAGCTCACATCCTTATACATTACAAAAAGGATAAAGTACATAAAGTAGAAAGTCTCAGACACAAGACCTCAATGTACAGTTACCAAAAGCATGGACCTTTTCACCAACTCTTGTAAGTTGGTGACTTATCAGAGACGCAGCGAAAAGGTGCTTTATGGAACAGTACATCAGATAAAGCATGTGTACTAAAAGTCTTCGGAAGAAATCTGTCTTCATAGGTTGAAGCTTCGGAAGACTTTGTCTCTTCAAGCTTCGGAAGACTTCATGTTAGGCTTCGGAAGATATTGGTCTTGGCTTCGGAAGATAACACTTAGAGTATTTTCTAATGCTTTGTGTAATTCTTCCGAAGCATTCTTCACTTCAGTACTTAGTGCATGTTGCTGAAACACTTAGGCAGTTTTGGGTTGCATCAGACTTCAGGAATCCTTACAAACTCCCCCTAGGCTGATGCTACCAAAACACTTAGAAGATCTTTAAATGTTTGTAGTCTTCAGAATAATCAAGACCATCCCTTTCTTCATTTGATGGTCAGGATCATCAAGACTCTCATAGTATCTTCTCATTTCAAAGAGATCATGCAGAGGTAAGTTGATTATGTCTTGCCATGAGTAGACATTTTCAACACCTTGATCTCTGATAACATTCCATCTTTCTGGATTGGTAGAGTAAGTCCAGGATAAGATGGTGTCTCGGTTGCTAGAGGAGCCACTTGCATAGGAGTTGATTGGGCTGCCTCATCATGCACTTCCTCAGGTTGATCTGATTCACCTGGGGTGTAGAGGTAGATGACTTTGGCTTCTTCTTTTTAGTCTTTGGTTTAGAGGCCATTTTCTTCTTCCTCTTTAATGTCTTTAACTGAGAAGACTGGTCTGCAGCACCATGTTGATCATCAGTGTCTTTCTCAGTTGGGTGTTCCTCCCTCACAGGTTCAGAAGAAGAGGGAGTTTGACCCTGTCTTGGATCAGAAGATGAAGTTTGCTGAGGCTCAGCTGGAGGTTCTGGTTCAGGTGTCTCTGGTTGTTCAAACTTGACCTCCACTTCAGGTGGGACTTGACTTGGAAGAGAGTGCAAGTCAATGAGTTCACCACTTTTAATCTTCTGCTTGATTACCCTTATATGCTCATCCATTGTAGATAGAGACATGGGACCAAGTCTCCTTCCGGAGAATCCATATGACTTCAAGAAGCTCATCATTCTTTGTCTGTCAGCAGACTTCTTTGCATTCTTTTGAATGATGGTTCTTGACTTTGCAGCTTCTTCCCTTAGCTTCCTTTTGGTTGTTTTTCTTTCTTTGACTAACTCAAGCTCAAGTTGCTTTAAGTACTCGAACTCAATGAAGTCATAGGACAGGGGAAGAAGTGTATTTGCCTGATAGAAGCCTGTGGCACTCAGGTAGTTTATCATTTTGATTCTATCCTCTTCTTTATCTACCTGAGGTTCTTGTGGAGCCACATCTTCCTGTGCAGGACTTTCTTGAACTGGAGAGAGAGTGGGAGTATGCTTGTGAAGTCTTTTCTGTCTCCTCTCCTCTTTGAATTGGAGAAGTAACCTTGCATCCTCTTTCTCCTTAATCTCTCTTGACACTTCCATGTCAGCCAGTTCATTCAACTCTTCTAAGGGGAGGGAGATGATTTCATCAACATCATAGTTCCTGGTCTGTAAATAATTAATCCTGACTGCCCTTTGTTCATCATTTTGAGTATTTGGTCTGGGGGCAGCCCTGATTGCAGCTTGCATGAATTTTGATGACCCAGAAGAACTTTCTCCCCTTAGCCTCCTTTTCCTCTCTCTCTCTCTTCCTCCTCAATTTCCTCAGGAGTCATTATCCTTTTCCCTTTGTCACCAACAGACCTTTGTGACTCAGGGTGGATTGAGGCTTGGCCTTCATTGCTTGGTGTAGCTTCCATGCTCTGGCCAGAGAGAGGCTGAGAAACACCTTCACCAGCAGGTGTCTCAGATGGAGTTTGGACCTCTGCAGCAGTTGTTGATGGTGAGACAAGGGTCTCAGGTTCTGCCACTGGGCCTTCAGCCAAGGTTTCCCCTATGAAGCTAATCTTAGGGTCCACCTCAACATCCAGTTGACCGATGACATTGCCTGATTGCCTAAGTCTCCTTCTTAGAGAGAACTCTGCAAGGATCCTGTCTTGGATTCTTTGAGCCAGCCTGTCAGCTTGTCTAGATTTGCTTGGATTGACAAGTGGCATGTTGACTAAATCCAGTCCTTCATAGAAGCTCAGGCTTTGGAACTGAAAGACTTCTTGTTGACCTTGAACTCTGTGAAGTATGAGGCTCTTCTGTCATCATCATACCTCCATCTGATAATGTAGTTGCCAGTTCCATGTGGTGGAGATGAGACAGCCCTTGGTATACCTTCCTCAAAGAGACTCCTGATGAGAGAGTCTATAGAGTCCACATTAATGTGAACTTGAGGAAGTTGCTGAGAATGCACAACAGCAAGTGAGGATGGTGAGTCCTCTATGTCCATTCTCTTTGAAGAACTCCCAGGTTCTGTGGTTGTGATAACATTCTCCCTTTTTGGTAGCATCACCCACTTGCATAGGTGAGCTGGAGGATAAATCAATCACTTCCACAGGTTCTTGTGTTCCTGGTTGAGCTCTCCTTAAAGGTCTCCCAGCTAGTTTTTCCTGCAGATATGAAATCTGGAGTTGCTGATCATTGACCCTGTTTTGCAGGGTAGTCACCTGAGATTCCAAGTGACTAACCTTAGAGACTAGATAGGTGCATGTTTGTGACAATTGTTGTACCTTTAGTCTCAAATTCCCCTCATCTTCATCAGAAGAATCACTGGGGGATGAGAGGATTGGACCAAAGTCCCTTCTCTCACCACCAGCTTGAGTTTCTTGGCTGCTGGTTTTCCTCTGCTCACTGGCAACCTCAGTTAAGATGCCAATGGGCTGAGTTGCCATGGTTGAGGTCTTAATGATGTAATCACTTTCAAAAGTGAGAGCCTCTTCCATATGGACATCCTGAACAGGTTCAGATGTGTCCACCTCAGTAATAGGTGACTGATGAGGGATAGACTGAGGAGAGTCAGAGGTACTCATCTCTCTTTGAGTAGGGGAGGAGAAGAGAGACTCATGGTACTCACTGAATCCTAAGTCTTCATCAGTGTAAAAGGATAGTTGGGGATTGGTTGGTTTAGATCCAAAGGCTGGGGATGGTAGCTATCCCCTGAAGGTTGTTCACTTGAGTGTTGAGACTCAGAGTGAAGGCTTACAGTTGTTGGGCTAATGAGCTCATCAGTTGAGCTTGAGGAACCTCAGCCCTGATAGGTAAAGTAATGGGAGTGGTTTGCTCCTCAGGAGATGGGAGCTCTGGAGTCCACTTCTTCCTGTAAGGTTGAGTATTTGGGGGCCTGCACAGACTCAATAGCCTGAGCAGGGGTTCGTTGGGATTTTCTTTTGTAGGTGATGAATATTGGAGGTTGTGAAGAGGGTAGGAGAGCAGTAGGTGTGGGTTCAACACTAGCTTGGACTGCTATGTTGTCACCTTGAGCAATGAGCTCTAACATTTTTGGGACTAAGGCTGTTTCTACCCCTGAGAAGCCTACAGTTGGCTTCTTCATAATTTTAAAGATGCCGGGCTTCATCTGTCCCAGTTTAAGAATATTGCCTGTTTCCCTCAACTGTGAGCCCAGTTCACAGTTAAGAATGTGTTGAACATATCTAGGAAACATGTAATATTCTAAGGAGTCTAAGTTTGCAAGTAAATTAGTATAAACAAATTGTGAATACCTGAACTTGACCCCCTGAACCATCCCATGAACTATAAAGGAGAGATCCTCAGGAATCTGGTCCCATCCACCATGCTTGTTTGATAAGCTGTGGATAACCACATGGAGCAGGTATTTCCACTGGGATGAGACCTTCCCTTTCCTGAAGGTCTTTACAGAGAAATCTCCTTCATAGCCCATCTGCTCGAAGGAATGATTAACCGCTTCTTTTGGAAGAACACTTCACCTGCTTCATCATCCAGCTGAAGATGTCGATTGATGATGGCCGGAGTGATGAAAATTGTTCTCCCCTGCACTGTGGCAGACAGTGCCTTCTCCCCATCCATAATGACCTCTTGGCAGGTCTTCCAGAATTCAAGCAAATGATCCTCATATAGAGGAGGATCAATGGTTAGGGAGGTGAAGTAGTGAGACAAAGACAAGAAACGGCAAACCTCTGAGAAATGAGGATCTTTGTCAGAGCATAACAGAGCAACCTGATTGTGTTGTCTGTGTAGCTGCATGGCAAAGTGAGGATCATTTCTGTGTGTAAGGTCAGCCATTGTGAGGTAGCTCAGAGATGAAGAGAAAAGAATGGGAAGTAAATTTCAGAGAGAAAGCTTTGGGTTTTAGGTATGGAAGAAAAGCAGATGATAGAAGAGGGGGGAAACCGTTGGGTTTATATATGAGAGAGAAGGATTTCAGATAAAGTTTAATGAAAGAGGATAAACTTTGAAATCCGTATGTCGGTCCCACCTCTGAAAAAGTAGTTTACCTTTTTGCTCAAAAAGTAGTTTTCTTGGAGTTCGAAAAGCTTCCGAAAGTAATTTGTCTTCGGAAGTTTGATTGAAAAAGCTTCCGAAGCTAAAGTGACTTCGGAAGAATTTTCCTGAGAGTCTTAAAGATTTATGCTTCGGAAGAGAAATAAACTTTGGATGCTTTGTATAAGAATGAACAAAGCTTCCGAAAGTAATTTTTTGCTTCGGAAGGAAAAAGTCCTTAAAAATGAATAAGTGTCTAAGTTGAGAATTTTAAGCTTCGGAAGATAAATTTTGACTTCTTCCGAAGGTAAATTTCTTAGACAGTCATTTATTTTGAAGACATATTTTTCTTCCGAAGGTAAAATGTTATCTTCCGAAGTATCAGAAAATTTTCAAGAATCTAAGGAAAGTCTTCAAAAAGAGTTTTTCATTCAAAGAAAATGAGCTTATGAAAGTGATGAACTAGACAACTTAGGACACACATATTTTTTAAGAAGAAATAATTAGAATTAGTTTTAAGAAAAAATCTACTCAAAGTTGATCATCCCAATAGCTGATATCAGATACTTAAATCTCTGTTCATCAAAAGCTTTTGTGAACAGATCAGCATATTGTTCATCTGTGTGAACTTTGACTAGTTTAATTAACCCCTTTTCATAGTTATCTCTTATTAAATGATACCTGATGTTGATGTGTTTGGTCCTTGAGTGCTGCACAGGATTCTCAGATAGAGATAGCACTGTTGTTGTCTATGTGGATAGGAGTCTCTTTGAAGTTAAATCCGTAGTCTAGCATCTGATTTTGAATCCAAAGCACTTGAGCACAGCAGCTTGCAGCAGCAATGTATTCAGCCTCAGCAGTTGATGCAGACACACAGGTTTGTTTCTTGCATTGCCATGAGACAACCCTTCCACCAAGAATTGACATCCCCCAGATGTAGACTTTGCAGTCATGTTGCAACCACCATAATCACTGTCTGTATAGGCATACAGATTGAAATTAGAATTCTTTGGATACCATAAACCAAGTGTTGAGGCACCTTTGAGGTATCTTAAAATCCTTTTCACAGTGATTAAGTGAGACATCTTAGGATTAGCTTGATATCTTGCACAAATACATGTAGCAAACATGATATCAGGCCTGCTAGCTGTAAGATACATAAGAGACCCAATCATAGCCCTGTATAAGTGCTCATCTACACACTCCCCCTCAAGATCTGGACCAAGAGAGTGGTTTCTGGCTATGGGTGTCTTAGCAGTTTACAATCAGTCATGTTGAACCTCTTGAGTATATCTTGAACATACTTTGACTGACTTATGAAAATGCCATCTTCAACCTGCTTCACTTGAATTCCCAGAAAGAAATTAAGTTCTCCCATTGAACTCATTTCAAATCTATCTTTCATCAGCTTTTCAAAGTCTTTGCAGAGCCTTGAATTGGTTGAGCCAAAGATGATGTCATCCACATATACTTGAACTAGCAGAATGTCTTTCCTTGTCCTTTGATGAAGAGAGTTCCATCTATAGTACCTCTCCTGTAACCATGTTTACAGAGATACTCAGACAGTGTCTCATACCACTTCCTGGGTGCCTGATGCAGCCCATAGAGAGCTTTGTCAAGCTTGCAGACATAATCAGGATGATCAGGATCTACAAAACCAGGTGGTTGTTTGACATAAACCTCCTCATCAATCACTCCATATAAGAAGGCACACTTTACATCAAGTTGGTAGACCTTGAAGTTCTTGGATGCAGCAAATGCCAGGAATATCCTAACAGCTTCTAGTCTAGCTACAGGAGCAAAGACATCAGTGTAGTCAATCCCTTCTTCTTGTGTGTATCCTTGAACAACTAGTCTAGCCTTGTTCTTGATGATGATTCCTCTATCATCCTTTTTATTCCTAAAAACCCATTTGGTTCCAATGGTAGTCTTCCCATGAGGAAGAGGACAAAGGTTCCAAACTTTCTGTCTTTTGAATTGAAGCAACTCTTGTTGCATAGCTTCAACCCAACTTCCATCCTTTAGAGCCTCCTCAACTTTCTTTGGCTCTAACTGGGATAGAAAACAAGAGTGAAGACAAACATTTGCTTCATGGGTTTGCCCTCTTGTCTTTACCCCGGAGATAACATCTCCAATGATGTTTGTAGTAGGATGAGACTTGTGGATCCTTAGCTGAGGGATCACAGCAAGTTGCTGAGATAGATCCAAATTTGAGAAATTTAGATCTGGTCTTGAAGATTGATCCTCCACATTATCACACTTATCAAGATTAACTTGATCCAATGAGTGTGTGACATCATTGATGTTATCATCTATGGTATAGTTATTAGCATCAAGAGATTCTTGATCACTTTCACCATCACCATTGTTATCTTCTGCAATTGAGATGTCTTTATCTGGTTGAGAGGCCTCTGAACTGGAATTTGAAGGCATGCCAGATGTATCAGCTGGATTTGTCATTGTTGTGCTGATAGAAACCTCATTTGCCGAAGTAGTTCCAACTGGAGCTGAAGGTCTTCCAAGCTCAAATCTTGGATCAGGATCACCTGTATTTAAATTTTCTGCAGATCCTGAAACATGCTCACAAGATTTATTAAAACAGTTGGTAACTAAATCAAGATCAAATAGCCAATCCGGACCAGAACCAGCCACACTGGGAGTGTGCTCATTGAAAGTCACATTGGCTGACTCCTCAATGATTCTAGTTCTGAGATTGTATACTCTATAAGCTTTAGCTTGAGAAGAGTATCCAATGAAGTGTCCATCGTCTGATTTCTCAGCAAACTTGGCAACTTGATCTTTGGTATTCAAGATGGTGCAGGGACATCCAAATGACCTGAGAAAACCAATGAAAGGTTTCCTCTTGTGCCAAAGTTCATAAGGAGTCTTACCATGTGTCTTAACTACTAAGACTCTGTTTTGCACATAGCAGGCAGTATTAACTGCCTCTGCCCAGAAGGTGATAGGCAGTTTAGAGTCAGACAACATAGTTCTTGCAGCTTCAATAAGTGTCCTGTTTCTCCTCTCAGCAACTCCGTTTTGCTGAGGAGTCCTGGGAGCACTGTATTGTCTTGTAATACCCTTTTCATCACAAAATGTATCAAGGATTTGGTTCTTGAATTCAGTTCCTTGATCACATCTTATGGTTTTGACCTTGTGATCACATTGATTCTCAATCTTTAAGATGAAATTCTTTAGAATCTCAGGAGTCTCATCTTTAGTTCTAAGAAAGAAAACCCAAGTGAATCTTGTAAAATCATCTGTGATCACTAGACAGTATAAGGTCCTTCCTAAACTCATTACACTGGTGGGGCCAAAGAGATCCATATGTAATAAGTGTAGGGGAGTAGTGATGGAGTTCTTTTCCTTAGGCTTGTGAGATACCTTGTGTTGCTTCCCTTTCAGGCATGCAACACAATGATCATCACTTGTAAACTCTTTCTTTGGCATTCCAGTTACCAGATCATGTTTGATTAATTTATTCATATTCTTAAAGTTTACATGGCACATTCTTTTATGCCATAGGAAAGACTCATCACTATTTGCTTTAGATAGAAAGCATGAAACTTCTCCAGAGGGAGATGTTTCTTGCAAATCCATCTTGTACATGTTCCCTTTCCTGGGGGCTCTGAGCAGAATATGCTCATGAGGAATGACCACTCCAGGTTTGAGAACAATGCACTCATGCTCAGTGAAGAGCATGTTATGACTCTGATCACAAAATTGAGATACACTCAGAAGATTGTACCCAAGCTCCTTAACAAATTTACCTTCTCAATGCTGAGCTTACCATTTGTGACCTTGCCCCTTCCATAAATGTAACCACCTTCATTTCCTCCAAAAGCAACTGGTCCTCCATCAATTCTCTCAAAATTATGAAGTAAAGACCTATCGCCTGTCATGTGCCTGGAACAGCCACTGTCAATTATCCAGACATTCTTGTTTGTCTTGAGCTGTTCCTGCACAAAGAAAATGATTAGTTACATTTGGAAACCCAAGCCTTACTTGTCTTGGGTTCAGTAAGTGTAATAGAAGGTAATGCAACAGTAATAGATCCTATGGTTGTACAGAGGGGATCTTCGGCTGTTGTTGATGGAGAAACCTCAGTCATTTGGTCTTTCTTAGACTTCCACACCACCTTTGGAGTCTTGGACTTGACCTTCAAAACCTTAGAAGCTTTTGGAGCTTCACAAGTTTTAATGACTGATACTTCGAAGAATCTACAGTCACTGCAGTAGACTTTAGTACTTCGGAAGAACTCCTTTCTTCCGAGACCAACTTTGCTTCCGAAGGTGATTTTCCATTTACCTTCTTCTTTGGTTTGGAGCTTCCGAGGAAACAGACTTTCCTTCCGAAGCTTGAGACTTCTTGAGATTCTTTGAAGTCTTTGTATTGGTCATGTGGATAGTACTTTTAGGATTGTATGGACAATCCTTGGCAATATGAGAAGTACTTTCACACATAACACACAGCATTTTCTTCTTCAAAGAAATCTCCTTTTGAGAGCAAGACTGGCCTTGGTCACATCCCTTTTTCACCTTCATCTTGGTAGATTCAGATACAGTTTCCTTGGGCTGTGAACTGTTTTGGAATTTGATGGTCCAGGCTGTGCAGCAGTGGTACACAGCAGCTCAGTCTTCTTCTTTGTACTGAGATGATTTGAACATGAACCAGAACTCTTAGATAAGAGGCTTTGGTGGATGTCTTCAGTCCTTATTGCTTTGAAACCTGCAGAGATAAACACTTGTTTCTGCTTAGCATCAAAGGTAGCCTTGATTTCTTGAGCCTTCTTTGCTTTCCTTTTGCTCTTCCTGATCAAGTTCTTCTCTTGGACTGGTCATCACAGTTAATTTCTTCTCCTCAGAAGGATAGTGGCCCTTGGAGGAATCCTCTTCTTCACTCTTCTCAGAGGGATTCCTCACTATCACTTCTTCATCATCCTCACTTACTGGATCTATGAGAGGAAGCTCATCTTCACAAGTTCCACACCTAGGAGATCTTACAGACAAGATTGTGTGTGGAGGAGCTATCTCATTTGATCCCAGTCCCTGTCTATTTGATAACAAACCTTATTGTGTAGGGATGAGGATATCATGTTCTTGAAGGTCTCTTCTTCAAGAACACTTTTCTCTGCCAGGGCTTTGCTGATCACAAGCTCAGCCTGGCACTTAGTCAACTTAGTGATGAGATCTTGGATCTGAGTTCTAAAATCTGTATGTTCATGTTTTAGTACTGAAATAGTTTTCTCCAAGTCTTCTATCTTTAACTTGTAATCATTTTCAGACTTTCTAAAGTCAGATTTTAATATGTTTAATGACTCAAGATCAGATCTCATCTCTAGGTTGTAGGACCTGTATCTATTTACTTTAGCAATGCATTCAGGGAGCAAAGATGTTCTAATACCTTGGCTTCATCATGATCAGCCATCAATGCTTGGTTTGGAGAAGCATCCTCCACCTGAAAACTCCAGTCAAATCCTCCCTCTTCAACAGCAACCGCAGCATGTTGCTTTGTCTTCTCAGCCTGAGGGGTATTGTTGGTGAAGTTTGGTCTGAGTTGTGTTTGACCCCCATTTGCTCTGGGTGCCTTACACTCCCTGGCGAAGTGACCCATAAGGTTACAATTGTAACACTTAACTTTGCTTTTATCCAGGCCAAACTTACCACTGGTAGCATTGCTTGGAAATTTTCTTCCTGTCCTCTTGTAGAACTTCTTGGCTCTGTGAGTGAGAAGAGCCATCTGCTGAACTATCTCCATGTATTCCAGGTCATCTGGATGGATACAGTCTAGATCTTCAAGAGTGAAGAGATAATTTCCACAGCTTTCATCTGCAGACACAAAGGCTTGAGAAGAACTTGTCTCTTGGAATGGGCTTCCTTGAGTAAAGTTCTCCCTTGGTGTCTCCGGGAAGGTGATGAAAGGACCCTTTTGTGAGTTGTCAGGGTAGCATAGGAGATGATGTTGGGGTTCTATGCTGTCCCTTTCAACCACATGAAGGGCTGAACCCATTTGATTGTTAGAGTTGCCAGATGAACCTTGTAAGTTCATCTCCATCTGGTATCCACTGAGAATCCCATATAACTCTGTCAGAGTAAGAGTTTTAAGGTTCTCAGTCCTCTTGATTACCACACAATAGTGTGTCCATTGCCTAGGAAGTGAGGACATGAACTTCCTTACAATGTCTCTGTTCTCAAGAGGAACTCCTCCATCCACAAGGGTATCCACAATCTCAACATACCTGAAGTATTGTTGGGTCATGGTTTCACCTGTTTTAAAGGTGAAATTTTCAAACTGCTGCTTCAGAAGATCTTTCTTGTTCTCCTTGGCTTCAGAGGAGCCTTCATACATCAGCTTCAGTGCATCCCACAGCTGTTTAGCTGTTTTGCACTTCTTAAAACCTCTGTACACAGTTTGGGATAGCAGTCTGAAGAGCAGTCATGGCCTTCCTGTCAATCTCTACTCTTTTCCTATCTTCATCTGAGTAGTTGGCCACATCTTTAGGAATCATACCAGCACCGGTAGCAGAGGGGGTGCTAGGTATGAAAGGTCCATATTCAACAGATTCCCACATTCTTGAGTCAAGAGACCTGATGAAGCCTTCCATCCTCATGCACCAGGTGTCGAAGTCATCAAGAGTGATCAATGGGGATTTGTTCATGGTTCCAGTCTCCATATCAGTCTTTGAGATGGAAGCCATTTGAAAAAGTTTAGTTTTTGTGTGTGTGAGGGATCTTAAGATGGTTAGATCTTATATCACGAGCCTGAAGCTCTGATACCAATTGCAGGATCGTTCAAGGGCTTGAACACAATTACAACACAACAACACAATGAGGAGATTAACTAAATCTTAATCAAACAGTGAACTAGGTAACCAAGGTGATGCAGAGAACACAAGTAAAGCAAGAGACAGAACAAGAGAGTATAGTTTTCAAGGGAGCAGTATATTGCTTTCTCAAGTTCTTTTACAAGTGTTACAAAGCATATGGAAAGATACAAGAACTTGGAATACTTATACTACAACCTACAGCGGCTATACTATGAAAGCCAGCTGGATACAATTGACTAGACACTAACAAAATCAATTGTAGGATCAAAAGGCATATCTGCCTTTTGACCTTGTGACTATGACATGCCATAGCTCACATCCTTATACATTACAAAAAGGATAAAGTACATAAAGTGGAAAGTTTCAGACTCAAGACCTCAATGTACAGTTACCAAAAGCATGGACCTTTTCACCAACTCTTGTAAGTTGGTGACTTATCAGAGACGCAGCGGAAAAGGTGCTTTATGGAACAGTACATCAGATAAAGCATGTGTACTAAAAGTCTTCGGAAGAAATCTGTCTTCATAGGTTGAAGCTTCGGAAGACTTTGTCTCTTCAAGCTTCGGAAGACTTCATGTTAGGCTTCGGAAGATATTGGTCTTGGCTTCGGAAGATATTACACTTAGAGTATTTTCTAATGCTTTGTGTAATTCTTCCGAAGCATTCTTCACTTCAGTACTTAGTGCATGTTGCTGAAACACTTAGGCAGTTTTGGGTTGCATCAGACTTCAGGAATCCTTACAGAAATACTGTCTGGTATTGTGGATATTACTCCATATTTGTATGGACTTTCTTTCTACATTCAAAGGATGAGGTTGTCCTCGAAGATTAGTCACTTTGTGTTGTATATTGAGAAGCAGTAGTCCCTCCAGTCAGTGTATCGGAGTGATTAATGATCTGAATTCAGAACCATACCCTTGATGACTTCTATCTCTCAAAGGGAATCAAAAGGTATGTTTTAGCATCCCAAGGACTCCAGAACAAAATGGAGTAGTGAAGAAGAACATGACCCTCATTGAAGCTGCAAGGTCCATAATGGCTGCCTCTGGTTTGCCAGTGACCTTTGGTCTGAAGCTTTTAACACAGCTTGCTATGTGCAAAATAGAGTTTTAGTAAATCAGATTTGTGAATACTCCAATGAATTCTGCATCTTTGGCTCCTCTACTTTCATTTTCAAAGCATTGGTTGTCCCTGTTTTATCTCAACACAAAGGATCAACTCCATAAATTTGATCCTAAGGTGGATGCAGGGATTTTGTTGGTTATTCATCTACTGCAATGCATACAAGTCTTCAACTGCAGACCAAAGATAGTTGAAGAGACTTTGCATGTGAAGTTTAATGAATCTCCTTTGGAAAAGATTCCACAAAACCCTGTGGTTTGTTTGATTTGGACATACTGCAATATGTTTCTTATCAACCTCCAGCTGTTTGCAGATCCTGTGGATAATCATCTTCTGCATCATGTCTTCCACCTGGTGGTATTGATGATGATATGATAATATCATACTCACCTATTCAATTTAGTGACCAACTGCCTGTGTCTGCTAAATTTGATGTTCCTGTAGCTTCAGTAGTTCCATCCACAACAAATGCTGATGAGATCTCTGTTTCCTCTACATCTTTTGAGTTACCATCTAATTCTTGGTTTCAAGAGTCTACATCAACATCTGCTGCTGCTGAGGTTCTAGAAACACTTGCACAGATCTCATTGTTTATCAAGAACTGAAGAATCACCCCATGTCTCAGATTATTGGTGATATCAATGCTGGTGTTTCAACCAGAAGTCATTGTCTAACCTGCTTCTATGCTCTCTTCATAGTCAGCTAGAGCCAAAGAACTACCATGTTGCTTTGAGAGACAATGGATGGGTTGAAGCTATGCAGCTTGAGCTACTTCATTCAAGAAACAGCAAGTGTGGGAACTTGTTCCTCTTCCCACAGTAAGTGTGCAATAGGCACTAAATGGGTGTTTAGGAATAAACCTGATGAAATGGGCTTATTGTTAAGAACAAGGCTAGACTGGTTGTACAGGGGTTTTCACAAAAGAAGGTATTGACTATGATGAAACCTTTGCCCTGTAGCCAGACTAAGGCAATCAGATTGTTCTTAGCCTATGCTGCATTCCACAATCTTAAAGTTTTCCAAATGGATGTCAAAAGTGCATTTTTATATGGTAAAATAAAGGAAGAAGTTTATGTGTGTCAACCACCAGGCTTTGAGGATAATAAACATCCTGAATGGTGTATAAACTTGATAAGGCTCTTTATGGGTTGAAACAAGCTCCTAGAGCCTGGTATGAGACACTCTCTACTTTTCTTCTTCAAATAATTTCACTAGAGGCTCCATTGATAAAACTTTGTTTATTAAGAAGGTGATCAGCATAAGCTACTTGTTCAAATTTATGTTGATGATATTATTTTTGCATCCTCTGATCCCCAGTTGTGTGATGATTTTACAACATTAATGAAAAGAGGTTTGAAATGAGTGCAATGGAGAATTACAGTTCTTTCTAGGCTTGCAAATCAAACAAAAGGCTGATGAACTTTTATTCATCAGTCAAAATATACAAAAGATCTTTTGAATAAGTTTGATTTACAAAACTGTAAGCCTGTTCTACTCCCATGTGCAACACCACACAACTGGATGCTGATCAGAAAGGTAAAGCTGTTGATGAAACGCTTTACAGATGTATGATTGGGTCCTTGATGTATTTAACAGCTTCTAGACCAGATATATGTTTGCTACATGTGTTTGTGCTAGATTTCAGGCTGCTCCTAAAGAGTCTCATTTGATTGCAGTCAAGAGAATCTTTAGATATTTGCAAGGTACACAATCTCTGGGTTTATGGTATTCCACTGGACACTCTTGCAAATTAGTTGCTTTTTCAGATAGTGACTATGCAGGGTGCAAGTTAACTAGAAAGTCAACTTCTGGTTGTTGTCAATTCCTAGGCAACTGTTTGATTTCTTGGCAGAGTAAAAACAAACATCTGTTGCTACATCAACTGCTGAGGCCGAGTACATTGCTGCTGCAAGTTGCACCTCTCAGGTACTCTGGCTTCAGAACCAACTTCTGGATTATGGCATTACAGAGACTAAGACTCCATTATTAATGGATAGTGCTTCAGCTCTGTGTATTGTCAAAAATCCAGTCCAGCACTCTAGGACCAAACATATAGAGATCAGACATCATTTTATTCGGGATTGCTTTGAAAAAGGTCTGATTGATCCTAAGTTTGTGCCTAGTGCTGATGAGCTTGCAGATATTTTTACTAAGCCTTTGGATAGTTCTACTTTCCAAAACCTTGTGTTAAGGCTTGGTATGCTGCAGCTAGAATAAGTGACAACTACTGATGATTTCAGTAATAATTACTGGTGATCATTGGTACCCATGTCACATATAAGTACTGATGAGTCCTTTCACCTTCAGTAGTTTTTATAACTACTGATGGCTAAATGCCTCACAAGTACTGACGTACTTTATCTGTTCCAAACTACTGATGTAGTTAAAACTACTGATGTAGTTACAACTACTGAAATCAGTATAAAAGGATAAGTACTGACGTCCTATGAAACACCTGAAAAGTAGATGCAAAGTCTGATGAGTAAGTGTTGAGGACAGTATGAAACAGCTGAAAGGCTATGAATTGACGAAAACTACTGAAGAGAACTTTCTCTTCAGTTGTTTCAACAACTGCTGTTTTCATTCTAAACAACTGAAGCAAAACCATGTCTTCAGTAGTTTTTATAACTACTGATGACTAATACCAAGTCTTCAGCTGTTTACAACAACTGATGACAAAACCACTGTCTTCAGTAGTTTCACAACTACTGATGACAAATACACCAAGTCCTCATTGTTTCATCATCTGAAGTCAAAACCACGGCTTTCAGTAGTTTTCTAACTACTGATGCCTAACACCACGACTTCAGCTGTTTCAACGTCTGAAAGATAATACCATGTCAACAGTCGTTTAAAACTACTGATGACTAACACCACATCCTTCAGTCGTTTTCTAAACCGTACCCTATAAATATCCCTGACCTAATCCTTCAAAGCTTCATCTTCTTCAAACTTAACGTTCCTCTCCAAAACTTCTCTCTTCTAAATGCGTCCATGCAAATCAAACCGCGACACAACTGTGTAGCCTACCTTACTAAATCGCTGTCTGGGCTAAGTTCGATACTGCTATCGATCTTATGGTTCATCACATACAAAACGGCATTTCTTCTCAATCCCATCCTACATGCCGAATCCCTCAACAGTTTTGGATGAACGTCACCATCACCACTGGGGAGAACAAACAACATCTCTCCGGTCGGTCGTCAACAACAAAGAAGTGGTCATCACTCCCGCAATACTTCGCCAAACTCTACATCTGGATGATGCCATTTCTCCTGCTGGATATCCCAAGGGCACAACTGATCTATCCTTTGCCCATCATGGATATCAGGGCAATCTTAGTGCCTCCACTATAATGAAGAAACATTTCCATGACGCTGAACGCCTAATTTTTCACATGGTAAATGTATGTTTGGCTCCTAAGACTTCGTCTTGGGATCAAATGTCGACAAAGTGGCAACAGGTAATGTATTCTATTCTTGAGCAACAGCCTTTAAATTTTTCAGAAATAATATTTCTGAGCTCAAGGATATGGCTCAAAAACTAACTGTAACCGTTGGATATTATATCCACGGTTCATAATGGCCATCATTACAAACCAGCTTCAAGCTGAGGGACTTGTTGGCCTGGGAGTCCCTGCTACGGCTGTTCTACCTGAAGTATACTCCCGGCACAACTCTGACCACACACTCAAATGGCTGTCAAGCTGAGCAAACCTACGCAGCTGGAACCCACAGCCACCTCCAAATCAAAAGTCCCCACCAAACCCACCAAAAAGAAACCAAAATGGCTACTCAGGGAAATGAGTCCCCTGAGGATGCCCCTGCAACACAAACGCAGAGATATCCACTGGTCAAAACCCCCTAGTGGATATAAGGACTCTTCCAGCCATAGCCGCTCAGGATTCCTCTCAACAGGAGCCTGCAGCAACCACACAAGGGTACCCACACATCTGGGATCTTCCTCACATGAGAGGATTGCCATTGAAGAGCCACCTTCCTCCCAGGTGCACACTACTTCTATCCCTTCACCCCATGCAACCGCCCCCAAAGCCCAACATTGATCGTTGCACAAGTGCTGACTCAATTGCACTCCTCACCCCCTCCCCAGATACCAATTACTACTGGGAACACCCTCTACATTGAGGGGGAGGACCACAGTGCAATTGAGAACCCACAGCATAGGGGTACACTTCTATCTCCTGGTGTAGATAGGGAGATTAGAATATCTAATGAGGCTGCCACCTCTTCTGTATCAGCACATTATCAGAATAGGCTGGTAACAATGCTAAGACCTCACTAGAGGCAACAGCTGATGATGGACATAGTCTTGAGGCTGGAAGTCCCCAGTACCAAGACAAAGGGCACATGCTACAACTGGTCTACACCCAGTGCATGTACATCCTGCTCCAAGCAGGAGGTCAGGTGATTCAGCTTCTGCTGATGATGACCTGGGCTTTTTCTATGATGTTCTTGCCCAGAACACAATCCTTGAGGAGGAAGTCAGTAGGCTACAAAACCTACTTGACCAACTCTCACAAGGAGAAAGACCATCTGCCTATACAAACCCACAGATGGCACCCTCAGTTGAAGGTTCCCCAAACACTGAGCCACTCCCAACAACTCAGCCACCTGCCTCTGCTTCTGGCACTATTTCTCAGGAACAGAACCCTCCTGAGCAAATAGTTGCTGTCCTTCAAAATTCCCTCCCTCTCATCACACCCATTCTCTGACATTGTGACTAAAGCCATTGATGAGAGGCTTTCCTCAACTTTACAACCATTGATTGATGCTGCTGTGCAAAAGAAACTTTCTGCGTACAAACCCCTACCACCAATGCATCCAAAAAGGGGAGAGTACTGCAGTGAAAGAAAAGAAGAGGAAAAGAACAGAGGATGAGAAGGCCCAAGAGCAAGCCCAAGAGGTGGAAAAAGAAAAGCAACAACTGATCACCTATAAACGAAAGAAAAGTGCTGATGATCAACCTACTGCTGAAGAAACATCCTTGGAAGAGCTGGTAAAAGATGCTGATGATACACACAGCCGATCCATGGATAAATCATTGAGCAACTCTTCAGGCAAGGTTTTGATACAGCCACATTAGATAGTGAAATCAGGAGGTTGGAAGTGGAGGAGATTCAAACCCGATGGGCTGGGTATGATGCACTTGAAAAGGAGAGATTGGAGATCATGATCCGTTTTATTGCCAAATACTTAGGAAGATCTTTGATGGAGATTCGCGCGTGGACCAGAGACAGTATTCTGGCTATAGCCACCAGAATCTGTCTGTCTGAGCAATTCCACAAGGGGATTATCATTGAAGCCCTTGATGAGGCTGGGGCTGGAAAAGGTTTGAAATGGCAAACTTACAAAGGCTAAACTCACAACAAAGATGCTGGAACAACCTTCCCTTCCACCCACTCAAAACAGCCTACCCCTCAAATCTCCAAACCAATCTCAAAGCCCAAATCCAAACAACCACAATCACAACCCACAAAACCAACTCCCTCACCATCTAAACCAACAGCCGATGATGCATCCAAGAGAAGAAGAGAAGGTGTTGAGGCTAGAAGAAGAAGAAGAAGAGGATGGTGTGGAAGAAGATAGGATGCCTCTGTCTGCAGTCCTAACACTGGCGAAAGCCAAACCTATGCCCATCACTCCCACCTCACATGGATGTTGTTGAGAGTAAAAATTGAAGAAGAGGAGCAGCAAAAGCTTCATGATGATGAAATGCTGAAAAGCATTGACAAACCTATGCTGCCTCCTCATCAATTATCAGCATGAAGAAAGCTCTGAGATTGTACACTCTCGCCAACCATTTCAATATCAGAAGGAAAGGGTGAGAGTATGGCCTGATCCGAGGGTGGCTCACAGGATTGTAAAGAAAGACATTCCTTCGAGATACAAGGGTCAAGTCAAGAGGATCGTAGATGAAGAGATTACAGTGGCCCTTGTATATCACCCTGGGAGATTGTCGAAGATTTCAAGAAGGCCTACGAGACTAAACAACCACCCCAGAAGATGCTAGAGAACAGATTATCAAAAGGGGTTAGTCTACAAGAGGCTTGAGAACTTCAAACAGAATGAGCTCAGTCTGCTACTCAAGGGAATCATCCTGATGAGTTTGCATATAGACAAATTACAACAGTTGAGCTCAAAAACGCAAACAGGCCAAGTACATCTCAGAGATGTATGGGCGAGAAGGATTGTTTGATGGTGAAGCCGAGAACCTGACCATGGAAGAACAAATCATGTTTCTCAGAGCCTACACCAGAGAATCTTACAGGCTCATCACGGGAAGTAGATCTCATGAATGGGATAACAACTCTGTGTCCAGTTCCCCAAAACAGAGTTCCCATTCATATCTTGCCAAACAAATATCAGAGACTTCTTCCCAGGCCGGAGCATATATGGGTCATCTTCTCTACTGATCAAGAAGGAAAAAAGACCAACCTTTTGCCAACAATAAGTGGGATAATAAATAAATTAGAGGTTTTGGCTGCATTGGTTTAGGGGGAGTTTGTTGGACCAAAAGAACCAATGAGCCAAGATCAGAAAACCTCTAAGTCCCACATGGTATCACAACAACTGCTGAAAGCTTCATCAGCAGTTTGACAAGTGCTGAAGACTTCAACAGCTGATGATCAAGTGCTGAAGACTTCAACAGCTGAAGAACTAAAGTGCTGAAGTACAACAGCTGAAGAACACAAGTACTGAAGCTGAACAGCTGAAGAACACAAGTACTAAAGCTGAACAGCTGAAGAACACAAGTGCTGAAGCTGAAAGACCAAAGTACTGAAGTACAACAGCTAAAGAGTTTACAAGTGCTGAAGATCAACAACTGATGTACAGAGTCTGAAGACAAAGACTGAAGACATCAGCTGATGATATCTACTGAAGTCATCAGCTGATGAAACATCTGAAGTCAAGTCTGAAGATCAAGTACTGAAGTTTCAGTAGTTTGTCACAACAGTTGAAGAGTACTTCTTCAGTAGTTGTGATATCGGTAGTTTTATATTTTTACTTTCAGTAGTTTTGTAAAACGACTGAAGAGCTTGTTCTTCAGTCGTTGTAGTTTCAGTAGTTTTATGTTTTTCAGTAGTTATAACACTGATAACACTTAGCATTTTTGTAAGGAGATGTCAGCTGTTTTGACATCTTCAGTAGTTGTGTTTCAGTTGTAATAAATCTGTTAGATGTCACTATCAAGTGACATCAGCAGACGTCACATCTCTTATATAAGAGGTGTCGACCTAATTGTAAGTGTGACATTCTGTTACCACGAAAGAGAATATTAAATGAAATATATTTGCAGAAATTCTCTCTCTATAACCGTCTTTGTTCTTCATTGAATATCATTTTGTTCTTGTGAATTGGCTAATTCATTGTTCGATTTCTGCTGCTATACTCTCTAATCAATCAAACATAGATCACTGATCCTAACAAGAGACACAGTTTTCTCTAACTCCTTGATTTTCTTTTGATAGTCAGATTCAGCTCTTTTAAAATCAGATTTTAAAATGTTCAAAGACTCAAAATCAGATCTGATTTCCATATTGTAATCCTAATAAGTTTAACTTTAGCTATACAGGCTGGAGTGCAGAGATGTTCATATACCTAGGCGTCGTCTATTCCGGCCATGAGAGCTTGAGTAGGAGTAACATCCTTTACCATGAAGCTCCAGTCAACTTCTTGAGCCATTGTAGCTATTTCAGTTGACTTCTCAGTGGGCTTTGAGGTTGAGGGATGTGTGGAGGCTTGTGGGGTTCCGGATTGGTCTTGGGAGCCTTGCATTCCCTTGCAAAGTGACCCAGTTGGTTACAGTTGTAACACTTTGCCTTGTCTTGTCAAACCAAACTTGCTGGTAGTTGGGTTTGAGGGAAATGCCTTCCGGTTCTCTTAAAGAACTTCTTCGCTCTATAAGTTAAAAGAGCCATCTGTTGGACAATGTCCACATACTCTACATCGTCTGGACTGAAATACTCAAGATCATCAAAGCGGTATTGAAAATCACCTGAGTGTCCACTTCCTGAGACAAAGCACAACTTTCCTTAAAGGAGTTGTGTTGAGCCTGTTGAGACCTCAGAGTCTCAAGGAAAGTGATGTATGGTCCAGGAGATAAGGATGGTTGTTGGTAGGTCAGGTAATGTTGAGGTTGTGGGGGTAATGAGCCTTCAGCAACCATTAAAGCGTTGCTAGCAGGAAGACTCATGGGTTTGCTTGTTTGGTGGCCCTTCTTACTCTCCATCTCTAGGCGATATCCATCGAGGATGCCATAGAGTTCAGTCATGGTGAGAGTGTTCAAGTTTTATGTTCTCTTGATAGTGACACAGTAGAATGTCAACTCGTTTGGAAGAGCACTCATGAACTTTCTAGTAAGATCTCTGAGTTTGGGAGTGATCTTCAATGACTGAAGAGAAGAGATAAGATCCATGTACCTAAAGTACTACTGGTTGAGGGTCTCTCCGGCAATGTGAGTGAAGTTCTCAAACTGTTTCTTCAGTGAGTTCTTCTTCGAGTCCTTGGAGTTTGCATACATCTGGGCAAGTGCATCGAACAATTCTTTGGCAGTCTTGCAATGCTCGAACCCCACCATAATGGAGTTCGGTATTGCAGTCATGAGAATGGTCATAGCATTGCTGTCGATGTCCATCTTCTTTCTGTCTTCATCAGAATAGTCCTCAACAGATTTTTCTATCATGGCATCGTTTCTACCAGGTGAAACCACCTTTGGCTTATACGGGCCATTGACAATGGAGTTCCACATTTTGCTGTCTTGGTATCTAATGAAGCCTTCCATTCTTCTGCTCCAAGACCTGAAATTTTCAGGAGTAATGACGGGAGCCTTTGTCATTCTTCCCATCTCTACTTCGGATTTGTTAAGGGCCATTTTGAGTGAGTGAGTCGAAGGGAGGAGTGAAAAACAGGTTGATTTGAATGGTTAGATCATGCAATCAAGAGCCTAAAGAGCTCTGATACAATTGTAGGCTCGATATTTGTCACTTAACACAATGTTTTTTCTCTCAAACTCACCTAGAACAACACTCGGGTAAGGATAGAATCAGTAAGAGTTGATCACAATATAGAAAGTAATAAAGAACACAAGAAGTAATTTTCAAGGTACTTTTATATATTGCTTCTCAACTCAATAATACAAGACTTTTACAAGCAGTGTGGAATGAGTTACAAAGAGAACCTATATATAATACTACCTACAGCCGGATATACTTTGGTACCAGCTGGGATCCTATAGCTAAAGCCTATACTACAAGACTATAACTTAAGGTATCTGGATAAAGTCTTATCTGAGATATGGTAGTCAGGACATGTCCCTGACTTACCTTTTGTCACCAACTAAGTTGGTAACATGTACTATCATAAAAAGGTGAAAAGTGGAATAAAGTATGGTCAACAACATGGTTCTTTAGGAAGAAGCCATGTAGTATCAGAGGTCTACAGCGGAGTGTTAGAGACCGTACTTATGTCCACTGGTTCATAGCAGTGTCTTCCGAAGGTTAAATGGCATCGGAAGAGTAAGTACTTCTGAAGCCAATTTCTTCCAAGGCTTGAAGACTTCT
Source organism: Flaveria trinervia (assembly GCA_025506515.1). NCBI lineage: Eukaryota > Viridiplantae > Streptophyta > Magnoliopsida > Asterales > Asteraceae > Flaveria > Flaveria trinervia. The sequence goes on from CM046450.1 coordinate 60,977,281, forward strand.
TCTTTTCATCATACTTTGGAAGTGGTCTTCAGATTATTCTTCTAAGACTTGACCTTCAGAAGCATGCTCTTGACTTCAGAAGTACAGTTCTGTCTTCGGAAGTTTATCTTTCACTTTGTCTTTGGAAGAACTGTATTACCTTCGGAAGTTTCATACTAAGCTTCGGAAGCCCTTGCATGTAGTACCAAAATTGTCTAAGTGAATTGGTTTTGGTTGCACCAGCCTTCTTCTTTATCCAACATTGGTTGAACCAGACTTTACTTTAACCCTTTCCAATTGTTCATCCAGATTAGCACAAGGCATTTTACCTTTTGATTTTGAAGTGGCATCCTTTTGTTTAGTGCCAGATTCAGTTGGTTTACATGTGGAATCTGGATCACTTACAAGAGGAGTGGACACAACATGATCCTTGATTAGGTTATTATCTATTGGTTTACTTTTTTCATTCATCAAGGTCTCATGTGGTGGTGGTACCACTTTATATCCCAAACCCTCCCCATTGTTGCATTCTCTCACTAAGTGTTGGACAATGTGAGAAGAACTTGTCCAACTATGCAGTTTTTTGTTTTATGAATTTACTTCTATTTCCAAAATTGCTTTTTGTTTCTTTGTGTCTTCTAGGAGTTTCGATAGTTATTAATGTCATTAGCTTGGTTAAAAGCTACAACTTCACTTTCCCTAAGTTGTTTAGTCAAGAGTTCGATTTTTTCTTTATAGTTGTGCTCATTTTGTTTTAAGACTCAATTTGCTTCTATGCACAGTTGCAAGTCCTTTACTAAGTTATCATTATGGTTTATAACCTAGAGAATTTCAAATCAATGCTTTCCCTAAATTTATTACAATCAGAACAAGCATGATTATTGAAAAGTTGAGTAGTGGAACTTACCTGAGAGGGTGCGGTTGAATCAACCATCAAAGCAGTGTCTGACTTTTCTAGTTCTGGTGATTCTGGACTTGTTGAACTTGTCCCTTCTTCAGGCAGGTCATCAACTATAGTTATAGTTTCCTCAACATTTGACATCACGAGTTCCACTACAATATCACCTTCGCTTGCTGAGTCGTCATCTAGATCCTCAACGCTAGCAATGTTGGATTCTCCCGGAGACACAAACCGAAAGCTCCAATCTTGTCCTTCGTCATCGTGAGTAGTCAAGGCTTTAGGATCCATGCTTGACGAAGTAGGACTGCTTGTGGGTTTATCCTGACGATTGAAGGATGAAAATGGATTTCCATTTCCTGTCTTCTTGGGCTTCACACACTCACGTTTGAAGTGCCCCTTTTCCCCATAGTTGAAGCAGGTAACATTGGTCTTGTCAAAACCAAAAGTTGTGTCCTTACTGGCAATCAGATTCTATCCGGTCTTCTTGACAAACTTCTTAGCTCTTCAAACAACACTTGCTAAGGCCCACGTGATGTCCATTCTCTCTAGCTCTGTCTTGTCTACCTGCTCGTAGTCCTCATCTGCCACATGACAGTTCCCAATCTTCCCAGCAACTAGTCCGTCATAGGAGTGAACGACCGCTGCTAAGAGATCCATGTGCTCCTTTGCTACCTCCACTGTAACATTCCCGTGATGCTCAGTCTTCAGTTTGTAGCATTGGCTTCAGGTGCTATGTATTGAGTACAAGACAACCCTAACATGTCAGATCTTGAAGTAGTAGCTTGAGATGGACCAGCTGAACTCGACACAAATGCCATTTGAAGTGGCGCTCCAGACGTTTTGGCTTGTGGAGTTGAGTTGTACAGTGTCAGATTCTGATCATATGACGACTTTTGGGCCCTGTACTTCATCCTCAACTCTTTCTCTCTCAGCTTCAGAATGAAGTTGTTGATATCTAACTTTGCCAGCAAATCATTCTGTCTATGGTTGGAGACAAAGAAACCCACTTCTCTGGCAACCCATCTGCAAAGTTTGAAACTTTGTCTTCCATAGACGTGGTGACTTCATGAGTGTGCAGCTCACTCATCAAGTAGTAGAACCGGTCAATAACGTCATCCAAGCTCTCGTTTCCCATTGACGAGAAGTTGTAAAACTCCTTCTTCAACGCTTTAGCCTTTAGAGCTTTTAACGATGCATTTCCCTAATACCTCTTTTCTAATGCATCCCACAGCTTCTTATCTTGCTTGTTCTTAGAAAATTGATGGAAGATGTCCTTAGGAATTGACTGAGTTAGCAATGCATATACTTTCTGTACGATTTCATATGCCCAAAACACATAGAATATTGATGCAGTTAGTACGTCATGATCCAAGTCGGGTTATACCTAATAACAAGCTATACAAACACCAACAATTATTTATTTGTTGATAAGATCATACAATAAATATTGACACCTATTTAGTAATTGGTTTTCTAAATATTGCTTTTGTGAAAGAACAATATTATATGGATAATTTGTTCATGAGATATTTATTTGATACGTTATTAAGTTGGTTGAATAATGTCAAATAAAAGTGTGTCATGTTATAAAATTAGACTATGTTTTAATTTTATAACTTAATATGCATGGAAGTGTAGATTTTATAAAAATTTCAAAAGGGTGGGAAACCTTTTTGGATGATGCTTGCGGCCGCCCAAGGGGCATAGGGATGCACATTTTGTCTTGGCTTCTACAAGACTTAATTCATTCATTCAAGCAACCATCTATGCTACATTTCCTCTCACACACACAAATCAACATTTTCTCTCTTTGAAGAAAGCCTATTTTCGGATTGAAGAAGCAAAACAAAGCTGAAAATCGGTTTTTCTTCGCTGTTTTGGCTGATTCAGATTGTTCTTCTAAGGGGTCTTCTTTTGGTGTAAAGCTCCCTAACAAAGCAAGGTTTTTGGAAGAAGCTTGTGGGTATTACAACTTGAGGTTCTCTTCTTTGAGGGCTGCATAAACAATATCATCATCATTTTCATCTCATCCTTCTTTCATTTGATTTTTGAAGGCTGCTGAAAGGTAGTTATGGAAGCCCTTTGTGGCTGTCATAATTGTTTTATGTTCACATAGCATGCTCATTCACATACAATGATCCTTTGATATATGGGTTTGTTTTATACATTTATATGGTCACCTAAAGAACATGTTTTTCAGCTTATAAGTATCTTTATAAAGTTGTTATTCCGCTGCGTTTTCAGAAAGTTTAATGGGTTAAACTATGGCTTTATGTTCTTACAAACCCTTCAATGGCATCTAGAGCTGGTTATGTGGATAGCATGCTTGTTAGTATCCTTATAAAGTTTGTTTTATGGGATTTTATAACCCTTTTAAGGGCTGCAATGTTCTTGTATGCAGAATCCCCAAGCTTTCAAGGTTATATCACACATGCTTTTGATTAAACCTTGAAAGATATGTATAATGATATGTATATTGTTTGGGCTATTTTTGAAACCCGTATTTTCAGTTTATGTTGGCTGAAAATTGTGGGTTTTAATGGGGATTCTTAGTTATTTTTGGATGATATGATGAATGTTCATATTGGTGCATAACCTAGCTTTTGGCCTTGTGTTGTTTGGATGTTTGGTTTTGGTTTATTCAATAGGGTTGTATATTAATTTGTGCTTTCTTTAAAAATGTAATTTGTCTATTTATTCATTGGGATGTAATAATAGGTTAGGAGTATTTTTCTTTTACTAGAAAATATGTATTAGGATATATATATATTTTGTAAAAGAAGATGCTCGGGAAGGAAGCACAAGAGGAAGATACAAAAGAAGGACTTAAAGCATATGGATGCAAGTTCAAGTATGGGTCTATGAAGACCTCAATTTTGTGTTGTATTCCACCTTAGGAAAGACCTAGTGACCACACTTGTGATGGCAAACAAGTGTGGTCACAATAGTAGCTATGGTTATGCACATTATGGTTGTATGATATTATGCTTGTTTGATTGTGGTTTTATGAATGATTGTATGATATTGGATATGATTAACAATCTCAATAAAATGATCTTAACAAGCTAATATAAAATGGTTCTTAATCATTAAGTGTTAATAAATGGTTATCAAAAGGATTAATGATTTTATAATAAAATGGGTTTTATTAAAAGAACCATAGGGTATCTTGTATTTGAAAGCATGCAAATACAAGTACATAGAGTTTTCTAAACTAGAATTATGAAATCTCTAAACTTTTGACAAACAAGTTAACACCGTCCTTTTGCACAACACTTGAGTCATTTGGAAACTCTTAATGGGATAAAGGTCACCTAACCAATTAGAGGGAACTTGTGACTTAAGGTGAGGATACCACATTGGTGGGATAAAGGTCACCTAACCACTTATGTGGTAAACTCACACGTGTGTGCAAGTAGGGTAACTTGATTTGCAAACCATGTTAAATGGATCACCTAAATATGGTTTCCAAATGGTGTTGATGGGATTAACATGCCGACTTTACATATGATGTTTAAAGTCGAACCCATACCTCTAGAAGTTGCAAATGGTTGCAACCGTCAATCGTTGACCACCTTATTAATTTAAATCGTGGGATAAAGGTCACCTAGCCACAATTTAAATGTAATGTTGGGTTCTAGATTTTAATATAAAAATGACCTTAAAAGGCATTATTATTAAAAATAGCAATATCGAAAATACTAAATAGATCTTTGTTAAATTTTGTAGATGGCCACCAATAATGACAATCATGATAACTCATCCACGTCCACCCAATCTTTACGAGCGATCCTCCAAAAAGAACGTCTAAATCATAATAATTTCATTGATTGGTATCGAAACTTGAGAATTGTTCTCAAGCAAGAGAGAAGATCATATGTTTTAGACGATCCTGTCCCCGATCAGCCTACTAAGGATGATGAGAGGCCTACAACGATTGGATGAAGTACACTGAGGACTCCGTCCAAGTGTCTTGTCTCATGCTACCGAGCATGACTCCGGATCTCCAAAAGGAGTATGAACATCACGGAGCTTATGACATGATAACCCAGCTGAAGGAAACGTTCCAACAGCAAGCGAGGGTTGAGCGCTTCGAAACGGTTCGAGCACTCCATGCATGTCGTATGGACGACAACCAATCAGTTTCATCTTATGTACTTAAGATGAAAAGTCATATTGACCGCCTCGAGAGGCTTAATTGTCCCGTCTCGAAGGAATTGGCCACGGATTTGATCCTTAATGGCCTTACCAAGAAGTTCGAGACATTTGTGTTGAATTACAACATGAATGCATGGGACAAGAGCATTGGTGAGCTTCACTCAATGCTTAAAACGGCTGAGGCGGCCATGGGTAAAAGGGTTTTACCCGTTCTCACCATCCATGAAGGTGGGAACAAGAAAAGGCCTCATCCTGCACCCAAGACAAAGGTTGCCAAGGGTAAGGGACCAACATGGGGAAAGGGGAAAGGGGTGGCAAGGGTGCCACCCAAACCACAAGAGAAGAAGCAAAAGGTTGCAACTAATGACCCATGCTTCAAGTGTGGAGAGATTGGACATTGGGCAAGGAATTGTCCTGTCCATCTCCAAGAGTTGAAGGCAAAGAGGGATGCCGGGCAGACCTCAGGTACAATATACATGACTCATATTGATCTTAATGTTACATCTTCTAACACATGGGTATTGGATACCGGATGTGGAACTCATATTTGCAATTTGTTGCAAGGATTCACAAGAAGTAGGGACTTCAATCAAGGGGATGTTAGCCTCGTCATGGGCAATGGAACTAAAGTCATAGTTGAAGCTCGTGGGGACTACATCCTAAAACTTCCAAGTGGCTTGGATGTGATTTTGAAGAATGTTTAGTATGCTCCTAGTTTGACTAGGAACATTATTTCAGTATCCCAATTAAGACTTTATGATTATTTATTATCTTTTGTTGAAAATGATATTCATGTTTCTTTAAATGATATGTTCTATTTTAAAGCTATTCCCATTAATGGTATTTATGAATTGGTTCATGAAAATGCTTTAAATAGTTCATTGTACCATACTAACACCAAGAAACTCAAGTTGGATTTGAGTGATACCTATCTTTGGCATTGTCGTCTTGGTCATATAAACAAGAAACGTATACAAACACTTCAAAGAATGGTCTTTTAAAAACGAATGAATGTGATTCATTTGATGTATGTGAATCTTGTTTACAAGGAAAAATGACTAAGGCACCCTTTAGTGGAACTAACGAAAGGGCAAAAGATTTACTAGGAATCATACATTCGGATGTATATGGTCCTTTTAAACCAATGACTAGGAATGGTGAAAGATACTTCATTACCTTTACCAACGATTATAGTCGCTATAGGTATGTGTACTTATTAAGGCACAAAGATGAAGCTTTTGAAACGTTCAAGATCTTCAAGAATGAAGTAGAAAATTAACTCAACAAGTTGATTAAAGTTCTCCACACCGATAGAGGAGGTGAATACCTAAGTGATGCTTTTCAAGATCATCTTAGGAGTTGTGGGATTGTCTCACAACTCACTCCACCCGGGACACCACAACATAATGGTGTGTCTGAGAGGAGGAATCGAACCTTATTGGATATGGTTCGATCTATGATGGCTAGAAGCACATTACCTCTATCAGTTTGGGGTTTCGCTTTGCTCTCCACGGCCTGTATTTTAAATATGGCCCCAACCAAAAAGGTGGAAATGACACCTTTTGAGATATGGTATGGAAGAGTTCCATCTCTATCATACTTAAGGGTCTGGGGTTATGAGGCTTATGTTAAGACTCCCACCCCAAACAAATTGGAAGTCCGATCCACCAAGTGTATCTTTATTGGATATCCTAGAGATTCTATGGGATATTATTTCTATGATCCACCGGAACAAAAGGTGTTTGTTGCCAGAAAAGGTGAGTTCTTAGAGGCAAAGTTCCTTATGGAAGGAACTAGCAGTAGAACAGTAGATCTTGAGGAGGATCAAGAACCACAACCCGATGCATGTTTGGTTGAGACTAGCACTAAACATGAGGATGTTGAGGATGATCAAGCGGTTGATCAATACACACAAAACGTTCGCAGAAGTGGTATAACTAGTAATCCACTTGAAAGATATGGATTTTTCATGGATGGATGCTATGTGGTAGATTCAGATGAACCAACCACATACCAGAATGCAGTGTCCAATTTGGATTGTGACAAATGGCTTGAGGCCATGAACGTTGAGATGCAATCCATGTATGACAATCAAGTTTGGGAACTTGTTGTACCACCTCTTAATTCCAAAATAGTTGGAAGCAAGTGGGTTTTCAAGAAGAAAACCGATATGCATGGAAACTTGGATACTTATAAAGCTAGACTTGTAGCAAAGGGTTTCACTCAAACTCAAGGGGTTGACGACGATGAAACTTTCTCACCTGTTGCGATGCTAAAGTCAATAAGAATATTGTTTGCCATAGCTGCTCATTATGATTATGATATTTGGCAATGGATGTCAAAACCGCTTTCTTAAATGGATATCTTGAGGAAGACGTCTATATGGTTCAGCCTGAAGGTTTTGTCGATCCAAAACATCATAATAAAGTATGCAAGTTAAAAAAATCAATCTATGGATTGAAACAAGCATCGAGAAGCTGGAATGATCATTTTGATGAGGAGGTAAAGAAATTTGGCTTCATCAAAAATGCTGATGAGGCTTGTGTGTATAAGAAGGCTAGTGGGAGCACAATAACTTTCCTAGTATTATATGTTGATGACATACTACTATTTGGAAATGACATTTCAACCTTGGAAGGTGTAAAAACCTGGCTTGGAAGTTGTTTTTCCATCAGGATCTTGGTGAAGCCGCCTATATTCTGGGAATAAAGATCTATAGGGATAGATCAAGGCAGTTGATTGGTTTAAATCAAAGTGCATACATTGATAAGATCTTGAAAAGGTTCAAGATGGAGAACTCTAAGAAAGGCACAGTACCTATTCAAAGAGGAAAGATATTGAGTACGACTCAATGTCCTAGCTCAAGGGATAAGCAAGATACAATGAAGGCAATCCCATACGCATCTGCTATTGGATCCATCATGTATGCAATGATATGTACTCGACCGGACGTGTCATGCGCCTTAAGCATGACAAGCCGTTACCAGCAAAATCCTGGAAACAGTCATTGAATGGCTGTTAAGAACATACTTAAGTACCTAAGAAGGACAAGAGATATGTTCCTAATCTATGGATCTGGTGATGAGGAACTCGTTGTAAAAGGTTACACGGATGCGAGTTTCCAAACCGATCGTGATGATTCTCGGTCACAATCGGGATATATTTTCATTATGAATGGAGGAGCGGTCTCATGGAAGAGCTCCAAACAGGATGTGGTGGCTCTATCAACTACAGAATCAGAAAAACCTTTAAGTCCCACAGACATCAAAACAACTGAAGTGGTCTATAACAGCTGAAGACAAAGTCTGAAGACAACAACTGAAGACAAAGTCTGAAGACAACAGCTGAAGACAAAGTCTGAAGACAAAGTCTAAAGACAACAGCTGAAGACAAAGTCTGAAGACAACAGCTGAAGACAAAGTCTGAAGAAGATAAAGTCTGAAGACAACTGCTGAAGAGAAAGTTTGAAGACAAAGTTCTTAGAATTTGTCACAACAGCTGAAGTAGTTCTCTTCAGTAGTTGTGATGGTTTACATTTCAGTAGTTTGTAATTAGTAGTTTTATATTATGTAAAACATCTGAAGTTCTTACACTTTAGATGTTATAACTTCAGTAGTTGTAATGTTAGGTTATACTTAGCTTTTAGTGAAGGTGTCCTCAGTTGTTGTGGACATCTTCAGTAGTTTAGTTTACTTTCAGTTGTTTGTATAAATCAGTTAGATGTCACTATCAAGTGACGTTAGCTGATGTCACATTCCTTATAAAAGGAATGTTGACTTAATTTCCTGAAAAGTGAAGCTTGTGCATGAATGAAAACATTCTCTTTGTAGAAAACTCTCTCTCTAGTTTGATCAATTAGATTAGGATTTGCAGCGGAATAGCACACGAATTAGACGAAATTATAGCAAGAATAATATGAATATTCAATTAAACAGTAACGGTTATAGAGAGAGAGTTTTCTGCAAAGAGAATGTTTTCATTCATGCACAAGCTTCACTTTTCAGGAAATTAGGTCAACATTCCTTTTATAAGGAATGTGACATCAGCTGACATCACTTGATAGTGACATCTAACTGAGTTATACAAACAACTGAAAGTAAACTAAACTACTAAAGATGTCCACAACAACTGAGGACACCTTCACTAAAAGCTAAGTATAAGCTAACATTACAACTACTGAAGTTATAACATCTGAAGTGTAAGAACTTCAGATGTTTTACATAATATAAAACTACTGATTACAAACTACTGAAATGTAAAGCATCACAACTACTGAAGAGAACTACTTCAGCTGTTGTGACAACTTCTGAGAACTTGGTCTTCAGACTTTGTCTTCAGCAGTTGTCTTCAGACTTTATCTTCTTCAGACTTTGTCTTCAACTATTGTCTTCAAACTTTGTCTTCAGCTATTGTCTTCAGACTTTGTCTTCAGACTTTGTCTTCAGCTATTGTCTTCAGCTGTTGTCTTCAGACTTTGTCTTCAGCTATTGTAGACCACTTCAGTTGTTTTGATGTCTATGGGACTTAAAGGTTTTTCTGATCTGGCTCATTGGTTCTTTTGGTCCAACAAACTCCCCCTGAACCAATGCAGCCAAAACCTTTATAATTTTTGAGGTCCCACTTATTGGCAGAAACATTAACTGGATCAGCTCTGAAATCTTCAATATAAGCTCAGGCCAGGGAAGAGATTTCAAAAGGTTTGATTGGCAAAGATGAATGCGAACTTTGTCTTGGGGAATTGGACACAGAGCTGTTACCCCATCCATGAACCTACTTCCCAATGATAAGTCTGTAAGACTCTCTGACATAGGCCTCAAGGAAAACAACTTGTTCTTCCATTGTGAGTTCTTCAGCTCCACTTTCAAAGAAGAACTCAAGCCCATAGTACTCAGATAAGTACTTAATATGCTTTCCATTTTTCAGCTCCATAGTTGTTATTTCTCTATTTGCAAACTTATCAGGATGAGTGCCTTCAAGCAATAACTGGAGCTCATTTCTTCTTATTTCTTCAAGCTTCTTGTAGATTAACCCCTTCTTTACCATTTTGTTTTCTAGTAAAGTTCGTGGAGTCATCTTAGACTTGTAAGCTCTCTTGAAGTCATCAAGGATTTCCCAGGGTGACACTACAATGGCCAGCAGTATCACAGCATCTACAATCTTCTTTACTTGGCCATTGTATCTACTTGGAATCTTCTTTTTGTGAGTTCTATCACTTACTCTGGGGTGAGGCCAAATTCTCACTCTCTCTTTCTGATATTGAAATGTAAATCTGAGAGCATACAACCTCTAAGCATGTTTCTTCATTGGTTGTATGAATGAAGACTTGGGAAACTCTTTATCAATCATCCTTAACAGCTGCTCATCATGTTGTTTGTGCTGTTCTTCTTCTTCAAGTTTAACTTTTACCATTTTCCTTGGAAGCAGGTGTGATTGTTGTTGGTTGACTCCTGGGCTCAGGCATCTTTATTTTAAGAACAGCAGAGATTGGCAGACAATCATCCTCATCATCTTCTTCTTCTTCCATCCTCAACACCCTTCTCTTCCTTTTAGGTGCATCATGGTAGTGGGTTGAGTAGGTTTCTTTGGTAAAGGAGTTGGTTTTGAGGGTGTGAAGGTGGTTGGTTTGGTTTGGGTAATTGTGCAGGCTGCTCTAGCATCTTGGATGTGAGTGAAGCTTTAGATAATTTTGCCGTATCAGTCCTTTTCCAACACCAGCTTCATCAAGAGCTTCTATGATTAATTCTTTGTTAAATGATTGATCTACCAGATGTTTGATATAAATCTTGCCATAGCTTCCAGCCTTTCCCTTTCTTTCTCCCTCCAACTTGCCCATCTTTGTTCAATCTCTTGAATCTCTAACCTTCTAATTTCAGAGTCAAGTTTGGCAGTGTCAAATCCTTGTCTGAAGAGTTGATCAATAATCTTATCCATAGATCTGCTATGTTGCTCATCAGCTTCTTTGATCAATTCTTCTAAATTTTTCTCACCTTCAGTCTTTTTAGAGCTTTTCTTCTGCTTGTAGGTGATCATTTCCTTTTCTTTCTTCTCTTTCTATTCTTCCTCTTCAGCTCTCTTTCTTTGTCTACTTTCACTGACTTAGACTCCCCCTTTTTGGTTGCATTGGGTTCAGGGGTGTGAATGTCAGAAAATCTTTTAAAAACAGCAGCATCAACTAAGAATTGAAGATTTTAGGAAAGCCACTCATCAATGGCTTGATGTGCAGTGTTTGTGATTATGGAAGTGATGAGAGGTAAGGATGATTGAAAGGCAACAACCATTAGTTCAGAGGGGTTCTGTCCCTGAGAAATGGTGCCTGAAGAAGAGGCTGGTGGCAAATTTGTTGGGAGTGGCTCAGTGTTTGGGATAGTTTCAGGAGAAACTGCCATCTTTGGGTGAATATGGGCAGATGGACTTGATTCTTGTGACATTTTGGCAAGTAGTTCTTGTAGTCTGCATACCTTAGTCTCAAGAATGGTGTTATGGGCCAGAACATCAAAGAAAAAGCCCATGTCATCATCAGTCTTTGCTGAATCATCTGACCTCCTAATGAAATCAGGATGAACATGTGCTGAGTGTAGATCAGTATTCACATGTGCCCTTATGTCTTGGAACTGGGGACTTCCTGCCTTAAGAATATATCCTTCATTGGAAGTTGCCTCTGGTGAGGACTTAGAGATGATACCATCTTCATCCTGATCATGTGCTGAAACAGGAGAAGAGGCAGCCTCACAAGATGCTCTAATCTCCTCCTCTACACAAGGAGATTGAAATCTGTAATCCCTGTGTTGTGGGTTATGAGCCACATTATAATCCTCTCCCTTAACTGTTGAGGTTTTCTCAGTGGTAATAGGTTTTGGGGAGGGGTAGAGGAATGTAGTTGAGTCAGCACTTGTGCAATAACCATAGTTGGGCTTGTAGGGGTGGCTTCAGTGGGAGATAGATGTGAAGAGGATTGCACCTCAGGTGAATGGTGCTCTTCAATGGCAATCTTCACAAGTGGGAGAGATTCTAGTAACGTGGTTCCCCATATTTGGTTGCATCAGGATCCTATTGAGAGGATACCTGAGCGGTTTAAGCTGGTAGAGTCCTGGAAACTACAGGGGGATTACTACCCATAGTTTCATCCTGCCTTTGTGTTGCAGGGACATCATCAGGGGACTCAACTCCCTGAGTAGCCTTTTTGGGTTGTTTGGATGTGGTTTGGAGGGGACTTTGGATCTGGAAGATGTGGCTGTGGGTTCCTTCTGCTTGGGTTTTAGCAGTTTGGCAGCCTTTTTGAGGTGTGGGTCAGAGTTGTGCCTGGAGTATACCTCTGGCAAAACTACCACAACAGGGACTCCAAGGCCAACAGGGCCATCAGATTGTAACTAATTCATGATTATGGCCATAAGAAACCTTGGATATAATAGCCATCTGTTAGCCACAGGTTTCATTGCTAGATCTTTTATTCTAAAAACATAATTTCAGGAAAATTTAAGCTTTGGCGTTCAAGGATAGAATACAATACCTGCTGCCACCTGGATGACATTTGATCCCATGAGAGGTTTTGGGGGCAAGGCAAACATTGATCATGTGGAAGATTAGGCGTTCAGCATCACGGAAGTGCTTCTTTAGAATGGTTGTAGCAATGGTGCCCTTCGGGTATTTGGTGACAAAGGTGGCATCAGTCAAATCTAGAATTTGGCGAATGATAGCAGGAGTGATTACCACCTTCTTTTGATTTACAGATGACTGGAGAGTGATCGCGACATCATTCTCACCAGTATGGATAGTGACATTTGTCCAGAATTTGCGAAGAGTATCGGGATAGATGGTTGGATTAAGAAGAAAGCAGGTTCGATACGGGGAATCAACCATCAGATCAATGGCATCATCAAACTTAATTCAAAAGGCTGATTTTGTGAAGTAAGCAACACAGTTGTGTCGTGGTTTGATTTGCATGGTCGCCATTAATGGGAGATGAACGTTCGGAAATCAATTTATGAAAAGTTTGAAGTTAGAGTTAGGTATTTATAGGTTATGAAACAGCTGAAAGAAAACAACTGAAAGTTTTGGTGTTAGTCATCAGTTGTTAGAAAACGACTGAAGACATGGGTTTAACTTTCGGATGTTGTAAACAACTAAAGACTTGGTGTTTGTCATCAGTAGTTGAAAACTACTGAAGACTTGGTTTTGGCTTCAGTTGTTTTGAAATGAAACAACAGTTGTTTGAAACAATTGAAGAATAAAATTTATAATCAGTTGTTGTCGTCAATTCACATATCTCAGTTGTTTCATTGGTCATCAGTACTTATATGTTAGAACAGACTTCAGTAGTTGTAACCACATCAGTACTTTGCAACAAATAAAGTACTTCAGTACTTTTAAGTAATTTAGTCTTCAGTAGTTATGAAAACTGCTGAAGATAAAAGAACTTATCAGTACTTATTTTTGACAGTTGTATACTAATGCTCATCAGTACTTGTGAACTAAGAGCATCAGTAGTTGTCAAATCATTCAAGCTGCAGCATACCAAGCCTTGGCATTAAATTTTGAAAAGTTGCACTGTCCAAAGGCTTAGTAAATATATCTGCAAGCTCATCAGCACTAGGAACAAACTTTGGATCAATCAGACCTTTTGCATAACAATCCCTGATAAAATGGTGGCTGATCTCAATATGTTTGGTCCTAGAATGCGGGACATGATTCTTAACAATACAAAGAGCTGAAGCGCTGTCCATCAGTAAAGGAGTCTTAGTCTTTGTAATGTCACAATCCAGTAATTGATTCTGAAGCCAGAGTACCTGAGATGTACAACTTGCAGCGGCAATGTACTTTGCTTCAGCAGTGGATGTAGCAATAGAAGTTTGTTTCTTACTCTGCCAAGAACAAACAATTTCCTAGAAATTGGCATCCACCAGAGATTGATTTTCTGGTTAAATTACACCTTGCATAGTCACTATCAGAGAAAGCAACTAATTTGCAAGAGTGCTCAGTGAAGTACCAAAGTCCTAGAGATTGAGTTCCTTGCAAATATCTAAAGATCCGTTTGACTGCAATCATATGGGATACTTTAGGTGCAGCCTGAAATCTAGCACAGACACAAGTTGCAAACATAATGTCTGGTGTAGAAGCTGTAATGTACATCAAAGAACCAATCATACATCTGTAAAGAGTTTCATCAACTGCTTTACCATTCTGATCAGCATCCAGTTGTGTGGTGCTACACATGGGAGTAGAACAGGGCTTATAGTTTTGTAAATCAAACTTTTTCAATAAATCCACTGTATATTTTGACTGATGAATGAAAGTTCCATCAGCCTTTTGTTTGATTTGCAACCCCAGAAAGAACTGTAATTCTCCCATGGCACTCATTTCAAACTTTTGTTGCATCAACTTAGTAAATGCTTCACACAACTATGGATCTGAGGATGCAAAAATGATATCATCTACATAAATTTGAACAAGGAGCTTATGCATGCCTACTTTCTTAATGAACACAGTTTTATCTATGGAGCCTCTAGTGCAATTATTTTGAAGAAGAAAGTTAGATAGTGTTTCATACCAGGCTCTAGGAGCTTGTTTTAGCCCATAAAGAGCCTTATCAAGCTTATACACCTAATCTGGATGTTTATGATCTTCAAAACCTAGTGGTTGACACACATAAACTTCTTTTATTTTACCATATAAGAATGCACTTTTCCCTGTACAACCAGTCTGGCCTTGTTCTTTTTATTCCTAAACACCCATTTAGTGCCTATTGCACACTTACCTTGGGGTAGAGGAACCAGTTCCAACACTTGCTGCTTTTGAAACTGAAGAAGCTCAAGTTCCATAGCTTCAACCCATCCATTGTCTCTTAATGCAGTATGATAGTTCTTTGGCTCTTGCTGACTGATGAAGAGAGCATAGAAGCAAGAATTGGACAATTGACTTCTAGTTGAAACACCAGGAGTGATGTCACCAATGATCTGAGACATGGGTGATTCTTCAGTTATTGATACTCAATAAGATCTGTGCAAGTGTTTGTAGGTGATTTAGCAGCAACAGATGGTGATCCAGACTCTTGAAACCTAGAATGAGATGGCAATTCCAATGAAGTAGAGGATCCAGAGATCTCATCAGCATTTGTTGTGGATGGAGCTGCTGAAGCTACATGAACATCAAGTTTAGTAGACTCAGGCAGTTGATCACTAAAACTTGCATTTATACCAACAGATGGATAACAAGTGGCAGAAGATGATGGATTCATAGAATCTGCAACAATTGCAGACTGATAAGGAACATATTGCAGTATGTCCATATCAAATAACTCCACAGGATTTTGTGGGATTTTCTCCTTTGGAGATTCATTGAACTTTACATGCAAGGTTTCTTCAACAATCTTTGTTTTGCAATTAAAAACTCTGTATGCCTTGCAAGTAGATGAATACCCAACAAAGTACCCTACATCCACCTTTGATTGAAACTTTTGAAGTGGATCCTTTGTGTTGAGAATATAACAAGGACATCCAAATGCTCTAAAGAAGGAAATCAGAGGAGCCAAATGATGTAACACTTCATAAGGAGTCTTCATTAACCTTTGATTTACTAATACTCAATTTTGCACATAGCAAGCTGTGTTAACAGCTTCAGCCCAAAAGGTTAGTGGCAAACCAGAATCAGCCAACATTGACCTTGCAGCTTCAATAAGGGTCCTGTTCTTTCTCTCCACCACTCCATTTTGTTTAGGAGTTCTTGGAATGCTAAACTGCCTCTTGATTCCCTTAGAGGAATAGAATTCACCAAGTGTGTGATTTCTAAATTCTGTGCCATTATCACTCCTCACACACTTGACAAAAAGAGGGTACTGCTTTTCCACATGCAACACAAAGTAGATGATAATTTGATCAGCCTCATCTTTTGAATGTAAGAATAAGGTCCATACAAATCTGGAATAATCATCCACAACTACCAGACAGTATTTTTTCTTTGCCATGCTCATCACTCTTACTGGACCAAAAAGATCCATATGCAGTAATTGCAAGCAGGCAGTGGACTTTGGTTCTTCTATTGGAGGGAATGATACTTTATGTTGCTTTCCTTTCAAACAAGCAGAGCAGTTGAGTTGTCATCACATTTGAACTCCTTTGATGGCAGACCTCTCACTAAACCATGATGGATCAGCTGGTTCATGTTTTTAAGATTCACATGACCAAGCCTTCTGTGCCATAGTTCAAATTCCTGAGAAGAGGCCTTGGAGAACAGACATGGATGGCCTTTTAGATCAATTTTCTTTAAGAAGTCTAAGGCATATACTCTTCCAATCCTGTTGGCCTTCAGGAGAGTATATTCGTCTAATATCTCGTCAATCATTCTCATACATTGGAAGACAGAATATGACAGTTCTGGCTGGTGAAAAGTGCAACATGCCCTTTATCACACATTTGACTGACACTTAACAAATTGTACTTGAGATTCTCCACATGGTTAACATCATCAAACCTTATCTCACCATTCGACACAAAGCCTTTGCCGATGATGTAACCCTTAGCATCATTACCAAAAGATACAAATCCCTTCTTTCCTTGAGAGTAGTCATGAAGAAGAGACCTGATCCCTGTCATATGCATAGATCCTCCACTGTCCACATACCAGATGCTTCTATGGCATGCGAAAGAACCCTGCATATATCACAACAACTAGTTAACTTTTGAGACCCAAACCATTTTGGTTTTGGGTCTGTTCTCATTAACAGATTTTATACTAACTGATTTGTCATGATTAACAGCCTTTGAAGATGGAGATGGTGCTGAAAAGAATTCCTTTGATTTTAGCTTAGTTTTCCTTTTCAGTGGTTTAATCACAGGTATATCTATTTGGTTAACTCTCCCCAACAGATATTGAACCATCATAACAAGTTGTGTCTGATTGGTTGTTAAAGCCTTCAGTTCAGCAGACACATCAGTACTTGTTCTTGATTGGTTCCTGTGACTCACCATGTCCTCCTTTTTGAAAGACACAGACTTAGTCTGTTGTTTTGAAACTCCTTGAGGAATATATTCAGCTGTTTTATGATAAACCACTTCCTTCTGTTTAGATTTTTGTGAAGACTTTGGTTTATTAGTTTGAGATGTTTGTGGCACAAACTTGGTTTCAAATTCATCTTTCATTTTATTAATTTTCTTTTTAATGATTTTATCTTTGTTAAATTAGGAACCCTTTCTGTACCAACATTTAGCAGTGAGATGATTAAATAGACCACATATTTCACATGGCTTTTTCTTCATCTTCTGTTGTTCAACTACTGAAGAAGATGAAACTACTGAAGGTGTGTTCTTTAGTACTTTCTTCCTTTCAGTACTTATGTGAAGTACTGAAGGATTTGTAACAACTGAAGATTTGTTTTTTAGAAGTTTTCTATCAGTACATTTGGATTTCCTGATAGACTCTTCAGCAGTTGTCAAACCATGTTAGTTTGCATTTGGTTTGAAATATTCTTCAGGTGTTGTTACTTGCTCTTCAGTACTTTGAATACCTTGTGAGACAACACCTGAAGTGCTCAACTTTTCTTTGATCATGTGTTCATCAGCAGTAAGACCATCAGCTGATTGATTAGCTGAGGTACTATTACTGACTTCATCCTCTGATTTTGCATTATCACTTGAGGATGAGACACATGATGATGTGGTTTGGGAATTAATTTCACCTTCAGATTTTACTTCTGTCTTGGGAGTAAAATCTGCAGGAGGTTCAGTGTGATTATATCCAATCCCAAACTTCACATTTGAAGCTGTTAGCTTACTGAGAAGCATTTGAAACCCCTTGCAAGATGTTACCCAGCGTTCACACTCAACCTGTGTAGCTGCAAGTGTTTCTTTGAGATTCTTATGATTTTCTAAAATGACCTCTACCTTTGTCTTTTCATCAGTGATTTGGCATTTTAGTTTGTAAATCTCATCATCTTTTGCTTTTAAAACACACTAAAACTCAGCTTTTTTGGAAATCACTTTCTCTAGGTCAAGATTTTGATTAATTAAGGATACATGTGCTTCTCTAATTGAGGCAAAAGCAGCTATGCATTACTTAGAACATAACTTGGCCTTAGCCTCAGAAGATACTTGTGGTACCTGTGATGATGAAGCATTTGAGCATGAACCATCAGTAGACTCTAGGGCCATAAGAGCAAGATTTCCAAAAGGATTTTCACCACCATGTTGACCAGCACCAGAAAACACTTGTTCAGAATAACCAGAAAGATCATCTGGTAAACTACTCTAGTCAACAACTCTAGGAGTGAAAAAGCTTTGATGTGATTGAGATTGTTGACTTGATTGAGATGGTTGAGGCTCAGGTAGGGCATGTGGTTGTTGAGCTATGGGTACTGGAACTTGATTGGACTGAGGCATATAAAAACAAGGATAAGGATATGGCATTTGACCTTGAGGGACAAAATATACAGGAGATGATTGACATTGTGAATGATGACCAGAACTTGCAGAATGTTGCCCTTTGTTTTGTGAATTATTGCCTGGAATGGTCACAAAGGGTGCAGAAGAGTTAGATCCAGATGATCTACACTCTCTTGCAAAATGTCCAAGTCTATGGCACTTGTGACACCTCAACTTGCTCTTGTCAAAACCAACTTTGGTTTTTCCAGAGAGACCAGGGAATTTTCTACCTGTCCTTTTATAAAATTTTTAAGATCTGATATTAACTAATGCCATTTGGCTCAAAATATCCATCTCTTCCAAATCATCATCAGCAACTCCTTTCAAATCATCCATCAAAAAGCATAGATTGTCACTATTACATCCTGAATTACTATCAATACCAACAAAAGCATGATCTCCACTTTTTGAAGAGAAATCTATATGCTCATCATAAGAACTTTCTGATGTCGCATATTCTGACTCATGACCAACTAGGGCAGTATTCCCTGGTACAAAATCATCAGTGAGCTTCCCAGATGAAGTCAGCTTCCTTTTCTGTTCTATCTCTCTTTCAAATGTTAACAGTTTCCCATGAAGTTGGGTGAGAGATAGATTGTCTAGATTTGCACTGGAGCGTTGGAAAATAGTATATGTGTCCCATCTCTCAGGCAGGGATCTGAGGAATCTGTTGTTCATCTGACTGTTTGTATATTCATGTTTAACATTTTCAACTCGGATATCAAATAGGAGAATCGCTCAAACTGTTGAGTCAGTGACTCACCCTTTCTATGAGAGAATGTCTCATATTGATGGGCAAGGATTTCTCTATTGTTTGCTAAGACCTCATCAGTTCCTCCAAATTGCTCTTTCAGAGCAACCCAGAGGTCATGAGCAGATTCATGATGCATAAGTCCAGAATAGATTTCATTAGGCAGTGCCATGGCTAGAATTCCATGGGCTTTAGCATCAATTTCAAACAGTTTCAGATCGTCATCTGAGTATTGCTCTTTCTTCTTCGGAACCATTTCATTGGTTTCCGGATTACTCACCATAGGCTTATATCGTCCATGTACCACAGATTTCCAACAACCTGAACTGTGGACAGACAGGTGATGGAGCATTCGGCGTTGCCATATATTATACTCACTCCTAACAAGCATCGGAGGCTTTGTTGAGGAGCCAGTATTATGAGTATCATTGATTGATGTAGCCATTTTCACCAATTCAAACAGGTTCAATGAGATTTTAACACATCTAGCTCAAAAACTCAACAACACAGTTTAAAACAAGAAGAATCTCAAATTAATTCACAGGAAGCAACAGAAAAAGAAACTGTGTAACCAATTCTTGCAAATTTGCTAATTCGATCAAACTTAGATATCGATCCATTCAGTACCTTTCTTAGAGTTCTCCATCTTAAACCTTTTCAAGATCTTATCAATGTATGCACTTTGATTCAAACCAATCAACTGCCTTGATCTATCCCTATAGATCTTTTATTCCCAGAATATTGGCGGCTTCACCAAGATCCTTAATGGAGAAACAGCTTCCAAGCCAGGCTTTTACACCCTCCATGGTTGGAATGTCATTTCCAAATAGTAGGATGTCATCGACATATAATACTAGGAAAACGATGATGCTCCCACTAGCTTTCTTATATACACATGCTTCATCAACGCTTTTGATGAACTCAAATTTGGTTATTTCTTTATCAAAACGATCATCCAACTTCTCGATGCTTGTTTCAATCCATAGATTGATTTCTTTAACTTGCATACTTTATTAGGATGTTTTGGATCGACAAAACCATCAGGCTGAACCATATAGACATCTTCCTCAAGATATCCATTTAGGAAAGCGGTTTTGACATCCATTTGCCAAATCTCATAATCATAATGAGCAACTATGGAAAAAAATTATCCTTATTGACTTTAGCATCACAACAGGTGAGAAGATTTCATCATAATCAACCCCTTGAGTTTGAGTGAAACCCTTTGCTACAAGTCTAGCCTTATAAGTATCCAAGTTTCCATGCATATCGGTTTTCTTCTTGAAAACCCACTTGCTTCCAACTATTTTGTAGTTAAGAGGTGGAACAACCAAGTCCCATACTTGATTGTCATGCATGGATTGCATCTCAACGCTCATGGCCTCGAGCCATTTGTCATAATCTGAATTGGACACTGCATCATGGTATGTGGTTGGTTCATCTGAATCTACCACATAGCATCCATCCATGAAAAATCCGTATCTTTCAGGTGGATTACTAGTTCTACCACTTCTGCGAACGTTTGGTGTGTATTGATCAACCACTTGATCATCTTCAACATCTTCATGTTGAGTGCTAGTTTCAACCAAACGTGCATCGGGTTGTGGTTCTTGATCCTCCTCATGATCCACTGTTCTACTGCTAGTTCCTTCCATAAGGAACTTTGCTTCTAAGAACTCACCCTTTCTGGCAACAAACACCTTTTGTTCCAGTGGATCATAGAAATAATATCATATAGAATCTCTAGGATATCCAACAAAGATGCACTTGGTGGATCGCATTTCCAATTTGTTTGGGGTGGGAGTCTTAACATAAGCCTCATAACCCCAGACCTTCAAGTATGATAGAGATGGAACTCTTCCATGCCATATCTCAAAGGGTGTCCTTTCCACCTTTTTGGTTGGGGCCATATTTAGAATACGGGCCGCGGAGAGCAAAGCGAAACCCCAAAATGATAGAGGCGATGTGCTTCTAGCCATCATAGATCGGACCATATCCAATAAGGTTTTATTCCTCCTCTCAGACACACCATTATGTTGTGGTGTTCTAGGTGGAGTGAGTTATGAGACAATCCCACAATTTGTAAAATGATCTTGAAAAGCATCACTTAGGTATTCACCTCCTCTATCGGTGCGGAGAACTTTAATAGACTTGTTGAGTTGATTTTGTACTTCATTTTGAAAGATCTTGAACATTTCAAAAGCTTCATCTTTGTGTCTTAATAGGTACACATACCCATAGCGACTATAATCGTCGGTAAAGGTAATGAAGTATCTTTCACCATTCCTAGTCATTGGCTTAAAAGGACCACATACATCCAAATGTATGATTCTAGCAAATCTTTTGCCCTTTCGTTAGTCCCACTAAAGGGTGCCTTAGTCATTTTTCCTTGTAAACAAGATTCACATACATCAAGTGAATCACATTCATTTTTTTAAAAGACCATTATTTTGAAGTGATTGTATATGTTTCTTGTTTATATGACCAAGACGACAATGCCAAAGATAGGTATCCCTCAAATCCAACTTGAGTTTCTTGGTGTTAGTTGGTACAATGAACCATTTAAAGTATTCTCATGAACCAATTCATAAATACCATTAATGGGAATAGCTTTAAAATAGAACATATCATTTAAAGAAACATAAATATTATTTTCAACAAAAGATAATACATAATCATAATGTCTTAATTGGGATACCGAAATAATGTTCCTAGTCAAACTAGGAGCATATAAAACATTCTTCAAAATTACTTCCAAACCACTTGGAAGTTTTAGGATGTAGTCCCCACGAGCTTTAACTTTCACTTTAGCTCCATTGCCCATGTAGAGGTTAACATACCCTTGATTGAAGTCCCTACTTCTTTTGAACCATTGCAACAAATTGCAAATATGAGTTCCACATCCGGTATCCAATACCCATGTGTTGGAAGATATAACATTAAGATCAATATGAATCATGTAATTTGTACCTGAGGTTTGCCCCGCATCCCTCTTGGCTTTCAACTGTTGGAGATGAACAGGACAATTTCTTGCCCAATGTCCAATCTCCCCACACTTAAAGCATGGGTCATTTGAAACAACCTTTTGCTTCTTCTCCAGTGCTTTGGGTGGTACCGTACCCACCCTTTTCCCTTTCCTTTTGGGTCCCGTACCCTTGGCAACTCTTGCCTTGGGTGTGGGATGAGGCTTTTCTTGTTCCCACCTCATTGATGGTGATAACGGGTAAAACGCTTTTACCCATGGCCGCCTCGGCCGTTTTAAGCATTGAGTGAAGCTCACCAATGCTTTTGTCGCAAGCATTCATGTTGTAGTTCAACATGAACGTCTCGAACCTTTTGGTAAGGCCATTGAGGATCAAATTTGTGGCCAATTCCTTCGAGAAGGGACAATTAAGCCTTTCGAGGTGGTCAATGTGGCTTTTCATCTTAAGTACATAAGATGAAACTGATTGGTAAGACACTTGGACGGAGTCCTCAGTGTACTTCAGCCAATGGTTATAGGCCTCATCATCCTCAGCAGGTTAATTGGGATAGGGTCGTCTAAAATGTATGATCGTTTCTCTTGCTTGAGAACGATTCTCAATTTTCGATACCAATCAATAAAATTGTTATGATTTAGACGCTCCTTTTGGAGAATCGCTCGTAAAGATTGGGAGGACGCGGATCTGAGGAATCTGTTGTTCATCTGACTGTTTGTATATTCATGTTTAACCATTTTCAACTCAGATATCAAATAGGAGAATCGCTCAAACTGTTGAGTCAGTGACTCACCCTTTCTATGAGAGAATGTCTCATATTGCTGGGCAAGGATTTCTCTATTGTTTGCTAAGACCTCATCAGTTCCTCCAAATTGCTCTTTCAGAGCAACCCAGAGGTCATGAGCAGATTCATGATGCATAAGTCCAGAATAGATTTCATTAGGCAGTGCCATGGCTAGAATTCCATGGGCTTTAGCATCAATTTCAAACAGTTTCAGATCGTCATCTGAGTATTGCTCTTTCTTCTTCAGAACCATTTCATTGGTTTCCGGATTACTCACCATAGGCTTATATCGTCCATGTACCACAGATTTCAACAACCTGAACTGTTGACAGACAGGTGATGGAGCATTCGGCGTTGCCATATATTATACTCACTCCTAACAAGCATCGGAGGCTTTGTTGAGGAGCCAGTATTATGAGTATCATTGATTGATGTAGCCATTTTCACCAATTCAAACAGGTTCAATGAGATTTTAACAGATCTAGCTCAAAAACTCAACAACACAGTTTAAAACAAGAAGAATCTCAAATAATCACAGGAAGCAACAGAGAAAAGAAACTGTGTAACCAATTCTTGCAAATTTGCTAATTCGATCAAACTTAGATATCGATCCATTCAGTACCTTTCTTAGAGTTCTCCATCTTGAATCTTTTCAAGATCTTATCAATGTATGCACTTTGATTCAAACCAATCAACTGCCTTGATCTATCCCTATAGATCTTTATTCCCAGAATATTGGCGGCTTCACCAAGATCCTTAATGGAGAAACAGCTTCCAAGCCAGGCTTTTACACCCTCCATGGTTGGAATGTCATTTCCAAATAGTAGGATGTCATCGACATATAATACTAGGAAAACGATGATGCTCCCACTAGCTTTCTTATATACACATGCTTCATCAACGCTTTTGATGAACTCAAATTTGGTTATTTCTTTATCAAAACGGTGATCCAACTTCTCGATGCTTGTTTCAATCCATAGATTGATTTCTTTAACTTGCATACTTTATTAGGATGTTTTGGATCGACAAAACCATCAGGCTGAACCATATAGACATCTTCCTCAAGATATCCATTTAGGAAAGCGGTTTTGACATCCATTTGCCAAATCTCATAATCATAATGAGCAACTATGGAAAAAAATTATCCTTATTGACTTTAGCATCACAACAGGTGAGAATATTTCATCATAATCAACCCCTTGAGTTTGAGTGAAACCCTTTGCTACAAGTCTAGCCTTATAAGTATCCAAGTTTCCATGCATATCGGTTTTCTTCTTGAAAACCCACTTGCTTCCAACTATTTTGTAGTTAAGAGGTGGAACAACCAAGTCCCATACTTGATTGTCATGCATGGATTGCATCTCAACGCTCATGGCCTCGAGCCATTTGTCATAATCTGAATTGGACACTGCATCATGGTATGTGGTTGGTTCATCTGAATCTACCACATAGCATCCATCCATGAAAAATCCGTATCTTTCAGGTGGATTACTAGTTCTACCACTTCTGCGAACGTTTGGTGTGTATTGATCAATCACTTGATCATCTTCAACATCCTCATGTTGAGTGCTAGTTTCAACCAAACGTGCATCGGGTTGTGGTTCTTGATCCTCCTCATGATCCACTATTCTACTGCTAGTTCCTTCCATAAGGAACTTTGCTTCTAAGAACTCACCCTTTCTGGCAACAAACACCTTTTGTTCTAGTGGATCATAGAAATAATATCATATAGAATCTCTAGGATATCCAACAAAGATGCACTTGGTGGATCGCATTTCCAATTTGTTTGGGGTGGGAGTCTTAACATAAGCCTCATAACCCCAGACCTTTAAGTATGAGGGATGGAACTCTTCCATGCCATATCTCAAAGGGTGTCCTTTCCACCTTTTTGGTTGGGGCCATATTTAGAATACGGGCCGCGGAGAGCAAAGCGAAACCCCAAAATGATAGAGGCGATGTGCTTCTAGCCATCATAGATCGGACCATATCCAATAAGGTTCTATTCCTCCTCTCAGACACACCATTATGTTGTGGTGTTCTAGGTGGAGTGAGTTGTAAGACAATCCCACAATTTGTAAAATGATCTTGAAAAGCATCACTTAGGTATTGACCTCCTCTATCGGTGCGGAGAACTTTAATAGACTTGTTGAGTTGATTTTGTACTTCATTTTGAAAGATCTTGAACATTTCAAAAGCTTCATCTTTGTGTCTTAATAGGTACACATACCCATAGCGACTATAATCGTCGGTAAAGGTAATGAAGTATCTTTCACCATTCCTAGTCATTGGCTTAAAAGGACCACATACATCCAAATGTATGATTCCTAACAAATCTTTTGCCCTTTCGTTAGTCCCACTAAAGGGTGCCTTAGTCATTTTTCCTTGTAAACAAGATTCACATACATCAAGTGAATCACATTCATTTTTTTTAAAAGACCATTATTTTGAAGTGATTGTATATGTTTCTTGTTTATATGACCAAGACGACAATGCCAAAGATAGGTATCACTCAAATCCAACTTGAGTTTCTTGGTGTTAGTTTGGTACAATGAACCATTTAAAGTATTCTCATGAACCAATTCATAAATACCATTAATGGGAATAGCTTTAAAATAGAACATATCATTTAAAGAAACATAAATATCATTTTCAACAAAAGATAATACATAATCATAATGTCTTAATTGGGATACAGAAATAATGTTCCTAGTCAAACTAGGAGCATATAAAACATTCTTCAAAATTACTTCCAAACCACTTGGAAGTTTTAGGATGTAGTCCCCACGAGCTTTAACTTTCACTTTAGCTCCATTGCCCATGTAGAGGTTAACATACCCATGATTGAAGTCCCTACTTCTTTTGAACCATTGCAACAAATTGCAAATATGAGTTCCACATCCGGTATCCAATACCCATGTGTTGGAAGATATAACATTAAGATCAAAATAAATCATGTAATTTGTACCTGAGGTTTGCCCCGCATCCCTCTTGGCTTTCAACTGTTGGATATGAACAGGACAATTTCTTGCCCAATGTCCAAACTCCCCACACTTAAAGCATGGGTCATTTGAAACAACCTTTTGCTTCTTCTCCAATGCTTTGGGTGGTACCGTACCCACCCTTTTCCCTTTCCCCTTTAGGGTCCCGTACCCTTGGCAACTCTTGCCTTGGGTGTGGGATGAGGCCTTTTCTTGTTCCCACCTCATTGATGGTGATAACAGGTAAAACGCTTTTACCCATGGCCGCCTCG
Source organism: Flaveria trinervia (assembly GCA_025506515.1). NCBI lineage: Eukaryota > Viridiplantae > Streptophyta > Magnoliopsida > Asterales > Asteraceae > Flaveria > Flaveria trinervia. The sequence continues at coordinate 61,003,491 of CM046450.1, forward strand.
GCCGTTTTAAGCATTGAGTGAAGCTCACCAATGCTTTTGTCGCAAGCATTCATGTTGTAGTTCAACATGAACGTCTCGAACCTTTTGGTAAGGCCATTGAGGATCAAATTTGTGGCCAATTCCTTCGAGACGGGACAATTAAGCCTTTCGAGGCGGTCAATGTGGCTTTTCATCTTAAGTACATAAGATGAAACCGATTGGTTGTCGTCCATACGACATGCATGGAGTGCTCGAACCGTTTCGAAGCGCTCAACCCTTGCTTGCTGTTGGAACGTTTCCTTCAGCTGGGTTATCATGTCATAAGCTCCGTGATGTTCATACTCCTTTGGGAGATCCGGAGTCATGCTTGCTAGCATGATGCAAGACACTTGGACGGAGTCCTCAGTGTACTTCAGCCAATGGTTATAGGCCTCATCATCCTCAGCCGGTTAATTGGGATAGGGTCGTCTAAAATGTATGATCGTTTCTCTTGCTTGAGAACGATTCTCAATTTTCGATACCAATCAATAAAAATGTTATGATTTAGACGCTCCTTTTGGAGAATCTCTCGTAAAGATTGGGAGGACGCGGATCTGAGGAATCTGTTGTTCATCTGACTGTTTGTATATTCATGTTTAACCATTTTCAACTCAGATATCAAATAGGAGAATCGCTCAAACTGTTGAGTCAGTGACTCACCCTTTCTATGAGAGAATGTCTCATATTGCTGGGCAAGGATTTCTCTATTGTTTGCTAAGACCTCATCAGTTCCTCCAATTGCTCTTTCAGAGCAACCCAGAGGTCATGAGCAGATTCATGATGCATAAGTCCAGAATAGATTTCATTAGGCAGTGCCATGGCTAGAATTCCATGGGCTTTAGCATCAATTTCAAACAGTTTCAGATCGTCATCTGAGTATTGCTCTTTCTTCTTCGGAACTATTTCATTGGTTTCCGGATTACTCACCATAGGCTTATATCGTCCATGTACCACAGATTTCCAACAACCTGAACTGTTGACAGACAGGTGATGGAGCATTCGGCGTTGCCATATATTATACTCACTCCTAACAAGCATCGGAGGCTTTGTTGAGGAGCCAGTATTATGAGTATCATTGATTGATGTAGCCATTTTCACCAATTCAAACAGGTTCAATGAGATTTTAACACATCTAGCTCAAAAACTCAACAACACAGTTTAAAACAAGAAGAATCTCAAATTAATTCACAGGAAGCAACAGAAAAAGAAACTGTGTAACCAATTCTTGCAAATTTGCTAATTCGATCAAACTTAGATATCGATCCATTCAGTACCTTTCTTAGAGTTCTCCATCTTGAATCTTTTCAAGATCTTATCAATGTATGCACTTTGATTCAAACCAATCAACTGCCTTGATCTATCCCTATAGATCTTTATTCCCAGAATATTGGCAGCTTCACCAAGATCCTTAATGGAGAAACAGCTTCCAAGCCAGGCTTTTACACCCTCCATGGTTGGAATGTCATTTCCAAATAGTAGGATGTCATCGACATATAATACTAGGAAAACGATGATGCTCCCACTAGCTTTCTTATATACACATGCTTCATCAACGCTTTTGATGAACTCAAATTTGGTTATTTCTTTATCAAAACGGTGATCCAACTTCTCGATGCTTGTTTCAATCCATAGATTGATTTCTTTAACTTGCATACTTTATTAGGATGTTTTGGATCGACAAAACCATCAGGCAGAACCATATAGACATCTTCCTCAAGATATCCATTTAGGAAAGCGGTTTTGACATCCATTTGCCAAATCTCATAATCATAATGAGCAACTATAGAAAAAAATTATCCTTATTGACTTTAGCATCACAACAGGTGAGAAGATTTCATCATAATCAACCCCTTGAGTTTGAGTGAAACCCTTTGCTACAAGTCTAGCCTTATAAGTATCCAAGTTTCCATGCATATCGGTTTTCTTCTTGAAAACCCACTTGCTTCCAACTATTTTGTAGTTAAGAGGTGGAACAACCAAGTCCCATACTTGATTGTCATGCATGGATTGCATCTCAACGCTCATGGCCTCGAGCCATTTTTCATAATCTGAATTGGACACTGGATCATGGTATGTGGTTGGTTCATCTGAATCTACCACATAGCATCCATCCATGAAAAATCCGTATCTTTCAGGTGGATTACTAGTTCTACCACTTCTGCGAACGTTTGGTGTGTATTGATCAACCACTTGATCATCTTCAACATCCTCATGTTGAGTGCTAGTTTCAACCAAACGTGCATCGGGTTGTGGTTCTTGATCCTCCTTATGATCCACTGTTCTACTGCTAGTTCCTTCCATAAGGAACTTTGCTTCTAAGAACTCACACTTTCTGGCAACAAACACCTTTTGTTCCAGTGGATCATAGAAATAATATCATATAGAATCTCTAGGATATCCAACAAAGATGCACTTGGTGGATCGCATTTCCAATTTGTTTGGGGTGGGAGTCTTAACATAAGCCTCATAACCCCAGACCTTTAAGTATGATAGGGATGGAACTCTTCCATGCCATATCTCAAAGGGTGTCCTTTCCACCTTTTTGGTTGGGGCCATATTTAGAATACGGGCCGCGGAGAGCAAAGCGAAACCCCAAAATGATAGAGGCGATGTGCTTCTAGCCATCATAGATCGGACCATATCCAATAAGGTTCTATTCCTCCTCTCAGACACACCATTTTGTTGTGGTGTTCTAGGTGGAGTGAGTTGTGAGACAATCCCACAATTTGTAAAATGATCTTGAAAATCATCACTTAGGTATTCACCTCCTCTATCGGTGCGGAGAACATTAATAGACTTGTTGAGTTGATTTTGTACTTCATTTTGAAAGATCTTGAACATTTCAAAAGCTTCATCTTTGTGTCTTAATAGGTACACATACCCATAGCGACTATAATCGTCGGTAAAGGTAATGAAGTATCTTTCACCATTCCTAGTCATTGGCTTAAAAGGACCACATACATCCAAATGTATGATTCCTAACAAATCTTTTGCCCTTTCGTTAGTCCCACTAAAGGGTTCCTTAGTCATTTTTCCTTGTAAACAAGATTCACATACATCAAGTGAATCACATTCATTTTTTTTAAAAGACCATTATTTTGAAGTGATTGTATATGTTTCTTGTTTATATGACCAAGACGACAATGCCAAAGATAGGTATCACTCAAATCCAACTTGAGTTTCTTGGTGTTAGTTTGGTACAATGAACCATTTAAAGTATTCTCATGAACCAATTCATAAATACCATTAATGGGAATAGCTTTAAAATAGAACATATCATTTAAAGAAACATAAATATCATTTTCAACAAAAGATAATACATAATCATAATGTCTTAATTGGGATACATAAATAATGTTCCTAGTCAAACTAGGAGCATATAAAACATTCTTCAAAATTACTTCCAAACCACTTGGAAGTTTTAGGATGTAGTCCCCACGAGCTTTAACTTTCACTTTAGCTCCATTGCCCATGTAGAGGTTAACATACCCTTGATTGAAGTCCCTACTTCTTTTGAACCCCTACAACAAATTGCAAATATGAGTTCCACATCCGGTATCCAATACCCATGTGTTGGAAGATATAACATTAAGATCAATATGAATCATGTAATTTGTACCTGAGGTTTGCCCCGCATCCCTCTTGGCTTTCAACTCTTGGAGATGAACAGGACAGTTTCTTGCCCAATATCCAATCTCCCCACACTTAAAGCATGGGTCATTTGAAACAACCTTTTGCTTCTTCTCCAGTGCTTTGGGTGGTACCGTACCCACCCTTTTCCCTTTCCCCTTTAGGGTCCTGTACCCTTGGCAACTCTTGCCTTGGGTGTGGGATGAGGCCTTTTCTTGTTCCCACCTCATTGATGGTGAGAACGGGTAAAACACTTTTACCCATGGCCGCCTCGGCCATTTTAAGCATTGAGTGAAGCTCACCAATGCTTTTGTCGCAAGCATTCATGTTGTAGTTCAACATGAACGTCTCGAACCTTTTGGTAAGGCCATTGAGGATCAAATTTGTGGCCAATTCCTTCGAGACGGGACAATTAAGCCTTTCAAGGCGGTCAATGTGGCTTTTCATCTTAAGTACATACGATGAAACCGATTGGTTGTCGTCCATACGACATGCATGGAGTGCTCGAACCGTTTCGAAGCGCTCAACCCTTGCTTGTTGTTGGAACGTTTCCTTCAGCTGGGTTAGCATGTCATAAGCTCTGTGATGTTCATACTCCTTTGGGAGATCCAGAGTCATGCTTGCTAGCATGATGCAAGACGCTTGGACGGAGTCGTTAGTGTACTTCAGCCAATGGTTATAGGCCTCATCATCCTCAGCAGGTTAATTGGGATAGGGTCGTCTAAAATGTATGATCGTTTCTCTTGCTTGAGAACGATTCTCAAGTTTCGATACCAATCAATAAAATTGTTATGATTTAGACGCTCCTTTTGGATAATCGCTCGTAAAGATTGGGAGGACGCGGATGAGTTATCATAATTGTCACTATTATTGGTGGCCATCTACAAAATTTAACAAAGATCAATTTTAGTATTTTCAATATTGATATTTTAATAATTAATACTTTTAAGGTCAATTTAATATTAAAAACTAGAATCCAACATTACATTTAAATAGTGGTTAGGTGATCTTTATCCCATGAGTTTACAAAGATAAAGATGCTAGTTTCCACATAACCGGCTTTAGATGCCATTGATGAGGTTTGTCATACCAGTTACAAGTTTTTAACCATTTAAACATATGAAACGCAGCGGAATATACTACTTAAAACATGTTAAAGTTTCTGAAAATTACCATTATCGTGTGTAAAACAACAAACCCATAGACAAAAGGATCTTTATTATGTGAAAAGCTAGCATACAAAATGAACAAGAACATCCATAGGGTGTTCATAGAAATCTACCTTTCAGGACACAATGTTGTGGATGAAAGGAATAAAGAGGATGATGATGTTCTTGAGTTGCTAGTCTTAAAAGGAAAAGACCTCAAGCTAGTAATACCCACAACGTCTTCAAACACCAAGCTAGTTAGGAAGCTTGACACCAAAGTTCTACACCAAGGAACCTTCAAAACACGAAATTTTCAGCCTCTTTTGAGCTGAAAAAATCCGAAAATAATATGGCCTTGTAGAGAGCTTTTGTTGCTTAAGTGTGTGTGAGAGAAGGTGAGATGATAGAAGAGTGTTCAAGTGAGTAATGTCACTAAAGAACCAAGACAAAAAGTGGGTGTTTCAAGGCCAAGGGCAGCCGAAATTAGCCCATTTCAAATGGGTTTCCCACCCATTTCAAGTTATATAAAATTAACTCTTTCAATCCCTTAAATTTATAAAATTAAAACCTATTTTAATTTTATAACGTTAACACAATTTTATTTGTCATTATTTAACCAACTTAAATAATGAAACAAATAAATATCTTTTGAACAAATTATCCATATAACATTGTTCTATCACAAAAGCAATAATTTCGAAAACCCATTTTCTAAATTGGTGTCAATATTTATTTGTATGATCTTATCAACAAACAAATATTTTTTGGTTATTGGGTATGACCCGACTTGGATCATAACGTACTAACCACATCAATTTTGTGTGTGTCTTGGGCATACATGATCCAACAAGATCAACAACCATATAATATGTTTCATTCAACTCATTCGTTTCATTACATTTAGGACATGACAGACATATTACATTAAGACTGCAAACTATGTACATATGGATCAACAGTGTCAAAAGCAATATTTGAACTTCCAGCCATTGAAGAACTTTTAATTGAAAAAAAATACCATACACCTTATCATATAGCATATGTACACCTTTGAAAATAATCTTGAATTTCTTTTTACATTGTTTATTCATCATGTTAAGTTTTCTAAAACAAAACTCAACAACCATAAACTTGTATCGTGGATCTAGAACAACTGCAAAAGAAAATATCATGCTATAATTTTCCCAATATTTATCACAAATGTTATTCAATTGTTTTGCCATACCGCTTATCACCTTATCAACATCGTTGATTTAATCTTCAATATGCTTTTGGATTTTCCATACATTATGAAAATATAAATTTGATGTAGAATAAGAGCTACCAGAAGACAAAGTCGTATTGTCCATTTCTTTTCTGAAGGAACAGTCTTATAACTACAATCAACTAGTGCTAACCGGGCATAAACATTACAATAGGACAATGCACTACTAAGCATAAGATATGTAATGTGGATCACGCATTGTAATGAAAGATGATGTATACATTCTACAAACTTGTACTTTCTAGCAACACTTACTCTAACAAACTTCACCAACTCTCAAACCTTCTCAATGGCTCCTTCAATTACCTTCAGTCCCCCTTGAACAATAAGATTTAACACATGTGCATAACAACATACATGAGTAAAATATTCCTCACAAACTAAAACATTGTTTAAACACAAGTGACTGCTTAAACAATCTACTAAAACATCATTATATTTAGCATTGTTGAATGTGATCATAAAAACCTTTTTCTCTATCCCCCAATCTACTTAAAATTAATCAAATACTCTGCTAAAAGTTTACTACTATGTGGAGGTGGTATAACTTTAAAGTTTAACACGTTTTTCATTAGAACCCAATTCTCATCAATATAGTGAGTCGTCAACGCAATATATCCATCTGTCATGAAAGAACTCTGTAAATCAGTAGTCAAACATATTCTACTAGTTTTTTTGTGAAAGGATCAGGATCTAGTTTGATCAATTAGATTAAGAATTGTAGCTGAATAGCACAAGAATTAGACGAAAGTTAAGCAACAATAATATTAATATTAAATCAAACAGTGACGATTATAGAGAGAGAAAATTTTCTGCAAAGAGAATGCTTTCATTCACGCACACAGTTCGGTTACAAGGAAATTAGGTCAACATTCCTTTTATAAAGGAATGTGACATCAGCTCGCCTCACTTGATAGTGACAGCTAACTAATTTATACAAACAACTGAAAGTAAACTAAACTACTGAAGTTATAACATCTGAAGTGTAAAAACTTCAGATGTTTTACATAATATAAAACTACTGATTACAAACTACTGAAAAGTAAACCATCACAACTACTGAAGAGAACTACTTCAGCTGTTGTGACAACTTCTAAGATCTTGGTCTTCAGACTTTGTCTTCAGCAGTTGTCTTCAGACTTTGTCTTCAGACTTTGTCTTCAGCTGTTGTCTTCAGACTTTGTCTTCAGACTTTGTCTTCAGACTTTGTCTTCAAACTTTGTCTTCAGACTTTATCTTCAGACTTTGTCTTCAGACTTTGTCTTCAGACTTTATCTTCAGACTTTGTCTTCAGCTGTTGTTGACCACTTCAGTTGTTTTGATGTCTGTAGGACTTTAAGGTTTTTCTGATCTGGCTCATTGGTTCTTTTGGTCCAACAAACTCCCCCTGAACCAATGCAGCCAAAACCTTTAAGATTACTAAAGTCCCACTTATTGGCAGAAACATTTTCTGGATCAGCTCAGAAATCTTCAAATTAAGCTCAGGCCAGGAAAGAGGTTTCAGAATTTTTTATTGGAAAAGGATGAATGGGAACTATGTCTTGGGGAATTGGACATAGAGCTGTTATCCCATCCATGAGACCTACTTCCCAATGATGAGTCTCTGACATAGGTCTCAAGGAATACAACTTGTTCTTCGATTGTGAGTTCTTCAGCTTCACTTTCAAAGAAGAACTCAGGCCCATAGTACTCTGATAAGTACTTAACATTCTTTCCATTCTTCAGCTCCACAGTGGTTATTTCTCTGTATGCAAACTCATCAGAATGAGTGCCTTCAAGTTACAACTGGAGCTCATTTCTTCTTATTTCTTCAAGCTTCTTGTAGATCAACCCCTTCTTTACCATTTTGTTTCCTAGTAAAGTTTGTGGAGTCATCTTAGACTTGTAAGCTCTCTTGAAGTCATCAAGGATTTCCCAGGGTGACACTACAATGGCCAGCATTATCACAACATCTATAATATTCTTTACCTGGCCATTGTATCTACTTGGAATCTTCTTCTTATGAATTCTATCACTTACTCTGGGGTCAGGTCAAATTCTCACTCTCTCTTTCTGATATTGAAATGTGAATCTGAGAGCATACAACCTCTGAGCATGTTTCTTCATAGCTTGTATGGATGAAGACTTAGGAAACTCTTTATCAACCATCCTTAACAGCTGGTCATCATGTTATTTGTGTTGTTCTTCTTCTTCAAGTTTGACTTTTACCATTTTTCTTTGGATGTCAGGTGTGATTGTTGTTGGTTGACTCCTAGGCTCAGGCATCTTTATTTTAAGAATAGCAGAGATTGGCAGATTATCATCCACATCATCATCTTCTTCTTCTTCCATCCTCAACACCCTTCTCTTCCTCTTGGGTGCATCATTGGTAGTGGTTTGAGTAGGTTTCTTGGGTAAAGGAGTTGGGTTTAAGGGTTGTGAAGTTGGTTGTTTTGGTGTAGGAGATTGTGCAGGCTGCTCTAGCATCTTGGTTGTGAGTGAAGCTTTGGATAACTTTGCCTTATCAGACCTTTTCCTAGCACCAGCTTCTATGATCAATCCTTTGTTGAATACTTCAGAAGAACAGATTCTGGTGGTTATCTTCAAAATACTGTCTCTGGACCATGACTTCAATTCAATGATTGATCTTCCCAAATGCTTTGATATAATCTTCTCATAGCTTCCAACCTTTACCTTTCTTTCTCACTCCAACTTGCCCATCTATGTTCAATCTCTTGAATCTCTAGCCTTTTGATTTCAGAGTCAAGTTTGGTTGTGTCAAAACCTTGTGTGAAGAGTTGATCAATGATCTTATCCATAGATATGCTATGTTGCTCATCAGCTTCTTTGATCAGTTCTTCTAACTTTTTCTCACCTTCAGTCTGTTCAGCACTCTTCTTTCTCTTGTAGGTGATCATCTCCTTTTCATTCTTCTCTTTTTCTTCTTCCTCTTCAACTCTCTTTCTTGTGTCTGCTTTCACTGACTTAGACTCCCCCTTTTTGGTTGCATTGGGTTTAGGGGTTCAAATGTTAGAAAGTCTCTTAGAAACAACACTATCAACTAAGGTTTGAAGATTTGATGAAAGCCTCTCATCAATGGCTTGATGCACAATGTTAGTGATAATGGAAGTAATGAGAGGTAAGGAGGATTGAAAGGCAGCAACCATTTGCTCAGAGGGGTTCTGTACCTGAGAAATGGTGCCTGAATCAGAGGCTGGTGCCATAGTTTTTGGGAGTGGCTCAGTGTTTGGGAGAGTTTCAGAAGAAACTCCTATCTATGGGTGAATGTGGGCAGATAGACTTGATTCTTGTGACATTTTGGCAAGCAGTTCTTGTAGTCTACATACCTCAGTCTCAAGGATGGTGTTGTGGGCTAGAACATCAAAGAAAAAGCCCAGGTCATCATCAGTCTTTGCTGAATCATCTGACCTCCTGATTAAATCAGGATAAACATGTGCTGAGTGTAGATCAGTATTCACATGTGCCCCGATTTCTAGGAACTGGGGACTTCCTGCCTCAAGATTATGTCCTTCATTAGCAGTTGCCTCTGGTAAGGTCTTAGAGAAGATACCACCTTCATCCTGTTCATGTGCTGAAACAGGAGAAGAGGCAGCCTCACCAGATGTTCGAATCTCCTCCTCTGCACAGGGAGATTAAACTCTGTAATCACTGTGTTGTGGGTTATCAGCGACATTATAATCCTCTCCCTCAATTTTTGAGGTTTTCCCACTGGTAATAGGTTTTTGGGGAGGGTTAGAGGAATGTAGTTGAGTCAGCACTAGTGTAATAACCACAGTTGGGCTTGTAGGGGTGGCTTCAGTGGCAGATAGGTGTGAAGAGGATTGCACCTGGGGTGAATGGTGCTCTTCAATGGCAATCTTCTCAAGTGAGAGAGATTCCAGTAATGTGGTTTCCCTATTTTTGGTTGCATCAGGATCCTGTTGAGAGAATACCTGAGTGGTTTCAACTAGTAGAGTCATGGAAACTACATGGGGATTACTACCCGTAGTGTCATCCTGCCTTTGTGTTGCAGGGGCATCATCAGGGGACTCAACTCCCTGAGTAGCCTTTTTGGTTTATTTGGATTGTTGTTTGGAGCGGACTTTGGATCTGGAGGATGAGGTTGTGGGTTCCTTCTGCTTGGGTTTTAGCAGTTTGGCAGCCTCTTTGAGTTGTGGGTCAGAGTTGTGCCTGGAGTATACCTCTAGAAAAACTACCACAGCAGGGACTCCAAGGCCAACAGGGCCATCAGATTTTAATTTATTTATGATTATGGCCATAAGAAACCTTGGATATAATATCCATCTGTTAGCCACAGGTTTCATTGCCAGATCTTTTAATTCCAAAAATATAATTTCAGAAAAATTTAAGCTTTTACGTTCAAGGATAAAATACAATACCTGCTGCCACCGGGATGACATTTGATCCCATGAAGAGGATTTAAGGCAAGATAGACATTGATCATATGAAAAATTAGGCGTTCAGCATCATGGAAGTGCTGCTTCAGAATGGTTGTAGCACTTAGGTCGCGCTCATATCCGTGGTTGATAAATGATAGATCAGTGGTGCCCTTCGGGTATTTGGTGACAAAGGTGGCATCATTCAGATCTAGGGTTGACAAATGATAGCAGGAGTGACTACCACCTTCTTCTTGTTTACAAAAGACTGGAGAGTGATCGCGACATCATTCTCACCAGTATGGCCAGTGACATTTGTCCAGAATTGGCGAAGGGTATCGGGATAGATGGTTGGACTCAGAAGAAAAGCAGATTGATACGGGGAATCAACCATCAGATCAATGGCAACATCAAACTTAGTCCAAAAGGCCGATTTTGTGAAGTAGGCAACACAGTTGTGTCGTGGTTTGATTTGCATGGTCACCATTAATGGAAGATAAACGTTCGGAAAACGACTTATGAAAAGTTGTAAGTTAGGGTTACGTATTTATAGGTTATGAAACGGCTAAAAGAAAATAATTGAAAGTTTTGGTGTTAGTCATTAGTTGTTAGAAATGACTGAAGACATGGTTTTAACTTTCAGATGTTGTAAACAACTAAAGACTTGGTGTTAGTCATCAGTAGTTTGTAACTACTAAAAACTTGGTTTTGGCTTCAGTTGTTTTGAAATAAACAGCGGTTGTTTGAAACAATTGAAGAGTAAAATTGCTCATTAGTTGTTGTCATCAATTCACAGATCTCAGTTGTTTCATCAGTACTTATCTGTTAGAACAGACATGAGTAGTTGTAACCACATCAGTAGTTGTAACTACATCAGTACTTGTCAACAAATAAAGTACTTCAGTACTTTTAAGTAATTTAGTCTTCAGTAGTTATGAAAACTACTGAAGATAAAATAACTTATCAGTACTTATTTTTGACAGCTGCTCATCAGTAGTTGTCAAATCATTCAAGTTGCAGCATACCAAGCCTTAGCACTAGATTTTGGAAAGTTGCACTGTCCAAAAGCTTAGTAAATATATCTGCAAGCTCATCAGCACTAGGAACAAACTTTGGATCAATCACACCTTTTTCATAACAATCCCTGATAAAATGATGTCTAATCTCAATATGTTTGGTCCTAGAATGCTGTACAGGATTCTTAACAATAAAAAGAGCTGAAGCACTGTCCATTAGTAAAGGAGTCTTAGTCTCTGTAATGTCATAATCTAGTAATTGATTCAGAAGCCAGAGTACCTGAGATGTACAACTTGCAGTAGCAATGTACTCTGCTTCAGTAGTGGATGTAGCAACTGTAGTTTGTTTCTTACTCTGCCAAGAAACTAAACAATTGCCTAGAAATTAGCATCCACCAGAGGTTGATTTTCTAGTTAATTTACACCCTGCATAGTCACTATCAGAGAAAGCAACTAATTTGCAAGAGTGGCCAGTGGAATACCAAAGTCCTAGAGATTGAGTTCCTTGCAAATATCTAAAGATCCTTTTGACTGCAATCATATGGGATACTTTAGGTGCAACCTGAAATCTAGCACAGACACAAGTTACAAACATAATTTTTGGTCTAGAAGCTGTAAGGTACAACAAGGAACCAATCATACATCCGTAAAGAGTTTCATCAACTGCTTTACCTTTCTGATCAGCATCCAGTTGTGTGGTGCTGCACATGGGAGTAGAACAGGGCTTACAGTTTTGTAAATCAAACTTTTTCAACAAATCCTTTGTATATTTTGACTGATGAATGAAAGTTACATCAGCCATTTGTGTGATTTGCAAACCCAGAAAAAACTGTAATTGTCTCATGGCACTCATTTCAAACTTTTGTTGCATCAACTTAGTAAAGGCATCACGCAACTGTGGATCAGAGGATGCAAAAATAATATCATCTACATAAATTTGAACAAGGAGCTTATGCATGCCTACTTTCTTAATGAACAAAGTTTAATCTATGGAGCCTCTAGTGAAATTATTTGAAGAAGAAAGTTAGATAGTGTTTCATACTAGGCTCTGAGCTTGTTTTAACCCATAAAGAGCCTTATCAAGCTTATACACCCAATATGGATGTTTATGATCTTCAAAACCTGGTGGTTGACACACATAAACTTCTTCTTTTATTTTAGCATATAAGAATGCACTTTTGACATCCATTTGAAAAACTTTAAGATTATGGAAAGCAGCATAAGCTAAGAACAATCTGATTGCCTCCAGTCTGGGTACATGGGCAAAGGTTTCATCATAATCAATACCTTCTTTTTGTGAAAACCCCTGTACAACCAGTCTGGCCTTGTTCTTGACAATTTGACCTTTTTCATCAGTTTTATTCCTAAACACCCATTTAGTGCCTATTGCACACTTACCTTGGGGTAGAGAACCTGTTTCCACACTTGCTGCTTTTGAAACTGAAGAAGCTCAAGTTGCATGGTTTCAACCCATCCATTGTCTCTTAATGCAATATGATAGTTCTTTGGCTCTTGCTGACTGATGAAGAGAGAAAAAAAGCAGAAATTGGACAATTGACTTCTAGTTGAAACACCAGCATTGATGTCACCGATAATCTAAGACATGGGGTGATTCTTCAGTTCTTGATACTCATAAGATCTGTCCAAGTGTTTGTAGTTGATTCAGCAACAACAGATGTTGATCCAATGTAAGGCCCCATTCCCGGGACGCTTACAGTGGGGTTCTAATTGCACATAAAACCTATAATTACATTTGAGTTTCATAAAATCGCAGCGGAAAACTAAACAATCTTTCATTTCCATGTAAATGCTTTTGCAAATTAATACAACACTCATTACAAAATAGCTTGTTCGCATTACAATGCAAAAACATTAATAAAAGAATGCCATCCCAAAAGAGCTGAGTAGTTGCCCGTGCCATCCTCAGCAATCATTACCTGCCAACTGGAAACACATCAAAGTCAGTGTTGCTGAGTGAGTTCTAGTTTTATACATAAAACATACTTTACTTTACATTCGTTCACGATCATACATCATACGTACATACAGATAATATCAATATTATCCTCATCATTCCGTTCATTAACTTTGCTCATTCACGTGTTACATTATCATTCACTTCTCTATCTAGATCCGGTCAGACTTTACCCTCTTCGTGGCACCCGGCCACGATTGCTGAGGTCGAATGACAAGGATCCTGCTCTGTGCATTATTCCGATAATTCATACACGTTCATTCATACTTCGTTCTTTCATACAAAATCTTTCGTTCATTTATACTTTCATTCCTTGGAGTTTGTTGCGACAACAGGGTCGCTCACCTCATTAACAATCCCAACGACTTCGCGTCATTCGAGTCTGTTGCAACCATAGAGTTGCTCACCCCACTTGCTAATCTCAACAATAGCATGCTATCCAAGTCTCTTGCAACCATAGGGTGGCTCACCTCATGGCAACTACACAATAACGCGTTGTCCGAGTCTGTTGCAACCGTAGGGGTGCTCACCTCATAACAATCTCAAGGATTGCATACCATCTGAGTCTGTTGCAACAACAGGGTTGCTCACCTCATTCCCATTCTCATTGATGGCATGCTATCCGAGTCTCTTGCAACCATCGAGTTGCTCACCTCATATATGTGCTTGCAAGCCTTTCCTTCGTTCGTTCGTCATTCAATAATGCATGCATTCTTACTTTATGTTCCCCTTTCATTATCTTTCACTTTACGTTACATAATACTTCATTCATTAATTAACATGACACATAAGGCCACAAGAAAGATAACATACATCATATTACGGAACATATCATACACATTCATCATCATCATACAGGGTAACATCATGCATACATAACAAGCCCTAACATGCAACATCATCATCGTCATGCCCAGCATGCTCTCTAAGGCCCCAATCGTCATCTTACATGCTCTTACAGGAACCTTTACGTCAAAACTTACATCTGCACTTTTCCCCGAAAGTCAGAAGTCAAACTACACTTTCCTCGGGTGTGACAGCCCTACTCGAGCGTATGGACACCCTTCAGTCGCATGGCCTCCATGCGACTGAACATCATGCGAATGAACTAATACGGATGAACACCTATGGGAATGAACATCCAGTCGTGCGAATGGGCAATGCGGATGGACCTCATGCGAATGGGATTAATGCGGGTGAGCACTTATGCGACTGGACCTTCAGTCGCATGACCCCCATGCGACTGGCCCTTCAATTGTGCGAATGGACATTCAATCGTGCGAATGGACCCTAATCGCACCCTAATCGACCGTATGGCCTCCATTCGGCCTCCAGTCGGTCGCCTAGCCCTAACTGATGCAGAATGCAGTTCATCCCGACTGCAGCCGAGGGTTTCGGCCTCCAAACTCCTCTAAACCCATTTTAAGCCCAAATCGACCATCCTAAACCTTAGGGATGCATACCACGACACCATTCAAGCACACACAAACTCACAATCAAGCCACAAACGCATCATACATACACATACACATACACAAACGGTCAACATACACATACTCAAAAAAACCCGATTTCAGATGTTTTCCAGCCCCAAAATCTTTATAAACAAGTAAAAGTGGGGTTCCAGAACTCACACAAACGAGCACAACGACAAGAGCTTCGATTTGGCATGCTACACGATGATTTTGGCGACCCGAACTAACTCGAACCAACTTTTTCTCCTTTCTCTCTTCTTCTCTGTCTATGAAATCTGAAATGTGGGGTGTGTGGGGAGAGTGGGCTGCCCTCTCCCTACTAATATCACCACATTTCCCAACTTTTCTTCGTTGGCGAGTTTGGTCCCTCGACTTTGAACTTTATTTTCTTTTCTTTCTTCACCGGCTTCAAAATAATAAATATCCGGGTGTTACAAGTCCACCCCCCTTAAATAGGTTTCGTCCCCGAAACCTGTTATTTGTCGAACAAACGTGGGTAATGTTGTCTCATTTCTTCCTCAGTCTCCCACGTTGACTCGGATCCCTTCCTGTGCTACCACTGTACACGCACAAGAGGAACCACTTTGTTCCTTAGCCTTTTCTCCGTTCGGTCGATGATTGCCACTGGTTGCTCCACATAATTGAGCCGTTCATCTACTTTGATATCTTCCAATGGGACGATCGTATCTTCATCTGCTAGGCACTTCCTTAGATGAGATACATGGAATGTCGGGTGAATTCCATTTAACTCATCCGGTAACTCCAGTCTATAGGCCTCCTCTCCTACTCGAGCAATGATTCGGAAAGGGCCTATATACCTTGGGCTTAACTTGCCCTGCTTTCTGAATCGGATAATACCCTTCCAAGGTGAGACCTTCAGCATAACCCGGTCACCCACCTGGAACTCAATCGGCCTACGTCGTTTATCAGCATACGACTTCTTCTGTCTTTGGCTGCCTTCATAAAGGCTTTGATCTTTTCAAGCTTCTCAGTAGCCTCGATTACCTCGACGCTCCCCAATTCCTTCTGACCAATATCACCCCAACAAACGGGTGTTCTGCATATCCTACCGTATAGCATCTCATATGGCGGCATACCAATGCTGGCGTGATAGCTGTTGTTGTAGGAGAATTCAGCTAACGGTAGGTGGTCATCCCAACTTCCACAAAAATCAATCACACATGCTCGAAGCATGTCTTCCAATGTCTGAATGGTCCTTTCTGACTGACCATCGGTTTGGGGATGATAAGTCGTGCTAATATGTAACCTCGTCCCCATAGCGTCGTGGAATTTCTTCCAAAATTTAGATGTAAACCGAGTGTCGCGATCAGACACAATAGACACCGGCAAACCATGATGAGTTACAATTTTCTTGATGAACAGATCGGCCAACCTCTCAGATGAACGTCTCACGGATCGGTAGAAAGTGAGCACTCTTCGTCAAACGATCAACTATCACCCATATGGCATCGTACCCTTTCGGAGTACGTGGCAGCTTCGTAATGAAGTCCATGGTGATGTGCTCCCACTTCCATTCCGGTATATCCAAAGGTTGGATCTTCCCATAGGGCTTTTGATGCTCTGCCTTCACCTGTAAGCAAGTAAGGCACTTACTCACATACTCCACCACGTCACGCTTCACACCCGCCACCAATAATCTTTCTTCATGTCATGGTACATTTTCGTGGCACCAGGATGAATGGAGTATTGAGTCTTGTGAGCTTCATCCATTATCTTCCCGTAGATCCCCAAAACGAGGAATCCACACACGACCGAATCGAGTTCTAACACCGAGTGTGTTTTCACCCAATTCCCCAACCAGACCTCTCATTCTTTCCAAGTTAAGGTGATCTTCTTTCAATGCCTCATCTTAAAACTCCTTGATTTGCTTCATCACATCAGAGGTCATGACTAGTTGATAAGCTTTCACCCGAATCGGTTCGGGCCTTTCCTTTCGGCTAAGGGCATCCGCCACCACATTAGCTTTGCCCGGATTGTAATGGATCTCGCAATCATAATCCTTTATAAGATCCAACCATCGCCTCTGCCTCATGTTTAGGTCTTTTTGCTCGAAGAAGTACTTCAGACTGTTGTGGTCAGTGAATATGGTGCACTTCGTCCGTAGAGATAGTGCCTCCAAATCTTTAACGCAAAGACCACGGCTGCTAGCTCCAAGTCATGAGTGGGATAATTAACCTCATGAACTTTCAACTGTCGGGATGCGTAGGCTTATAACCTTCCCTCTCTGCATTAACACACACCCCAACCCTGAGTAGGAAGCATCAGAATAAACCACCAGATCTTCGCTTCCATCGGGTAATGACAGAACAGGAGCTTGAGTCGGTCTTGCCTTCAGCTCTTCGAACGCCTTCTCTTGAGCTTGACCCCATACAAACTTCACATCCTTTCGGGTCAACTTAGTTAGTGGAGAAGCAATCTTAGAGAAGTCTTGGATGAATCTTCTATAGTAGCCCGCCAAGCCCAAGAAACTACGGATCTCGGATGGCGTCTTTGGTGACCTCCATTGCATAACCGCCTCCACCTTCGCCGGGTCTAGCATAATCCCGTCAGGATTCACCACATGACCCAAAAACTAAACTTCGTGCAACCAAAATGCACACTTGGAGAATTTAGCATACAATTTCTCCCTTTTCAACGTCTCCAGAACCTCTCGAATGTGACCGGCGTGCTCTACTTCGCTCTTGAGTAAATCAGGATATCATCAATAAACACGGTCACTGATTTATCCAGCATCGGTCGACACACACGGTTCATCAAATCCATAAAAGCAGCTGGCGCGTTGGTCAAACCAAAGGACATGACAAGAAACTCGTAATGACCATAGCGCGTGCGGAAAGCTGTTTTAGGGATATCTTGTTCTTTCACCTTCAACTGATGATAGCCAGACCGAAGATCTATTCTTGAAGACCAACTGGCACCCTGAAGCTGATCGAACAAATCATCTATTCTCGGTAATGGGTATCAGTTCTTCACTGTCAACTTGTTCAGCTCGCGGTAGTCGATGCACATCCTCATACTACCGTCCTTCTTCTTTACAAACAGGACCGGAGCACCCCAAGGAGAGATACTCAGTCTAATGAACCCCTTATCAAGCAACTCTTGCAACTGTTCCATCAACTCTTTCATCTCTGTCGGAGCTAACCGATATGGTGCCTTGGCAACAGGTTAGGCACCCGGTATCAGATCAATCTGAAATTCAATTTCTCTGTCAGGTGGTACCCCTGGTAAATTTTCTGAAACACGTCTGGAAAGTCACACACAACCGGTACATCAGGCAGTTGTGGTGTGGTGCATCTACATCCTTTACATAAGCCAAGTAGGCGCTACATCCACGCCTCATACACTTTCCCGCCACAGCCATTGAGATCACCTTCGGGATCGTAGTAACCCGATCACCGTAAACTGTTACCAAACTTCCATCAGGCACTGTCAACTGAATCATCTTCTTGCAACACACAATGTTCGCGTCGAAGTCCACCAACCAATCCATCCCAAGAACCAAATCGAAACCACCCAAGGTCATCACGAACGGCCTAACAGGAAACTTGTGACCTTCTAATTCCACCTCACAGTTTTCTATCATCTCCGAAATCCTGGTAGACTTACCTATGGCAGTTTCTACATCAAAGGGCGCATCAACACGTCTACTACTATCAGGCAGCTTAGCACAAAAGCAGCAGAAATAAAACTCCTACTAGCACCAGAATCAAATAGCACAGAAGCTAAAGTTCGGTTCACCAGAAACATACTGGACACGGCATCAGGGTCTGTCCTAGGTTCCTCTTGTGTCATGGTAAATGCCCTGGCGCTCACCCTCGGTCCTTCACCTCCAGTTCCCTTCATCCCAGAACTCTCAGCCCTCGACTTCTTACAATCCTTACTTACATGACCCTCTTCACCATAGTTATAGCACCGGACTATACGACAGTCCCTTGCCAGGTGCCCCGCCTTCCCACATTTGAAGCATAAGTTTGACCCAAACCTACATTCCCTGTCGTGGTCCCTTCCTCACTTGCCACACCTTTTCGACCCTGCACTTGATGTGACCACACGGCGATCATCCGCTCATGCCTTCTTATTACCCGTCGAGGCATCACCCCGACCAAACCTCTTCCCCCGCCAGTTTCGATCACCACCGCTCTTCTTGCCACCCTCAGTCACCACTATTGTTCTCTCATCGTACAATCTCCCTGCCAAATCCATCGCCGCTTAAACGTACTCGACCGGGCAGCTATCATGTGCCTGCGAATATCCGCTGGCAAACCTGAATATATCTTTTAATCTTTCGTGACAAAGGTGTCACCTGATCCGGCACCAACGTGCCATCTCGTTGAATTTAGTGGTGTACTGCTCGGTGCGTCATAGTTCCCGCCTCCAGTTTCAAGAACTCCCTTTCGACCTTGTCCATTTCCCGATGAGGACAAAATTCCTCAATCACCAACCTTCTCAGCTCAGGCATTTCATTTTCCCAATAGCCCTACTACCCTCAGCTTGGACAATGTTGTCCCACCAGCACAGAGTGAATCCACAAAAGAGTGGGTAGCAAACTTCACCTTTTGGTCCTCTCGGCACTCGCTGATGTCGAGAACAGCTTCCATTTCCCTCACCCATCGATGAGCAGTTGCAGCTGTGTCGTTTCCATCAAAAGTAGGGGGCTTGCATCTCATAAAAGCCCCATAATTACATCCTCGTACCGTCTCCGGCGCAGGCTCTTCTTCTTCCTCTTCGTCCTCAGATAGAACCATTTCCGGTTCTGGTTGTTTCGTTCTCCAGAGGATCTGTTTCTTTCTTTTCTTTCCCCTTCTCGTACAGCCTTAATAACTTCAGTCACCACAGACGGTAAGATTTTCTGCATGACCTGATGGACTTCTTCTACAACAGCTTCCTTTACTGAGGCTCTCAGATTGGTGCTTTCGTCGCTACCCTCCGGATGAGGGGTCTCTGTTCTTCATGAACCACCCTCTCAACTTGGGTCTCCCTCTTTTGGGTCGTGGTTCAGCACCGTGACCTCCACCTCGAGAAGCTTTCGAAGATCTACCTCCGGCCATCACACGCACACTGAAAGATTCAAACACCAACACAGTCATTCAAGGGAATAGCTTAGTTTATGTTAAGTATAGTAAGTCCCTAATTACAGTGGCCAATTGTGATTAGCCACTTACTTTACTCTTCACACCCCAAGCATTACGTGTCCTGACTACATCAGTATTTAAATCCACATACAACACATAACACATACCATGAGCACATAAAACCGGTTAACTTTACGAAAATACCTGATGGCACGTAGCTACTCAGATGGGCATCCCATTCCCTTTCCATCCCATTCTTAGTTTAAGATTAGGTTTATTTTGAAATTTACCCATTTCACTTAAACTTTGGCTCTGATACCAACTTGTAAGGCCCCGTTCCCGGGACGCTTACAGTTGGGTTCTCATTGCACATAAAACCTATAATTACATTTGAGTTTCATAAAATCGCAGCGGAAAACTAAACAATCTTTCATTTCCATGTAAATGCTTTTGCAAATTAATACAACACTCATTAAAAAATAGCTTGTTCGCATTACAATGCAAAAACATTAATCAAAAGAATGCCATCCCAAAAGAGCTGAGTAGTCGCCCGTGCCATCCTCAGCAATCATTACCTACCAACTGGAAACACATCAAAGTCAGCGTTGCTGAGTGAGTTCTAGTTTTATAAAGAAAACATACTTTACTTTACATTCGTTCACGATCATACATCATACGTACATACAGATAATATCAATATTATCCTCATCATTTCGTTCATTAACTTTGCTCATTCACGTGTTACATTATCACTCACTTCTCTATCTAGATCTGGTCAGACTTTACCCTATTCGTGGCACCCGGCCACGATTGCTGAGGTCGAATGACAAGGATCCTGCCCTGTACATTATTCCGATAATTCATACACGTTCATTCATACTTCGTTCTTTCATACAAAATCTTTCGTTCATTTATACTTTCGTTCCTTGGAGTCTGTTGCGACAACAGGGTCGCTCACCTCATTAACAATCCCAACGACTTCGCGTCATTCGAGTCTGTTGCAACCATAGAGTTGCTCACCCCACTTGCCAATCTCAACAATAGCATGCTATCTGAGTCTCTTGCAACTATAGGGTGGCTCACCTCATGGCAACTACACAATAACGCATTGTCCGAGTTTGTTGCAACCGTTGGGGTGCTCACCTCATACAATCTCAAAGATTGCATACCATCCGAGTCTGTTGCAACAACAGGGTCGCTCACCTCATTGCCATTCTCATCGATGGCACGCTATCCGAGTCTCTTGCAACCATCGACTTGCTCACCACATATATGTGCTTGCAAGCCTTTCCTTCGTTCGTTCGTCATTCAATAATGCATGCATTCTTACTTTATGTTCCCCTTTCGTTATCTTTCACTTTACGTTACATAATACTTCATTCATTCATTAACATGACACATAAGGCCACAAGAAAGATAACATACATCATATTAAGGAACATATCATACACATTCATCATCATCATACAGGGTAACATAATGCATACATAACAAGCCCTAACATGGAACATCATCATCGTCATGCCCAGCATGCTCTCTAAGGCCCCAATCGTCATCTTACATGCTCTTACAGGAACCTTTACGTCAAAACTTACATCTGCACTTTTCCCCGAAAGTCAGAAGTCAAACTACACTTTCCTCGGGTGTGACAGCCCTACTCGGCGTATGGACACCCTTCAGTCGCATGGCCTCCATGCGACTGAACATCATGCGAATGAACTAATACGGATGAACACCTATGGAATGAACATCCAGTCGTGCGAATGGACAATGCGGATGGACCTCATGCGAATGGGATTAATGCGGATGAGCACTTATGCGACTGGACCTTCAGTCGCATGACCCCCATGCGATTGGCCCTTCAATCGTGCGAATGGACATTCAATCGTGCGAATGGACCCCAATCGCACCCTAATCGGCCGTATGGCCTCCAGTCGGCCTCCAGTCGGTCGCCTAGCCCTAACTGATGCAGAATGTAGTTCATCCCGACTGCAGCCGAGGGTTTCGGCCTCCAAACTCCTCTAAACCCATTTTAAGCCCAAATCGACCATCCTAAACCTTAGGGATGCATACCATGACACCATTCAAGCACACACAAGCTCAAAATCTAGCCAGAAACGCATCATACATACACATACACATACACAAACGGTCAACATAGACATACTCAAAAAACCCGATTTCAGATGTTTTCCAGCCCCAAAATCATTTGAAAACAAGTAAAAGTGGGGTTCTAGAACTCACACAAACGAGCACAACGACAAGAACTTCAATTTGGCTTGCTACACGATGATTTTGGCGACCCGAACTAACTCGAACCAACTTTTTCTCCTTTCTCTCTTCTTCTCTCTATGAAATCTGAAATGTGGGGTGTGTGGGGAGAGTGGGCTGCCCTCTCCCTACTAATATCACCACATTTCCAACATTTCTTCATTGGCGAGTTTGGTCCCTCGACTTTGAACTTTATTTTCTTTTCTTTCTTCACCGACTTCAAAGTAATAAATATCCAGGTGTTACATCCAGAATCTTGAAACCTAGAATGAGATGGCAATTCAAATGAAGTAGAGAAATCAGAGATCTCCTCAGCATTTCTTATGGATGGAACTGCTGAAGCTACAGGAACATCAAGATTAGTAGACTCAGCAGGTGATCACTAAACCTTGCATTTGTATCACCAGATGAATGACTAGTTGCAGGAGATGATAGATTCACAGAATCTACAACAGTGGAGGCTGATAAGAAACATATTGCAGTATGTCCAAATCAAATAACTCTACAGGGTTTTGTGGGATTTTCTCCTTTGGAGATTCATTACACTTTACATGCAAGGTTTCTTCAACTATCTTTGTTCTGCAATTAAAAACTCTGTATGCCTTGCAAGTAGATGAATACCCACAAAGTACCCTGCATCCACCTTGATTCAAACTTCTGAAGTGGATCCTTTGTTAAGAATATAACGGGACATCCAAATGCTCTAAAGAAGGAAATCAGAGGGGTTAAATGATGTAACACTTCATAAGGAGTCTTGATCAATCTCTGATTTACTAACACTCTATTTTTCACATAGCAAGCTGTGTTGACAGCTTCAGCCCAAAAGGTTAGTGGCGAACTAGAATCAGCCAACATTAACCTTGCGGCTTCAATAAGGGTTCTATTCTTTCTCTCCACTACTCCATTTTGTTCAGGAGATCTTGGAATGCAATACTGCCTCTTGATTCCCTTAGAGAAATAGAATTCATCAAGTGTGTGGTTTCTAAATTCTATGCCATTATCACTCCTCACACACTTGACAGAAAGGGAGTACTGCTTTTCCACATGCAACACAAAGTAGATGATGATTTGACCAGCCTCATCTTTTGAATGTAAGAAGAAGGTCCATACAAATCTGGAATAACCATCCATAATTACCAAATAGTATTTTTTTTCCATGCTCATCACTCTTACTGGACCAAAAAGATCCATATGCAGTAATTCCAAGCAGGCAGTGGACTTTGGTTCTTCTATTGGAAGGAATGATACTTTGTATTGCTTTCCTTTTAAACAAGCAGAGCAGTTGTCATCACATTTGAACTCCTTTAATGGCAGACCTCTCACTAAACCATGATGGATAAGCTGGTTCATGTTTTTAAGATTCACATGACCAAGCCTTATGTGCCATAGTTCAGATTCCTGAGGAGCGGCCTTGGAGTCCTTTTAGATCAATTTTCTTTGATAAGTCTAAGGACTGTACTCTTCCAATCCTGTTGGCCTTCAGGAGAGTATATTCATCCAATATCTTGTCAATCATTCTCAGAACATTAGAAGACAAATTCCGACAGTTCTGAATGGTGAAAAGTGCAACATACCCTTTATCACACATTTGACTGACACTCAACAAGTTGTACTTGAGATTCTCCACATGGTTAACATCATCAAATCTTATCTCACCATTTGACACAAAGCCTTTGCCGATGATGTAACCCTTAGCATCATTACCAAAAGATACAACTCCCTTCTTTCCTTGAGAGTAGTCATGAAGAAGAGAACTGTTCCCTGTCATATGCATAGATCCTCCACTGTCCACATACCAGATGCTTCTATGGCATGCTGAAGAACCCTGCATTTGTCAAACAAACTAGTTAGCTTTTGAGACCCAACCATTTTGGTTTTGGGTCTGTTCTCATCAACAGATTTTATACTAACTATTTGTCATGATTAACAGCCTCTGAAGGTGGAGATGGTGCTGTAAAGATTCCTTTGATTTTGGCTTAGTTTTCCTTTTTAGTGGTTTAATCACAGGTACATCTATTTGGTTAACTCTCCCCACAGATGTTGAACCATCATAACAAGTTGTGTCTGATTGGTTGTTAAAGCCTTCAGTTTAGCAGACACATCAGTACTTGTTTTTGATTGGTTCCTGTGACTCACCATGTCCTCCTTTTTGAAAGACACAGACTTAGTCTAGTGTTTTGATATTCCATGAGGAATACTTTCAGCTGTTTTATGATAAACCCCTTCCTTCTTTTTAGATTTTTGTAATAACTTTGGGTTATCAGTTTGAGATGTTTGTGGCACAAACTTGGTTTCAATTTATCTTTCATTTTATTAATTTTCTTTTTAATGATTTTATCTTTGTTGAATTTGAACCCTTTCTGTACCAACATTCATTAGTGAGATGATTGAATAGACCACATATTTCACATGTCTTTTTCTTCATCTTCTGTTGTTCAACTGCTGAAGAAGATGAAACTACTGAAGGTGTGTTCTTAGTACTTTCTTCCTCTCAGTACTTATGTTAATTACTAAAGGATTTGTTACAACTGAAGACTTGTTCTTCAGAAGTTTTCTATCAATACTTTTGGATTTTCTGATAGACTCTTCAGCAGTTGTCAAACCACGTTTGTTTTCATTTGGTTTGAAATGTTCTTCAGGTGTTGTTACTTGCTCTTCAGTACTTTGAATACTTTGTGAGACAACACCTGAAGTGCTTAGCTTTTCTTTGATCATGGGTTTATTAGCAGTGAGACTATCAGCAGATTGATTAGCTGAGGTACTATACTAATTAATCCTCTGATTTTGAATTATCACTTGAGGATGAGACACATGATGATGTGGTTTGGGAATTGCTTTCACTACAGATTTTACTTCTGTCTTGGGAGTAAAATCTGTAGGAGGTACAGTGTGATTATACCCAATCCCAAACTTCACATTTGAAGTTGTTTGCTTACTGAGAAGCATTTCAAACCCCTTGCAGGATGTTACCCAACGTTCACACTCTACTTGAGTAGCTGCAAGTGTTTCTTTGAGATTCTTATGATTCTCTAAAATGACCTCTACCTTTGCCTTTTCATCAGTGATTTGTCATTTTAACTTGTAAATCTCATCATCTTTTTCTTTTAAGACAGACTCAAACTCAGCTTTTCTTTTGGAAATCACTTTCTCTAGGTCAAGATTTGATTATTTAAGCTACATTTGCTTCTCTAATTGAGACAAAAGCAACTATGCATGACTCAGAACACAACTTGGCCTTAGCCTTAGAAGATACATGTGGTACCTGTGATGATGACGCATTTGAGCATGAACCATCAGTAGACTCCAGGGCCATAAGAACAACATTTCCAAAAGGATTTTCACCACCATGTTTACCAGCACCAGAAAACCTTGTTCAGAATAACCAGAAAGATCATCTGGTAAGCTACTCCAGTCAACAACTCCAGGTGTGAAAAATCTTTGATGTGATTGAGATTGAGATTGTTGATTTGATTGAGATGGTTGAGGCTCAGGTAGGGCATGTGGTTGTTGAGCTATGGGTACTAGAACCTGATTGGACTTAGACATGTAAAAACAATGATAAGGATATGGCATTTGACCTTGAGGGACAAAATATGTAGGAGATGATTGAATTTGTGAATGATGACCAGAACTGGTAGAGTGTTGCCCTTTGTTTGGTGAGCTATTGCATGGAAAGGTCACAAAGGGTCCAGAAGAGTTAGATCCAGATGATCTACACTCTCTTGAAAAATGTCCAAGTCTATGGCATTTGTGACACCTCAACTTGCTTTTGCCAAAACCAACTTTGGTTTTTCCAGAGAGACCAGGAAATTTTCTACCTGTCCTTTTGTAAAATTTTTGAGATCTGATATTGATTAATGCCATTTGGCTCAAAATATCCATCTCTTCCAGATTATCATCAGCAATTCCTTTCAAATCATCCATCAAAAAGCACAAATTATCACTACTACACCTTGAATTACTATCAACACTAACAAAAGCAGGATCTCCACTGTTTGAAGAGACATCTATATGCACATCATAAGAACTTTCTGATGCAGCATATTCTGACTCATGACCGACCAGAGCAGTATTCCCTGGTACAAAATCATCAGTGAGCTTCCCAGATGAAGCCAGTTTCCTTTTTTGTTCTATCTCTCTTCAAATGCTAACAGTTTCCCATGAAGTTGGGTGAGAGATAGATTGTCCAGATTTGCACTAGAGCGTAGGACAATAGTATATGTGTCCCATCTCTCAGAGAGGGATCTGAGGAATCTGTTGTTCATCTGACTGTTTGTATATTCATGTTTAACCATTTTCAGCTCAGATATCAAACAAGAAAATCGCTCAAACTGTTGAGTCAGTGACTCACCCTTTCTATCAGAGAATGTCTCGTATTGCTGGGCAAGGATCTCTCTATTGTTTGCCAAGACCTCATCAGTTCCTCCAAATTGTTCTTTCAGAGCAACCCAGAGGTCATGAGCAGTATCATGATGCATAAGTCCAGAATAGATTTCATTTGGCAGTGCCATGGCCAGAATTCCATGGGCTTTAGCATCAATTTCAAACAATTTCAGATTTTCATCTGAGTATTGCTCTTTCTTCTTTGGAACCATCTCATTGGTTTCTGGATTACTCACCATAGGCTTATATGGTCCATGAACCACATATTTCGAAAAACCTGAACTGTTGACAGACAGATGATGGAGCATTCGGCGTTGCCATATGTTATACTCACTCCTAACAAGCATCAGAGGCTTTGTTGAGGAGCCAGTATTGTGAGGATCATTAATTGATGTAGCCATTTTCACCAATTCAATCAGGTTCAATGAGATTTTAACATATCTAGCTCAAAAACTCAACAACACAATTTTAAACAAGACGAATCTCAATTAATTCACCGGAAGTAACAGAAAATCAAACTCTATAACCAATTCTTGCAAATTTGCTAATTCGATCAACTTAGATATCAAAAGAGCAGTTTCAATGATCAATTCTTAAATCGATCAATGATTAACCAGCTCTGATACCATTTGAAGGATCGGGATCTAGTTTGATCAATTAGATTAAGATTTGCAGCGGAATAGCACAAGAATTAGATGAAATTTAAGCAAGAATAATATGAATATTCAATCAAACAGTGACGGTTATAGAGTGAGAAAGTTTTCTGCAAAGAGAATGTTTTCATTCACGCACACGCTTCAGTTACAAGGAAATTAGGTCAACATTCCTATTATAAAGGATGTGACATTAGCTGACGTCACTTGATAGTGACAGCTAACTAATTTATACAAACAACTGAAAGTAAACTAAAATACTAAAGTTATAACATCTGATGTGTAAGAACTTCAGATGTTTTACAGAATATAAAACTACTGATTATAAACTACTGAAAAGTAAACTATCACAACTACTGAAGAGAACTACTTCAGCTGTTGTGACAACTTCTAAGATCTTGGTCTTCAGACTTTGTCTTCAGCAGTTGTCTTCAGACTTTGTCTTCAGCTGTTGTCTTTAGACTTTGTCTTCAGACTTTGTCTTTAGACTTTGTCTTCAAACTTTATCTTCAGCAGTTGTCTTCAGACTTTGTCTTCAGCTGTTGTCTTCAGACTTTGTCTTCAGACTTTGTCTTCAGACTTTATCTTCAGAATTTGTCTTCAGACTTTGTCTTCAGCTGTTGTAGACCACTTCAGTTGTTTTGATGTCTGTGGGACTTAAAGATTTTTCTGATATGGCTCATTGGTTCTTTTGGTCCAACATTTTGTAACTTGTCTTTAAAAATTATCTTCTCTTTATCATATATTTATAGAACATCAGCCTCTGCAGTGTTTCTTGTTATTGTATTCATATCACGGTGTAAAAATTTTTGCAAATCTCTTGTCCCTTAATGTTCAACATAACTAAAAGGATAGTTGTGTTTAATGACAGATAATGCTAATTTTTCCCTATACATTGCCCGATCTAAAGGGAAGTGTTTTGTTGGTTACCCGGTTCATCAAGGTTGAAACACTTAGGATATACGATTCGTGTTATATGTTCCCTTATTAGTACTATACACATTTCCACAAGCAACACAAATCGCTTTATTAAACCCATACTCTCCAACTGGTAATTATCAAAATAATTCCAAACTAGTGAATGGTCTCTACTTGAATTAAATGAACTAACTTCATCCTCAAACTCAGCATTACGCATCATTATTTGTGACTCCTATAATTAAAATATATACATCAAAAAATGCAAGATAGATTCATATCATATAAAATCTATAGAAAGCAAATTATAGTTGACAAAAACAAAATTAACCAACCAAATTATAGTTTCAACCAAATTGTATTGCATTTTTAATGATTACTTGTCTATAACTTAATTTTCCACTATCCAACAACACATATAGACATATGCATATACGAAGTTATCTTTTCAAACACATATAGTCAAAACCATGTCCACCCATTGTAGCTGGATAGTGAAATGTCAAAAAAAACATAATATTACAATATGAAGAAGATTTTGCATTTTATCATTTTCAAGTAGTATGGAACATGGTTTGAATAATATAAAATATATCACTGTAGTACCATTAAAAGGGGTCAATGCAACCGTTCACAATGAGAAGATACTCGGAACACTTAGCAGATCAAATAAGGAAATCATTAGAATGAAACAATGAACACAAGTAACAAGAACAACGAACAAGAATACTTTTTCTTGGAAGCTTCGGAAGACTTCATCTTTGGTTTATAAAGATTTGGTTTTTGGCTTTGGAATATTTAAAACTTGACATAATTCACTAAGTTGTATCAAATCTTCTAAAGTAATTTCCTTGAACTTTACATATGCATGTTGAGAGCTCTTTTGTTGTTTTGTGATTACACTGGCCTCTAAGTGTATTCTTTTAAAACTCCCACTAGGTTGATTCTACCAAAACTAAATAGATTTTTGAGTCTTATCTTTATTTAGTTGAGGGTGCTCATCCGGATCAAGATCATTCCTTATATCATCAATTGGTCAGGACCCCTAGACTCTTAAAGTATCTCCTCATATCATAGAGATCATACTGAGGAAGGTCAAGAATGTTTTTCTAGAAGTAAATGTCTTAACCTCTTTGATATCTAATGACATACCACCTATCTAGATTTGTAGCAAACATTTAAGATAAAATAGGTCTCTCAGTAGCAATAGACTCTACTATTAGTGGACTTTGTTCAGCAGTCTCTTCTTAAGCACCATCAAGATGTTTTGACCCATCCTAAGGTGTAGAGGTGGATGCCTTAGACTTTTTCTTCTTCTTCTTCTTCTTGTACCTTCTTATGGTCATCCTTTTCCTCTTTCTATATTCAAACTGTCAAGACTGGCCTGCAGTACCAGCTTGTTCTTGTTTGTCTTTCTTAGTTAGGTCCTTGTCCTTCATAGGTTCCGAAGGATAAGGAATAGGACCGTGTTGTGGATCAGAAGATGAAGTTGCCTATGATATATCACCAGATCCATGTTGTAATGACATGTGTGGTTCAACCTTGACCTCAACTTCAGGTGCAACCTGACTTGATGGAGAATGCAAGTTAACAAGCTCACCCGTTTTGATTTTCTCCTTGATCACTCTAATATGCTCATCCATGGTGGATAGAAACATTGGGCCAATTCCCCTTCCATAGAATCCATACAACTTCATGAAGCTCACCATCTTTTGACTATCAATAGACTTCTTTAAATTTGCTCTAGTGGTGGCTCTTGACCTTGAAGCCTCTTCCCTCATCTTCCTTTTTGCAACTTTTTGCTCTTTTACCACTTTTTGATAAAGTTGCTTGAGGTATTCAAAATCAATATACTGATATGATAAGGGAAGAAGGGTTGTTTCCTGATAAAGGCTTTTGGCACTCAGGTAGGTTATCATGTTCTATCTATCTTTTTTCTTACCTACTTGAGGTTGTTGCTCAATAGCCACAATCTCTTTCTTAGAGCTTTCCTAAATTGGGGAGAGTGTAGGAGCTTTGAATGAATGAATCCTCATCAATATGGACCTGAGGAGGTTGTTGAGTATGGAAAACTGCAAGTGAGAGTGGTGAATCCTCTATGTCCATACTCTTGGAGGAACTCCCAGGTACTATGATTACAAGTAGGACTTTCTTCCCCTTTTTGGAAGCATGACCCTCTTCCATACGGGAGCTAAGGGTTAGGTCCATCATATCCACATGTTCTTCTGGGCCTGGTTGAGTTCTCCTGAGGGGTCTCTCAGTTAACTTACCCTTGAGATTGATGATCTCAAGTTGTTGGTCATTGACCCTTTTTTGTAAGGTAGCCACCTAAGACTCCAAGTAACTTACCTTTAAAACTAAATAGGTGCATGTTCTTGATACTTTTGCATCTTTAGTTGCAGACTACCCTCATCTTCATCAGAAGAATCATGGGGGAATGAGAGAATACGCCTAAAGTCTTCTTCTTTATCACGAACATAGAGTTCTTGGCTGTTAGATTTCCCTTCACCATGACAACTTCAAGGCAAGTGTCAATGGGTTAGGTCCATGGTTGAGGTCTTAGTTGTGTAATCACTTGTAGAAGTGAAAGCCTCTTCCATATAGACTTCCTGAATAGGTTCAAGGAGGTCCACCTTAGTTTGGGTTGGATGATGTGGGCTGGATATGGGTGATTCAGAAGCACTCATCTCTACTTGAGCAGGGGTGAAGAAGAGAAACTCATGGTAGTCATTGAATCCGATATCTTCATTATTATAGAATTAAAAGTTTGGGATTGGTTGGTTGAGGACTAAAGGCTGGGGATGGTAGCTTTCCCCTTAAGGTTGATCACTAGAGTTTTGAGATACTGAGTTAAGGCTTATGGCTGGTGTTGTGAGCTAATCAGGTTGAGCATGAGGAACCTCAGAACTAATAAAGAAATTATGGGAGTTAAGGCTTACCATGGGTAAGTTTATAGGGGCATGCATATCCTAAGTAGTTTATGTAGGGGTTCATTTGGATTTTCTTGAGTAGGTGAGTGTGATTTGGGGTTGTGTGGGTGGTGTAGATGTAGAATGTGTGGGTTCAATATTGACTTGTGTAGCCAAGTGGTCATCTTCAGCAATGAGCTCTAAAGTTTTTGGGACCATGGTTATTTCTACCCCTGAGAATCCCACGATGGACTTTCTCATTGTCTTAAAAGATGTCGTGTCACACCCCAACCTTAACGGCGGAAACGTCGAGGTGTGAGGGTTAAGATCATTCACAGCCACATAACGTGATTAATAAACCCAAATATATATTAGTCATAAATTCCAAATGTAACATTACAATTATAAGTCTCAAACAAAGAAAATATCATGCATAAAGGTTAAATGTAACAAGTCCATCCATTTATTATTTTCTAGGTCCAATCCTAGATGTGATAAGCTTCAAAGAGTTGTAATCATACTTGTGTGTTTCCTAAAACATGTTAAAAATAAGAAGTCAATATATTGTTGGTGAGATTTCCATAGTTTTCAATACTTAAGTATATATAAAAGATGGAAATTCATGTTATAAATTAGTGAACAAAGTAACTAGGGATGTAAGACAGGATGTAGAACCAAACCTTGACTGTTTACAAGTTTATATGATTAGCTAAGTGTACTTGCATAAACCAAGCAGGCTTGTCAGGCCCATAGATCTATGACGTCACCAGGCTAGCAATAGTTAATGATTGCATATATAATTGTCAATACATGGTAATTACAAAGGTCAACTAATCACAACATATAACGAAATGCCAAGTGTTTACAAGGATCAAACGGTTTTACAAGTGCAACGATTATAAGTAACATGTTTCACCCCAAAGTGTGAAAGTATGAAAAGGGTATAGAAATACTCACATGATCAAATGTATAAAAAATGACGATTAAAGGAACTAATACACGTCGTTCCAACGAAATCCTTCACAAGGTACCTATATATAGTATATATTTACAAGATTTTAAGTATGAATAATAAGTTTAACGAGTTAATTGTGGATTAGAGTTCAATTGGGTATTTAGGGCTTGTCAAATAATTATGTTTAACAATATGGGACCAATTAAAATCAAAGAAAGTCGTTAAATTTTATATAAAGTTTTTCATACAAGTATAACATTATTAACAATTTTGTATATATATAAACATGTAAATAAAGTAAAAAAAACATAATTTAAACAATAATTTAAAGGAAACATTTGAAATAGTCATATTTATGAAACAAAGTACTATGGATTTTTATATAAAAAATTAAACTATTTATCTTACTTTTAGATTATTTAACAAAAGTAAAAATTATTTATTTTTAAGGAAATAATTTTCAAACAAATAACTAAAAGTATTTTAGAAAAATCAGTATTTATAAAATGGGTTTTTATAATTTTAAAAATAAATTAGAATTGGTTTGAAGGCTAAAAGCCTTAAAAATGAAAACATGAGGTTCCCCGGATTCGAACCGGGGACCCCTTGTTTGGAAGTCTCGTGCATTACCGGTGAACCAACGGTCGTGGCCATGTTAGGTCTCGGCCCCTAATTGTTAAAACATAATTATCCATAAATGTCCAAATCCAACAACCCTAGATTGTTCAATCCCCAAATTGAAGAGCGATTAATTGTTATCACTCGGATTAGCTATAGGGCTTTTGATCCCTATGTGTAACCGAGCACAATGGTGTATTAAACTTACTTGATTGCAACCGAATTGATGTGATTATGCTGGATAAAGCCTCAGCTAACTTGCGATGAACAAAAGTCAATTTCAATTGTTTGAGTGAATGATTTACGAATTGCGTTTATAGAAAGTTCAAAGGGATCGAAAGGAGTATTTAGCCCATGTTATACAGGTTTGATTTGGTCGATTTAGTCTTGAACGGATTTCGCCTTTGATCCGTTTGGTTCGGTTACAATTGGATTATTAAATGGTTGTTAAACCCGAATTAAACTTCACATTTAGTTTTGTAGTGATTAAAAGTACGTTTCTAATCAACCTTAAATGTTATTGTTATAATTTAAATGTTTAAGCCTTTAACATTTTATGCTCAAACTTAAATGTTTAAAGATTCTAAATTAGCAAATAGGCCCCCATGACTTTTAAATCAAAGTTTTATACATTTTTAAGTTTAATAATTCTTACAAATTATTATTATTAATACAATATTATTATTATTGGTATTATTCTTAGTTATTATTGTTATTGTTATAATTTTATTATTATAATTACTTATTAATATTGTCATCATATCATCATTATTATTATTATATTATTATTATTATTATTATTATTATTATTTATTTTTCTTTATTATAACTTATTATTATTATTATTAACATTTAATAAAGAAAACAAGCACAAATAGCCCACAAGTTCCATAAATGACCACAATGACCCTTATAAGAATAAACACAGTTAACTTTTGGTTAACAAAAATACAAGATGTTACATGTCGGGGTTCATCTGTCCTAGTTAAGAGTGTTATATGTTCCTTTAACAGTGAGCCCAATTCATGGATAAGAAAGTGTTGAACACATCCAGGGAACATGTAATACTTTAAGGAGTCCAAAAATTAAGAAAACAAATCGAGAGTACCTAAACTTGACGCATTGAACCATTCTATGGACTATGTAGGAAAGGCCTTTAGGAATTTGATCCCAACCTCCATGCTTGTTGGATAGAGAATGGATGACCACATGGAGGAGGTACTTACATTGGGAGGAAACTCTTCCTTTCTTGAAGGTTCTTACTGAGTAGTCCCCTTTATATCCTATCTTCCTGAATGAGTTGTTAATAGTTTATTTGGGGAAGGACAATTCACCTTTTCCATCATCCAGCCTCAGATGAGTATTGATGGTGGCTAGAGTAATAAAATTTGTCCTTCCCTGCACTATGGCAAATAGTGCCTTCGCACCGTCTAAGATGACCTCTTGGCAGGTCTTCTAGAACTCTAACAGTTGATCTTCATACAATGAAGGGTCTATTATGAGTGCAGTGTGATAGTTTGATAGAGCTATAAAAAGGCAAACATCTAAGAAACATCTATCTTTCTAGGATGCTAACAGAGAAACTTGATTATGTTGCATGTGTAACTTCCGAAAAACTTCCAAAGGCAATTTGATTTCAAAAGATATTCCTTAGCTTGATGAAAAAAATTTTTGGAAGAAAAATACTTAGAGTATTTTTGCTTTAGAGATATATGTTTTAGAAGATATTGAATCCAAAAAGTTTTATTCAAGAGAGAATAAAGCTTCGGAGGCTTAATTGCTTTCGGAAGAAAATTGTCCTTCACAGCATATAAGTACTTAGCATCATATTAAGCTTGAGAAGATATATCAAAACTTCTTCCAAGGGTAAATGTCTTAGAAGTATTTATTTATTGAAGACATAATGATTATCCGAAGACAACTTAATGTCTTCCAAGAGAAATTATATCTTAGATTTCAGAACTCTAAGGAACATCATTTTGAAAATTTCTTCCAAAGTAAACTAGGCTTACATAGGAGAAGATATAGACAACTTAAGACACATATATTTAATATAATCTTGAGTTTAGTTTAAGAAAATCTACTCAAAGTTAATCATCCCAATAGCTGATACAAGATACTTAAATCTCTACTCATCAAAAGCTATTATGAACAGATCAACATATTATTCATTTGTGATAACTTTGACCTGTCTTATTAATCATTCTTCAAAATTATCTCTAATAAAATAATACTTGATGTTGATGTGTTTTGTCTTTGAGTGTTGCACAAGATTCTCTGTAATAGAAATAACATTATTATAGTTATATAGATAGGAGTCTCTTTAAAGTTAAATTCATATTCAAGTATCTGATTTTGAATCCAAAGCACATAAGCACAACATCTTACAACAATGATGTATTCAGCTTCAGAAGTTAATTTAGACACACAATATTGTTTATTGCATTACCATGAGACTATCCTTCTACTAAGAAATTGACATCCCTAAGATGTAGACTTGCAGTCATATTACAACCACCATAGTCACTATATGTATATGCATACAAATTGAAGTTAGAATATATGGATACCAAAGGCCTAGTTTGGGAGCACCTTTGAGATATCTGAGAATCTCTTGACAACAACTAGATGTGACATCTTGGGGTTGGCTTGATATCTTGAATGGATACATGTAGCAAACATGATATCAAGCTTGTTGGTATGAGGTACATGAGGTACCTAATCATAGCCCTGTTGAGATATTCATCAACACATTCCCCCTTAAAATCAAGTCCTAAGGAGTAGTTCTGGCTATTGGTGTCTTTGAAACCTTAGACTCAGTTAGATGGAATCTGGTAAGTATGTCTTGTACATACTTCAAATGGTTTATAAAGATTCCACTATGAA
Organism: Flaveria trinervia; assembly: GCA_025506515.1. Lineage (NCBI taxonomy): Eukaryota > Viridiplantae > Streptophyta > Magnoliopsida > Asterales > Asteraceae > Flaveria > Flaveria trinervia. The sequence goes on from CM046450.1 coordinate 61,039,079, forward strand.
CATGCTTCACTTGAATTCCTAGAAAGAAATTGAGTTTCCTATGGCACTCATATCAAATCTATTCTTCATCAGCTTCTTAAAGTTTTTGTAGAGCCTTAGAGTAGTTTACCCAAAGATAATGTCATCTACATAACCTTGAACCACCATCAAGTCATTCCCTATTCCTTTAATGAAGAGTGTTCCATTAATCGTACCCCTCTTGTAGCCATGCTGAACAAGGTATTGAGATAGTGTGTCATACCATTTTCTTGGAGCTTGGTGCAACCCATAAAGAGCTTTATCAATCTTGCAGACGTGATCAGGATGATTAGGTCTGTAAAGCTAGTTGGTGTTTAACATACACTTCCTTATCAATCACCCCATATAAGAAAGCACACTTGACATCAGTTCGTAAACCTTAAAATCCTTGGATGCAACAAAAGCAAGGAATATCCTAATAGCTTCATGTTTTGCTACCAGAGCAAATACATCTCTATAGTCAATCCCCTCTCTTGGTGTATACTTGAACAACTAGTATTACTTGTTCTTGATAGTAAGTCTTCTATCATTTCTTGTTTTTAAAAATCTACTTGATACCTATGTGATCTTCCCTTAGGAAAAGGACATAGGTTCCAGACCTTTTGTCTTTTGAATTGAAGCAACTCCTCCTGCATTGCTTCAACACAACTTCCATCCTTCAAAGAATCATCAATCTTCTTAGGCTCAATCTGAGATAAGAAACAAGAGTATAGACAAACATTTTTGTCATGGGTTTCTCCTCTTGTTCTTAGCCCTATCTCAACATCTCTAATGATGTTTGTGGTGGGATGTGACTTGTGGATTCTGAATAAGGAATCACAACAATTTGTTGGACAGTTCTAAATTGGTGAAATTCAATTCTAGTAAGGAGTATCACCCACCACATCAGCACACTTATCAAGAGAATCTTGATCCAATGAGTGTGTGTATCATTGATGTGTCTTCCATGGAGTGGTTATCAACATCAAGAAATCGTGATCACTGTCATCACCACCATCTCGTCCTATATTAGAAACTCTTTTATTTGAGTTTTGTGCCTCTGTGCTGACATTTGTAGGCACCTCAGATGTAGTAGCTGAATAGTTTATCATTATTGTGCCGAGGCTAGGGCGCCGATGTCAACATCAAAAAGGCTGAATAGGCGACATGTTTTGCGGAGATCCGAGCCTGTTAGAGGACCGTGTACTGGACGGAGTACTAACTGATCTACGTGTATACGACTCAAATAGTGCGGATCCTATTTGATTGGTGATCCAATTAGTGAGAACGTTAACCCGATAGATATAAGATAATCGAAACGTTAAGAATGAATAGCAATTGATCAAGAACGATCTATGAACTTGGACTGGCTTTCTTGGATGTTCCGGACGGCTAGGGTACGTGTATGAGTCGAATTCTTCAAAGTGTTCCTTTTTTCCACAAATTAAGTGGTATTTAGGGTTAGGGTTACTCATTCGTGCAATGAACCATTCGCATGGTTCAGTCGTGCGACTGAGTCATGTGGTTGATCCATTCGCACGACTGAGTGTCTATCGTGCGACTGAGTCAATTTTATGTCACACTTGTGCGACTGATCCAATCTCCTGGTTCAGTCGTGTGACTGGTTATTAGCATGAAGTTGTTCATGCGTATGGCCCATTATTATGGGCCATTTGCATGAGAACTTCATATGACTAATTTTGAATATGTTCACACTCATTAATGACTTAGATCTATTCACAACCACAACCTATATAGATAGTTCAATAAGCGTTAATACACAATAATCAATGAAATATTAAACATTATAAGCATAAACCACACATTGTATTTCATTTAAACCATCCAGTTAATATATGTAAGACATGAAAGACTTTTTACATTAAGCTCATAAAACTAGGTACATATGTATCTACAAACTCCCCCTTGGACCTTCTTTAATCTATTGTCTAACATTCTTTATCAGCTCTTCATTTCTTGTACTTCTCTTCTCTTGTGACTCCTACATGTATTTCAAAAGCAAAGCAGAGCCATATCACATTATGTAATTGGAGAGCTTGTACAATATCCTGGGCGTCATAGAACAATGGCCTCTTGTAAAAGGTGTAAACATCATCAGCCGACAAGTTAGTGAGCCACATCTGTTCGAACACCCTGATAGTTTCCATATTTCCATTTCTATTCAGAACTATGACCGCCTCACTCATTCGCCAGTCATAGTACCACCACTTAAAGTGTGGAGTGATGTCCTGAGGCATTTCCCAGAGGGGATTCTCAACATTGTGCGCGGAGGACTCCACTGCAGTATAATCTTGGGCTTCCCAGTAATGGCATAAACTTCAGATCTTCTGATATACCTTGCTGGTTGTTGAGGCTTGAAGTTGACCCACCTGGTGTGGTACTCTCTCTTCAAAGCAGCTTCAAACCAGCCAGACATCTTTCGAGGATCAGCATATAACAGCTTCAACTGGCCAGCTGGTTAAGCTCAAAACGGGGTAGAGTCTTCAGATCGTGTGGGAATCTAAAGTATTTTATGCCTTTTCTCTCTTCACGGCATATACATTCAAATCCTCAAAATGAGCCCATGCAATGATCTTGCCTGACACCTTTAAGTGTTTCTTGACTTTGTACAGCTTGGTGTAGACATTTGGCTTTGGCGCAATGTGCATGGCTCGAATCTCAGCAAAACATGCCACCTATTCAGCCTTTTTGATGTTGACATCTGCGTCTGAGGCTTGGGCTTGATCTTTCTTCTTCTTCGACTCCTCCTCTATCTTATCCAGTGTTTCAAATGTATCACTAACAAGGGAGTCACCCAGATTGGGGACTACATTTCCTCATGTCAGCATACTCTAGATAATGTTGTGCAGTGACGTCTTCAATCTCGATTTCATCCACATCGTTAAGCTCATCGTCACTATCCATGTCCACAGTAGGAGCATCCTTCACAATCTCATCGGGATTCAGGCGGAACATCTTAGCCAGTTGCTCATCAGTAAGGTCGTGAATATTTCTCCTTCTTCAGGAGTGTAACTCATAGACCTCCTGACGATCCCTTGCAGATCAAGTATCATTGTGAGTTAAGACTTGATATGCTGAAGGGGAGCAACATCGTACTCATCTTGCTAAGATGTATGATCTGCTTGATTTAAAACACTGAACACATCATGCATCAGTAAATAATCAAGACATTAAACATTAAATATATATACATTAACACTCAAACACATAAGTTTTAATACAGTATTCAAATTACAAATGATCTAAATTACACAAAACTCTATGCGTTACTTTTGTCTTGGATCATGTGTTCTTCTACTGTCGAGGGTGATGTCGAGGCACCTAGATCTTAAGTCTTTTTGGTCCGCCTCTCATTAGCTTCTGTGGACCCGAAGCAGATGACTCTCCTCCTCCTTCAGAGTCTCCTCCATCCTCATCATCACCTTCATCATCACCATCATCACTATCATCATCATCACTATCATCACCATCATCTCCATCTCTCTTTGAACTTTAAAGGCTCATCCTTTATGCCCTTAAGTTTGAGAAGGATGGTCCTCTTAGCATCCTACAACTCCTCAATCTTCTTAGTAGATAAGACGTTTTGCTCCTTGAGTTGGGAAATCTCTGACTCTGAGCAGCCATTTGCAGGCCTGCTCCTCAATCTGATGCGCCTGCTGAGATATCAGTTGTGATTGTGTAGCTGTAAGCTCCATTAACTGTCACAGCTGAGCAGCCTTCTTGTCATCAGCTACTAACAGCTTCACACCATACGGTTAATGTTGAAAGCTGTTCTCTACCCCACTGGAAGATAGAGATGATCCTGATGGAAAGGAGGGTAGGATGAAGGTCCGCTTGGTGGCTAGAGGTGGTGGTGGTAGCAGTGGGTATATGGGAGGGGGTGGTGGTAGCAGTTGGGTATATGGGAGGTGGTATGGTGTGGGTGGTGATGGGTAGCTGAAGTGGTGGTGGATGTGATGTGGGGAAGTGGTGGAGGGCTGAGGTAGTGGCGGTGTGTGCGGTGGCAGTAGTGGTGACAGGTGGTATGGTGGCAGTGGTGATGGGGGGAGAGGTAGATGTAGTCGGTGGTGTGGTAGAGGTGTGGTTGTGGTGGTGGTGGTGATAAAGGTCATCCTCCTCTTCTTCGACATCATACCATAGGTTGAGCCATCCTTTTCCTCCTCTTGCCTTAGGAGGTGGATTCTCCCCCTAGGATGCTGCTGGGCTGACCTGGTGAGTAGTTGTGGTCAGGGCAGTCTCCCCAAATGTGCTAGGGCGTCCTCCAACCTCCCAAATGCCTCGGTCGGTGGCAACCACCTGCTGCCCACTGTCCCCGTGAGGGGCTCCTCATCACTCTCTTCCTCCTCATCGGGAGGACAGAAGTCCTGGTGGGAAACTGGTAGTGGTGGCATCTATATAAGTAGGGGATGGAGATGTAGTATGTGCAGGGCTGGCCCTAGAAACAGCGGGGCCAGAATTCCACCCGTGTCTCCGTCATCATCATCGGAGTCATCAGATGGAAGAGCAATCTGCTCAACATCTGAATCACTCTCCACGTGGCCCCACTTACACCTTCCCGGCCCACGTACTCCTCCCGGGCCAGATGCCCGATCAGTCTCTTACAGGGGTTTGACCTGCTTTCCCCTCTAGACCTTCATGCGGCCTAGTGTGGTGTCATCCATCACCTCTAGTGATACCGCATCATGGCTCTCCTTAGGCAGTGAGGGCAGTTTCTTATCAAAATCATCTGAAGAAACCTTGGGTACATGCAAAATCCCTCTTTACCTTTAGCCTCAAGATTCTCAATCAGGTATGAGAATATCATGCTGGAGAAGATGAAGGGGTGGTTCAGCACCAGTGCCACGTAGGCATTCTGAATCTGGTCTGAAAGATAATCAAAGCCACCCCTCCTCGAAGCTAAGCACTTAAGTATCACATGTGCTAAGTACTTGTATTGGGGACTCGGGTTGCTCTTGTTGAGCACACCTGCATTTATGTCCCCAGATTACTTAATCTTGAGGCAACACCCTCTCACTATCAGAGGGTGTAGTCTGGTCGGGTGATCTGCATCATCACCCACATCTAGTACTCGTCGAATATCAGCAGTTGTCACCTCTTATCCAGCCCAAATAGTACTCGGATTCTATAGGGCTCACGTGATCGATCAACCAATGCACCCTCCCAGAAGGCTTTTGTATAGACCTGTAGGGAGTGCATGGTGTAGATATGGCTCTGTAAATCTGTGACCTCTTCAGAAAAGCTATGATGCTATGAAATTCGATAGCATCCGAGTTGTGGCGTCCAGATGAGCACATAATTGTGCTTGGTGTTTATGGTCCACCTATCAGCCATCAATCTGTAGCACAAGGAGCATACAAGTTAGTTCATCGCAAAACAAAAACCATTTATTATGAACCTGTTTGAGATCAGTCTGGTTCAATCGTGCAATTTAACCATATGACTAGGTTCAATCGTTTGACTTAAGATGCGACTGGATACAATCGGGTGACTAATCATTCAATTGAGTTCAATCGGGTGACTAATCCTGCGATTGGTTCAGTCGGTCGACTGAGCTCATTCGTACCATTCATTCGGCCGACTGAGTCATTCGTCCAGCTCAGCCGGGCGATTGAAGTTCATCAGGGTGTCCAGTCGCATGACTCACTGTTTGTTCGATTGAAATTCAAAATTTAACCAATCTAAACATTAGACAACAGGTTTGGTTCAATAGACTTGCAATAACCCTACTAAGTATCTTATAGCTTTGATTTCAACATTTTACTTAGTTTTATTAGGTTATTATCCAACTTAAGTCACGGTTCTTGTTAGGGCCGAATAACATAATTTTGGAGTCAAATCGACTAAATTTTGGTTATATAGCACCGTATGTACTTTGTAAACATCAAAGATCATCAGAATATCAAAATATGAAGTCAAATTAGGTCAGGGGAAATTTTGGAAGAGTAATGGTATGTTGTGCGAATTTAGGGCGAATGAGGGGTGGTGAGTCTATGCGATCGATTATGGCCCTATTTATACTGACTCTGGTTCAATCGGGCGATTGGATCCATTTGCTTATTTCATTCGGGCGATTTGAACCCAGTCGGGCGATTTGAATCCAGTCGGGCGATTGGTTTTGTCGATCACTTTCAGTCGACCGACTAGGTTTCAATTGGGCGACTGACTCATTCGGACAATTCATTCGGGCAACTGGCTTATCTTGTAAGCCATTCGTGTGAATGGTTCATACTCATGCTTCATTCGGTTGTCTAGTGCATAAGTATGGTCCAATGGACGAACTGGTCCATACTCATGGTCCAGTCGTGCGAATGGATCATACTTATGGTTTGACTTTATGACCATTTGACATTAACCCATTTAACAGTTGATTAAACATTACGAGCATTTGATCATCTCAAACATGATCATCTTAACATTGAAAACCTTTTGATCACCTCAGTCGTGATCCTTTTAAGCAAAAGACGTTTTGTCACCTCAGATGTGACCCATTTAAGTGATGAATCCCAGATTGAATTCCATGACATAGTCCGACATATAACCTAAATTGACAAACTTAAACAAAAAAAACTATTAGAAATAAGGACAGAATTTTAGACATATTTTTGTGATTTTGTGTGAGGTGGAAATCCTAAGATTGAAATCTAACAGATTTATTTCTTGAATAGGCAGCTTCAAGTTATTTTGACCATAAGAGGAACGATTCATTATGGAATCATACAGGTAATCAAATCATTTAGGACGTGTTACCAAAATCATTTGATGCCAGATTCTTGTTTTCGTCGGGAGTCATTCGCAAATTAAGGAAATCTACTAGTACTATAAGACACACACATTGATTTGGACTTTCCATAATTGCAGCCATGATGATTGTCAGTATACTTGTCCTCTTAAATCCATACATAGACTTTTGACATAGACCGGTGATAGTTTACGGTTTAGTTATTTCAAAAAGCATTTGTGGATTCCACGCTTATATGGTAATCAACATTCCTCAGGATATTTTTGAGCGGTCTACGGGTATTTTGACAAGAACAAGCAATTCTTAGAGCTTTCAAAGAGAAGCCAAGCCTCAGGTCAGTGCCACCGCACAGCAGAGAGGCGGCAAACAACAATGAATCCTAGAATATATAGGTTATGCTTATCCTCAGGTCAGTGCCACCGCATAGCAGAGAGGCACATAACCTATCCTCTTGTTTGAGCAATTTATTTTGTTGCATAGATCGCACCAACAACATAGGTTATTAGTTTGATTGCTTTTTGCATTTTTCATCATCTGCTTTGCTCATATTTTGGTCATCCGCACACATTTGTGGCGTTTAGTTTGCTCGTCACCCCTTATTGGAACTCTCTTGATTGTGTTAACCAGAGATATGATGATAACCCACAGCTTGTTGAATAGCTTAGTTTGATCTTGAGATCACCAACCATGTCTACTTATCTATTGGTTGAATCTACCGACACATCATCTAATGCTCTTGCAACCCCTAGGTCTATTCTCCGTGTTAGCTTAGTAGTAGCTAGTTTTACTATCATTTTTCCTTTTATTTTTGTTTAGAATTCTCAGACTTATACTTTGACTTTCACATCTAATTCAATTTAAATCTTTTAAAGTCCCAAATGCTTTGTTCCTGTGTACTATCATTTTTCATAGTCGTTGAATCGATCTCTCGGATACGATCTTATTTCTATTAGCTTGCTTGTCCTCCTCTCTCATTTTTTTTAACCAACTTAACCTATTATCCCCCTAAAATTCTAAAACGGTAAGCGAGTTGCGTTTTTAGGATTTTAATAGGTGAAGAATGAAATCAATAATAAATTAAATAAAATAAACTAGAATAAGAGAAAATTAAAGAAAATTAAAGAAAATTAAAGAAAATGGACTTGACGTATCGGACTAGACCTGTTCATCGTCTGGAATTACATCACTTTTTTTCTAACGCCGTTGACCTCTAACAATATAGAAAAGTGGTTTATCAAAAGATTCTGTATAGAGGTCAGCACGTTGAAAATCCGTATTTTTTTAACAACATCGATTAGATTCTTTTCAAAACAATCACGTATAAAGTGATATTTAATGCCGATGTGTTTGGTCTTAGGATGTTGGACAGGATTTTTAGTAACGTAAGGCTATTGCAGCGAATTATCAAGAAATATAGGGGTGTTAGAAAATTTCAAACCGTAGTCCCGCATCTGCTGTTGAATCTAGATGATTTGGAGAACAGCAGCTTGCCGCAGCATCATATTCAGCTTCACAAGTTGACACCGCAACTGATGTTTGCTTGTTACACTACCACGTGACTAATCTTCACCCAAAGAATTAACAACCTGCTAAGGTGGATTTGTAGTTCATCTTGCAGCCGCCATAATCCGAATCACTGTACGCGGTAAGCTCGACGCCATCGTCATGAGGATACCACAATCCAAGTGTGGGTGTACCCTTCAGATAACGAAATATCCTTTTGACCCCAATAAGATGGTTAACTTTTGGTTTTGCCTGATATCTTAAACAAAGACATGTTGCATACATAATATCAGGTCTTGAGGCAGTGAGGTACATGAGGGATCCAATCATTCCTTGGTACATTGTGGCATCAACCAGATCACCATTATCGTCGGGTTCTACATCATGATTTGTAGCAAGTGGAGTCCCAACTGTGGAAGCATTCTCCATATCAAACCGACTGAGAATGTCACCTTGTTGGACCAAAGAACCAATGAGCCAAGATCAGAAAACCTCTAAGTCCCACATGGTATCACAACAACTGCTGAAAGCTTCATCAGCAGTTTGACAAGTGCTGAAGACTTCAACAACTGAAGATCAAGTGCTGAAGACTTCAACAGCTGAAGAACTAAAGTGCTAAAGTACAACAGCTGAAGAACACAAGTACTGAAGCCGAACAGCTGAGAACACAAGTACTAAAGCTGAACAGCTGAAGAACCAAGTGCTGAAGCTGAAAGACCAAAGTACTGAAGTACAACAGCTGAAGAGTTTACAAGTGCTGAAGATCAACAACTGATGTACAAGTCTGAAGACAAAGACTGAAGACATCAGCTGATGATATCTACTGAAGTCATCAGCTGATGAAACATCTAAAGTTCAAGTCTGAGACCAACTACTAAAGTTTCAGTAGTTGGTCACAACAGCTAAAGAGTACTTCTTCAGTAGTTGTGATATCAGTAGTTTTATATTTTTACTTTCAGTAGTTTTGTGAAACGACTGAAGAGCTTGTTCTTCAGTCATTGTAGTTAGTAGTTTTATGTTTTTCAGTAGTTATAACAACTGATAACACTTAGCATTTTTGTAAGGAGATGTCAGTTGTTTTGACATCTTCAGTAGTTGTGTTCAGTTGTAATAAATCTGTTAGATGTCACTATCAAGTGACATCAGCAGACGTCACATCTCTTATATAAGAGGTGTCGACCTAGTTGTAATTGTGACATTCTGTTACCACGAAAGCGAATATTGAATGAAATATATTTGCAGAAATTCTCTCTATAACCGTCTTTGTTCTTCATGAATATCGTTTGTTCTTGTGAATCGACTAATTCATTGTTTGAATTCCGCTGCTATACTTCAATCAATCAACATAGATCACTGATCCTAACAAGTGGTATCAGAGCAGGTTAATCATGATCGATCTAACAATTGATCATTGAAACTGCTAATTGATATCTGTGTTTGATTGAATTAGCGTATTCGCAAGAACTGTTTATAGATTATTCAATTTCTGTCGCTTTCGTTCATTTATTTTGAGATCTTCTGGTTCAATTGGTTGTTACGTTTTTGTTCAAATCTGTTTTAGCTTACCGAATTTGATTGAATCTGAGATGACGACTCCTTCTAATGATCCTCACAATACCGGTTCCTCAACCAAGCCTCCGATGCTGGTTAGGACCGAGTATAACATATGGCAACGAAGAATGCTTCATCACCTGTCTGTTAACAGTTCAGGTTGTTGGACATCTGTGGTACATGGACCACATAAGCCTATGTGAACAATCTGGAAACCAATCAAATGGTTCTGAAGAAGAGGAACAATACTCTGACGAAGATCGGAAACTGTTTGAGATTGATGCTAAAGCCCATGGAATTCTGGCCACGGCACTACCTAATGAAATCTATTCAGGGCTTATGCATCATGAAACTACTCATGATCTCTGGAATGCCTTGAAGGAACAATTCCGTGGCACAGATGAGGTCTTAGCAACCAATAGAGAGATCCTTGCCCAACAATATGAGACATTTTCTCATAGGAAGGGTGAGACACTGACTCAACAGTTTGAGCGTTTTTCCTGCTTGATCTCTGAGCTGAAAATGGTGAAACAGGAATACACCAATAGCCAGTGAACAACAGATTCCTCAGATCACTGCCTGAGAGATGGACACATACACTATTGTCCTACGCTCCAGTGCAAATCTGGAAGGCCTATCTCTCACCCAACTTCATGGGAAACAGCTTACATTTGAAAGAGAGATAGAGCAGAAGAGGAAATTGTCCTCATCAGGAAAGCTCACTGATGACTTTGTACCAGGGAATACTTCCTTGGTTGGTCATGAGTCAGAATATGCTGCATCTGAAAGCATTATGATGAGCATATAGATTTCTCTTCAAATAGTTCTGATCATGCATTTGTTGGTATTGAGAGTCATTCTGGCAGTAATAGTGACAATTTATGCTTCATCATGGATGATCTGAAAGGAATACTGATGATGATCTGGAAGAGATGGATATTCTGCAAATGGCATTGATTAATATCAGATCTCAGAAGTTCTATAAGAGAACTGGCAGGAAATTTCCTGGACTCTCTGGCAAAACCAAAGTTGGTTTTGACAAGAGTAAGTTGAGGTGTCACAAATGCCAAAGGCTGGGACACTTTGCAAGAGAGTGTAGATCAACTGGATCTAACTCTTCTGCACCCTTTGTGACTTTTCCTAGTACTAGTCCACAAAACAGAGGGCACCTCCTGCTGGTTCTGGTCATTATTCACATCCTAGATCTCCTGCATACTTTGTTCCCCAGGGTCAAATGTCATATCCTTATCCCTGCAATTATGTGCCTCAACCAAATCCTGTTCAAGCTCCAATTGCATAACAACCACAAGCATTGCCTGAACCACAGCCTTCCCATCTCATCAACAACTCAACCTCAACAACACAACTTCTTCACCCCAGAGTTGTTGACTGGAGCAGTTTACCAGATGATTTGTCTGGTCATGAACAACTGTTCTCAGGTGCTGGTCAACATGGTGGTGAAAGTCCATTTGGAAATCTAGCTCTTATGGCTTTGGATTCTGCTGATACTTCATCCTCTAATGCCTCTACACCAAAGGTATCACAGGTATCCTCTGAGGCAAAAGCCAATTATGTTCAGAAACATGCATAGCATTTTGCATCTATTAGAGAAGCAAATGTAGCTTTAATCAACAAGAACATTGAGCTAGAACAAATAATACCAAAAGCAAAGCTGAATTTGAGTCTGTGCTTAATGATAAAAATGATGAGATTTACAAACTGAAATGCAAATAACTGATGATAAGGCTAGGGAAGAGATACTTCTAGAGAAGTATAAAGATCTCAAAGAAACCCTTGCAGTTACCCAGGTAAGTGTGATAGATGGTACAATCATGCAAAGGTTTTGAAATGCTTCTTAGTAAGCAATCTGCTTCTAATGTGAAGTTTGGCATTGGTTACAATCACACTGCTCCACCTACAGATTTTACTCCAAGAGCAGAGGTAGAATCTGATGGTGAGAGTAATAACCAATCCATCTCATCATGTGATCTACTTTCTGATACAGCACAATCAGATGTAGAAGTCAGCATCAAGCCCTCTCAGAACCTATCAGCTGATGTTGATGGTTCAATGCTGACACTCACATGATCAATGAGTTGATCAACTCAGGAGTTAATTCTGAAAGTCGAAAGACTGAAGAGGCAGGATTTAACACCTGAAGTTCAAACTCCAACTACTGCCAGTACTGAAGAGAAGAAAACTGTCAGTAGAAAGAGTTTGAAGACTACTAAAGAGGCAGTCAAGAAAGCAAACAATGCTTCCAAAGCACTGAAGAACAAGTCTTCAGTTGCTTCACCCTCTTTAGTTGATGATCAACCTAAGATGAAGAAGAAACCATGTGAAGTATGTGGTTTGTTCAATCATCTTACAGATGATTGCTGGTACAAAAGAGGTTCCAAACTCAAACAAAAAGAAATTAAAGAGAAAATGGTAAAAATGAAAAAATGAGTTTGAGACCACATTGTATCAGCAACATCAAATCCTGTAACCCTTAAGTCCTCAAAGAAATCCAAAAAGGAAGGGGTTAAACAGTGACAGCTGCTAGTGCTCAAAGAAGAAGGTGCAACATAGGAACTTATCAAACTCCACTGGCAATGTGTCTGATGAGCTGAAAGCTTTATCACAAAATCAGACACAGCTGGTTATGATGGTTCAACATCTGTTGGGTAGAGTTAACCAACTAGATGCTCCTATGTTGAAACCATAGAAAAGGAGATCCAAGCCAAAGGATTCCTCTTCTTCACCATTCTTCTTCCTCTCAAGCTGTTGTTTCTAATAAACCTGTTAGTTTACCATCTGTTGATGAGACCAGGCCCAAAACCAAAAAGGTTTGGGTCTCAAAACTAACTGATTTTTATTATTGCAGGGTTCTCCAACATGCCAAAGTAGCATCTGGTATGTAGACATGGGGGATCTATGCATATGACTGGGAACACTCTCTTCTTCATGACTACTCTCAAGGAAAAGAAGGTTTTGTTTCTTTTGGCAATGATGCTAGAGGTTACATCATTGAAATGGATTTGTCTCCAATGGAGAAATCAAGTTTGATGATGTTAATCATGTGGAAAATCTCAAGTACAATCCTTGAGTGTCAGTCAAATGTGTGATAAAGGCCATGTTGCTCTTTTCACCGAGGTCAGAACTGTAGGATTCTGTCATCCAAAGTTTGCATTGATTGACAGGTGTTGGATGATCACACTCTCCTGAGAGCCAACAGGACAGGAAGAGTGTATGCCTTAGATCTTTCCAAGAAAATAGATCTCCGAGGCAATCCTTGCCTATTTTCCAAGCCTCTTCTCAAGAATCTAAACTGTGGCACAGAAGGCTGGGTCATGTTAATTTCAAAAACATGAATCAGCTTATCCACAATAGTTTAGTCAGAGGCTTACCAATAAAGGAGTTCCACTGTGATGAAACCTGCACTGCTTGTTTAAAAGGAAAACAGCACAAAGTCTCATTCCTCCTATTGAAGAGCCTATGTCCACTGCCTGCTTGCAATTACTGCATATGGATCTATTTGGTCCTGTGAGAGTGATGAGCATGGCAAAGAAGAAATACTGTCTGGTAATTGTGGATGATTACTCCAGATTTGTATGGACTTTCTTTCTACATTCAAAGGATGAGGTTGCTCAGAAGGTTATTAACTTTGTGTTGTATATTGAGAAGCAGTATTCCCTTCCAGTCAAGTGTATCAGGAGTGATAATGGAACTGAATTCAGAAACCATACACTTGATGACTTCTATCTTTCAAAGGGAATCAAAAGGCAGTTTAGCATCCCAAGGACTCCAGAACAAAATGGAGTAGTGGAGAGAAAGAACAGGACCCTTATTGAAGCTGCAAGGTCTATGCTGGCTGACTCTGGTTTGCCACTGACCTTTTGGGCTGAAGCTGTTAACACACTTGCTATGTGCAAATAGAGTTTTAGTAAATCAGAGGTTGATGAAGACTCCATATGAAGTTCTCCATCACTTGGCTCCTCTAATTTCATTTTTCAAAGCATTTGGGTGTCCCTGTTTTATTCTCAACACAAGGATCAACTCCATAAATTTGATCCTAAGGTGGATGCAAGGTATTTTGTTAGTTATTCATCTACTTGCAAGGCATACAGAGTCTTCAACTGCAGAACAAAGATAGTTGAAGAGACTTTGCATGTGAAGTTTAATGAATCTCCTTTGGACAAGATTCCACAAAACCCTGTGGAGTTGTTTGATTTGGACATACTGCAATATGTTCCTTATCAACCTCCAGCTGTTGCAGATCCTGTGGCTAAATCATCTTCTGCAGCATGTCTTCCACCTGGTGGTATTGATGATGATGATGATGATAATATCAATACTCACCTATTCAAGTTTAGTCACCAACTGCCTGTGTCTGCTAAACTTGATGTTCCTGTAGCTTCAGCAGTTCCATCCACAACAAATGCTGATGAGATCTCTGTTTCCTCTACATCTTTTGAGTTACCATCTAATTCTTGGTTTCAAGAGTCTACATCAACATTGCTGCTGCTGAAGGTTCTACAAACACTTGCACAGATCTCATTGTTTATCAAGAACTGAAGAATCACTCCATGTCTCAGATTATTGGTGATATCAATGCTGGTTGTTTCAACCAGAAGTCAATTGTCTAACTTCTGCTTCTATGCTCTCTTCATCAGTCAGCTAGAGCCAAAGAACTACCATGTTGCTTTGAGAGACAATGGATGGGTTGAAGCTATGCAGCTTGAGCTACTTCAGTTCAAGAAACGGCAGTGTGGGAACTTGTTCCTCTTCCCCCAGGTAAGTGTGCAATAGGCACTAAATGGGTGTTTAGGAATAAAACTGATGAAAATGGGCTTATTGTTAAGAACAAGGCTAGACTGGTTGTACAGGGTTTTCACAAGAAGAAGGTATTGACTATGATGAAACCTTTGCCCCTATAGCCAGACTAGAGGCAATCAGATTGTTCTTAGCCTATGCTGCATTCCACAATCTTAAAGTTTTTCAAATGGATGTCAAAAGTGCATTTTTATATGGTAAAATAAAGGAAGAATTTATGTGTGTCAACCACCAGGATTTGAGGATAATAAACATCCTGAATGGATGTATAAACTTGATAAGGCTCTTTATGGGTTGAAACAAGCTCCTAGAGCCTGGTATGAGACACTCTCTACTTTTCTTCTTAAGAATAATTTCACTAGAGGCTCCATTGATAAAACTTTGTTATTAAGAAGGTGGATCAGCATAAGCTACTTGTTCAGATTTATGTTGATGATATTATTTTGCATCCTCTGATGTCCCCAGTTATGTGATGATTTTACAACATTAATGAAAAAGAGTTTGAAATGAGTGCAATGGGAGAATTACAGTTCTTTCTAGGCTTGCAAATCAAACAAAAGGCTGATGGAACTTTTATTCATCAGTCAAAATACAAAATCTTTTAAATAAGTTTGATTTACAAAACTGTAAGCCCTGTTCTACTCCCATGTGCAACACCACACAACTGATGCTGATCAGAAAGGTAAAGCTGTTGATGAAACGCTTTACAGATGTATGATTGGGTCCTTGATGTATTTAACAGCTTCTAGACCATATTTATGTTTGCTACATGTGTTTGTGCTAGATTTCAGGCTGCTCCTAAAGAGTCTCATTTGATTGCAGTCAAGATAATCTTTAGATATTTGCAAGGTACACAATCTCTGGGTTTATGGTATTCCCTGGACACTCTTGCAAATTAGTTGCTTTTTCAGATAGTGACTATGCAGGGTGCAAGTTAACTAGAAAGTCAACTTCTGGTGGTTGTCAATTCCTAGACAACTGTTTGATTTCTTGGCAGAGTAAGAAACAAACATCTGTTGCTACATCAACTGCTGAGGAGCCGAGTACATTGCTGCTGCAAGTTGTACCTCTCAGGTACTCTGGCTTCAGAATCAACTTCTGGATTATGGCATTACAGAGACTAAGACTCCATTGTTAATGGATAGTGCTTCAGCTCCGTGTATTGTCAAAAATCCAGTCCAACTCTAGGACCAAACATATAGAGATCGGACATCATTTTATTCGGGATTGCTTTGAAAAAGGTCTGATTGATCCTAAGTTTGTGCCTAGTGCTGATGAGCTTGCAGATATTTTTACTAAGCCTTTGGATAGTTCTACTTTCGAAAACCTTGGTTAAGGCTTGGTATGCTGCAGCTAGAATAAGTGACAACTACTGATGATTTCAGTAGTATTACTGGTGATCATTGGTACCCATGTCACATATAAGTACTGATGAGTCCTTTCACCTTCAGTAGTTTTTATAACTACTGATGGCTAAATGCCTCACAAGTACTGAGTACTTTATCTGTTCCAAACTACTGATGTAGTTACAACTACTGATGTAGTTACAACTACTGAAATCAGTACAAACAGATAAGTACTGACGTCCTATGAAACACCTGAAAAGCAGATGCAAGTCTGAATGATAAGTGTTGAGGACAGTATGAAACAGCTGAAAGGCTATGAATTGACGAAAACTACTGAAGAGAACTTTCTCTTTAGTTGTTTCAACAACTGCTGTTTCATTCTAAACAACTGAAGCAAAACCATGTCTTCAGTAGTTTTATAACTACTGATGACTATACCAAGTCTTCAACTGTTTACAACAACTGATGACAAAACCACTGTCTTCAGTAATTTCAACACTACACTGATGACAAACACCAAGTCCTCAGTTGTTTCATCATCTGAAGTCAAAACCACGGCCTTCAGTAGTTTTCTAACTACTGATGCCTAACACCACCACGACTTCAGTTGTTTCAACGTCTGAAAGGATATACCATGTCAACAGTCGTTTTAAACTACTGATGACTAACACCAAATCCTTCAGTCGTTTTCTAACCCTACCCGTACCCTATAAGTATCCCTGACCTAATCCTTCAAAGCTTCATCTTCTTCAAACCTAACGTTCCCTCCAAACTTCTCTCTTCTAAATGGCGTCCATGCAAATAAACCGCGACACAACTGTGTAGCTACCTTACTAAATCACCTGTTTGGGCTAAGTTCGATACTGCTATCGATCTTAGTTCTCCCCAATACAACGGAATTCTTCTCAATCCCATTCTACATGCCGAATCCCTCCAACAGTTTGGATGAACTTACCATCACCACTGGGGAGAACAACACAACATCTCTCCGTCGGTCGTCAACCACAAAGAAGTTGCATCACTCCCGAAATACTCGCCAAACTCTATCTGGATGATGCCATTTCTCTTGCTGGATATCCAGGGCACAACTGATCTATCCTTTGCCCTCATGGATATCAGGGCAATCTTATGCCTCCACTATATGAAGAAACATTTCCATACGCTGAACGCCTAATTTTTCACATGGTGAATGTAGTTTGGCTCCTAAGACTTCTCTTGGAATCAAATTGATGGGTTTGCTAGAACACAAAATCCATGTTTAACCTTTTAAACATTCTGAAAAACGCAGCGGAAAATGGCTTTTAAAACGATTTTTAAAGCTGAAAATCTTATCTTCTATATGTTCATATGTTATGAAAAACAAACCCAAATCATGAGGATCATTCTTATGAATAGACAAGCTATGTCAATACATAAACGTACATAAAATCACAGCTTGAACAAGCTGTGACAACTACCTTGTTCCAGCACCAAATGTCGACCAAAATGGGATGTTTGATGCTTGTTCTTTTGGCCAAGACTTCAAGGAGGAGTCCTCAAGTGCTTATACCCAAAGCCTTGTGAAGCATACACAACTCTTGCTAGGGAGATCACCAAATCAAGACCAAAAACTCTTCAAAAGCTGCTGCCCTGCCAGCCGAGACCAAGAGGAGGTTTTGAGAGTTTTTTGTCTTTCAAAGTTGCATGTAATGTGTGTGGTCTATCAGATTTTTGAGTCCAAGACTCAATTAAATGTGTGTTGTGGTCAAAACTTGTTTGGTCCCATAGGATGAGAGGGGAGGGGCGGCCAAAAGGGGTTTAAAACCCTTTTCCCTCTCAAAACTATCACACATTAAAATGTCACATATACTAGACATACAATTAATTGTATGTACAAGATATATAAATATAATTACATACTTATACAATTAACCATTTAATTTATAAGCTGTAATTTCTCACTTATATTTGGTGTCATCTAACTAATTTAAACAACACATCAAATAATATTGTTGAACAAAATATCCTAATAAGTTGTTCCCACTTACATGCAACTTATTTAGAAAACCCATTTTCTAAATTGGTGTAAATATTTAATTGCATGATCACATCATCAATTAAATATTTAATTGGTGTTTGCCAAGCTTGTTGTTGGGTATAACCCGACTTGGATCATAACGTACTAACCACATCAATATTCTAAGTGTCTTGGGCACACAGAATCCAACAATCTCCCACTTGCCCAAGATTCATAGAAGATTGATGCAAGCAGTAAATACCACCTAACAACGGTTCACTACCCTAATACGCATGACTTGTAGCCATTCAATAACATCATCCCTTTCAAGTACCCTACTTGAAATGATTTAGGTGAATCAATCATCTATCCTTTTGTTTCAGATGTCATGTCAAATCCAAGAACACAGAATGATCATTTCTTGTTGATGTAACTTATCAGGCCTTAGACATCTAACTCTCAACGAATAAGAGGAACAAATTCCATCTTGACTACATATGTTTCTCACAGACACCTCATGTCATACCTGAATATACCCTTATGTACTGTCCACTATTTCAGAACAGTGAAGAAGAAGCTCAAGGTATAATACTTGGTGAATATCAAAACCAATATGTATCTCAGGTCGGAGGATACCAATGATATTCGCCTTTACTCAAAATTACTTATGATCAATCAATAAGATTCCATGTAGTAAAATTTGAGATGCGGGTTAGTCCAATATTTGTATCCCACAAATATCTATGAACCTTGGTAGCAACCCATTGCTCTATATTCATCCTTATGAATATCAACCAATCCAAGTTCATAATAGTCTTACCTTCAAACTTGTTCCCACAAGTGTGAACGACTACGGACATTTAGAGTAAACATTTTACTCATGGATTAAACATGCTAAATTGGAATATTATTTGAAACATTATAACCAAATAATTTTATTCAAATAATAGAAAGTTCCACATATCCAAATACAAAATTTATAGATCAAATCCAATCACTAGAATATCGAAGTCCCATGGCACAAGTATGACATTCATGCTTTGCCTTTTCAAGGAGCTTCGTGAGAGGATCCGCAACGTTTTGATCCGTGTGAACTTTGCGAATACATATCTTTCCCTTTTCAACTTCATCTCGTATGTAGTTGAATCTCCGCTCAATATGCCTAGTCTTTTGATGAGCACGGGGTTCCTTGATTTGTGCAATCGCACCCTCGTTATCACAAAAGATCTCTAGGGGGTCCTGAATGGAGGGGACAACCCCTAGATCGGCAATGAATTTCTTTAACCATGCAGCTTCTTGAGCTGCCAATGAGGCGGCGACATATTCTGATTCTGTAGTTGATAGAGCCACCACATCCTGCTTGGAGCTCTTCCAAGAGACCGCTCCTCCATTCAGAATGAAAATGTATCCCGATTGTGACCGTGAATCATCACGATCGGTTTGGAAACTCGCATCCGTGTAACCTTTTACAACGAGTTCCTCGTCACCAGATCCATAGATCAGGAACATATCTCTTGTCCTCCTTAGGTACTTAAGTATGTTCTTAACAGCCATCCAATGACTGTTTCCAGGATTCTGCTGGTAACGGCTTGTCATGCTTAAGGCGCATGACACGTCCGGTCGAGTGCATATCATTGCATACATGATGGATCCTATAGCAGATGCGTATGGGATTGCCTTCATTTTATCTTGCTCTTCCTTTGAGCTTGGACATTGAGTCGTACTCAATATCGTTCCTCTTTGAATAGGTACGGTACCTTTCTTAGAATTCTCCATCTTGAACCTCTTCAAGATTTTATCAATATATGCACTTTGATTCAAACCAATCAACCGCCTTGATCTATCCCTATAGATCTTTATTCCCAGAATATAGGCGGCTTCACCAAGATCCTTAATGGAAAAACAACTTCCAAGCCAGTTTTTTAACACTTCTTCACCTTCCAGGTCGGAATGTCATTTCCAAATAGCAGTATGTCATCAACATACAACTACTAGGAAAGTTATTGTGCTCCCACTAGCCTTCTTATACACACAGCCTCATCAGCGTTTTTGATGAAACCAAATTTCTTTACTTCCTCATCAAAACGGTGATTCCAGCTTCTCGATGCTTGTTTCAATCCATAGATTGATTTCTTTAACTTGCATACTTTATTAGGATGTATTGGATCGACAAAACCTTCAGGCTGAACCATATAGACATCTTCCTCAAGGTATCCATTTAGGAAAGCGGTTTTGACATCCATTTGCCAAATCTCATAATCATAATGAGCAGCTATGGCAAACAATATCCTTATAGACTTTAGCATCGCAACAGGTGAGAAAGTTTCATCATAATCAACCCCTTGAGTTTGAGTGAAACCCTTTGCTACAAGTCTAGCTTTATAAGTATCCAAGTTTCCATGCATATCGGTTTTCTTCTTGAAAACCCACTTACTTCCAACTATCTTGGAGTTAAGAGGTGGTACAACCAAGTCCCATACTTGATTGTCATACATGGATTGCATCTCAACGTTCATGGCTTCAAGCCATTTGTCACAATCCGTGTTGGACATTGCATCATGGTATGTGGTTGGTTCATCAGAATCTATCACATAGCATCCATCCATGAAAAATCCATATCTTTCTGGTGGATTACTAGTTCTACCACTTCTGCGAACGTGTTGTGTGTATTGATCAACCACTTGATCATCCTCAACATCCTCATGTTGAGTGCTAGTTTCAACCAAACGTGCATCGGGCTGTGGTTCTTGATCTTCCTCAAGATCCACTGTTCTACTGCTAGCTCCTTCCATAAGAACTTTGCTTCTAAGAACTCACCCTTTCTGGCAACAAACACCTTTTGTTCCATTGGATCATAGAAATAATATCCCATAGAATCTCTAGGATATCCAATAAAGATACACTTGGTGGATCGGACATCCAATTTGTTTGGGGGGAGTCTTAACATAAGCCTCACATCCCCAAACCCTTAAGTACGATAGGGATGGAACTCTTCCATGCCATATCTCAAAAGGTGTCCTTTCCACCTTTTTGGTTGGGGCCATGTTTAGAATACGGGCCGCGGAGAGCAAAGCGAAACCCCAAAATGATAGAGGTAATGAGCTTCTAGCCATCATAGATCGGACCATATCCAATAAGGTTCGATTCCTCCTCTCAGACACACCATTATGTTGTGGTGTTCCAGTGGAGTGAGCTGTGAGACAATCCCACAACTCCTAAGATGATCTTGAAAAGCTTCACTTAGGTATTCACCTCCTCTATCGGTACGGAGAACTTTAATTGACTTGTTGAGTTGATTTTCTACTTCATTCTTGAAGATTTTGAACATTTCAAAAGCTTCATCTTTGTGCCTTAATAAGTACACATACCCATAGCGACTATAATCGTCGGTAAAGGTAATGAAGTATCTTTCACCATTCCTAGTCATTGGCTTAAAAGGACCATATACATCCGAATGTATGATTCCTAATAATCCTTTGCCCTTTCGGTAGTCCCACTAAAAGGTGCCTTAGTCATCTTACCTTGTAAACAAGATTCACAAACATCAAATGAATCATATTCATTTGTTTTTAAAAGACCATTCTTTTGAAGTGTTTGTAAAGTTTCTTGTTTATATGCCAAGACGACAATGCCAAAGATAGGTATCACTTAAGTCCAACTTGAGTTTCTTGGTGTTAGTTTGGTACAATGAACTATTTAAAGTATTTTCATGAACCAATTCATAAATACCATTAATGGGAATAGCTTTAAAATAGAACATTCCATTAAAAGAAACATGGATATTTTCCTCAACGAATGATAATACATATCCAAATTGTTTTAACAGGGCTACAGAGATAATATTCCTAGTCAAACTAGGAGCATACAAAACATTGTTCAAAATTACTTCCAAACCATTTGGAAGTTTCAAGATGTAGTCACCACGGGCTTCTACTTGAACTTTAGCCCCATTGCCCATGTAGAGGCTCACATCCCCTTTCTTGAAGTCACTACTTCTTTTGAACCCCTGCAACAAATTGCAAATGTGAGTTCCACATCCGGTATCTAATACCCATGTGTTAGAGGATATCATGTTTAAATCAATATGGATCATGTATATTGTACCTGAGGTCTGCCCGGCATCCCTCTCTTGCTTTCAACTCTTGGAGATGGACAGGACATTCCTTGCCCAATGTCCAATCTCCCCACACTTGAAGCATGGGTCATTAGTAGCAACCTTTTGCTCTTTCTCTTGTGGTTTGGGTGGCACCCTTGCCCCCTTTCCCTTTTCCCCAAGTAGGTCCCTTACCCTTGGCAACCTTTGCCTTAGGTGCGGGACGAGGCCTTTTATTGTTCCCACCTTCATTGATGGTGAGAACGGGTAAAACCCTTTTACCCATGGCCGCCTCGGCGTTTTGAGCATTGAGTGAAGTTCACCAATGCTTTTGTCCCATGCATTCATGTTGTAGTTCAACACGAATGTCTCGAACCTCTTGGTAAGGCCATTGAGGATCAAATCCGTGGCCAATTCCTTCGAGACGGGACAATTAAGCCTCTCGAGGCGGTCAATGTGACTTTTCATCTTAAGTACATAAGATGAAACAGATTGGTTGTCGTCCATACGACATGCATGGAGCGCTCGAACCGTTTCGAAGCGCTCAACCCTTGCTTGCTGTTGGAACGTTTCCTTCAGCTGGGTTATCATGTCATAAGCCCCGTGGTGTTCATACTCCTTTTGGAGATCCGGAGTCATGCTCGCTAGCATGAGACAAGACACTTGGACGGAGTCCTCAGTGTATTTCAGCCAATCATTAAAGGCCTCCTCATCATCCTCGCTAGGTTGATCGGGGACAGGGTCGTCTAAAACATACGATCGTCTCTCTTGCTTGAGAACAATTCTCAAGTTTCGATACCAATCGATGAAGTTGTTATGGTTTAGACGTTCCTTTTGGAGGATCGCTCGTAGGGATTGGTTGGACGCGGATGAGTTATCGGAATTATCATTATTAGAGGCCATCTACAAAATTTAACAAAGTTTTATTTAGTATTTTCGATATTGTAATTTTAATAACAATGTCTTACAAGACTTTTCATATTAAAATCTAGAACCCAATATTACATTAAATTGTGGTTAGGTGACCTTTATCCCACGTTTTAAATTAATAAGGTGGTCAACGTTTGACGATTGCAACCATTTGCAACTTCTAGAGGTATGGGATCGACTCTTGAACATCATATGTAAAGTCGGCATGAAAATCCCATCAACACCATTTGGAAACCACATTGTAGGTGATCCATTTAACATGGTTTGCAAATCAAGACATCCTACTTACACCCACGTGTGAGTTTGCCAAAACAAATGGTTAGGTGACCTTTATCCCATAAGTAAGGCATTCTCACCTCAAATCACAAGTTCCCTCAAAATGGTTGGGTGACCTTTATCCCACTAAGAGTTCCCAAGTGACTCAAGTGTTGTGTAAAAGGACGGTGTTGATCTCGTTTAAAATATTAGAGATTTCTTAATTCTAGTTTAGTAAATCCTATGTACTTGTATTTGCATGCTTTCAAATACAAGATACCTTATGGTTCTTTGATTAAAACCAATTTTAATCTTTAAAGTCATTAAACCATTTTAATTACTTTTATTAACTTTTAAGAACCAACAATTTTCAGCTTGTTAAGTTGTAATGAGTTTGTAATGAATATCCAAGTACTAACCAAACAATCAAACAACAAACAATCAAACAAGCATATATATATACAAACATGAGTGCATAACCATAGCTACTAAGTTGACAACACTTGTTTGCCATCACAAGTGTTGTCATAAGGTCTTTTCTAAGGTTGAAATCAACACTAAATCCAGGTCATCTTAGACCTCACTTGAACTTGCATCCATATGCTTCAAGTTCCATGTCTTTGATGTCCATCTTTGGGTCTTGAACTTGTGCATCTTCCTTTTACAAAATTGTATCCTAATACATTTTTCTAATAAAAGAAATGCACCTAATCTATTACAAACCCAAATGAATGAATAATTACAACCCCATTGAATGAAAGAATACAACCACACAAGCATCCAAAACATCACAAGGTCAAAGGCTAGGTTATGCACACTATCATCAAATGATCATAACATCAAAACATATAATGAAACCCTTTTAAAACCACCAAATTTCAGCCAACATAAACTGAAATTTTTGGTTTTAAACATTGTCTAAACAATCAACACATCAAAATATGTATCTTTCAAGATCTAATCACTAGCATGTGTGATACGATCTTGAAAGTTGGGGAATCATTCAACCAAACAATAACAGCCCAAAATCAGTCTATAACTAGTTTATAATCATGCTTTAAAACCATTTTAAAGACAAAACAAGCAAGTCATCCACATAACCGGCTCTTGATGCCATTGACGGGTTTGCTAGAACACAAAATCCATGTTTAACCTTTTAACATTCTGAAAAACGCAGCGGAAAAATGGCTTTTAAAACGATTTTTAAAGCTGAAAATCTTATCTTCTATATGTTCATATGTTATGAAAAACAAACCCAATCATGAGGATCATTCTTATGTGAATAGACAAGCTATGTCAATACATAAACGTACATAAAATCACAGCTTGAACAAGCTGTGACAACTACCTTGTTCCAGCACCAAATGTCGACCAAAATGGGATGTTTGATGCTTGTTCTTTTGGCCAAGACTTCAAGGAGGAGTCCTCAAGTGCTTATACCCAAGCCTTGTGAAGCATACACAACTCTTGCTAGGGAGAGATCACCAAATCAAGACAAGAAACTGCTTCAAAAGCTGCTGCCCAGCCGAGACCAAGAGGAGAGGTTTTGAGAGTTTTTTGTCTTTCAAAGATGCATGTAATGTGTGGTCTATCAGATTTTTGAGTCCAAGACTCAATTAAATGTGTGTTGATGGTCAAACTTGTTTGGTCCAATAGGATGAGAGGGGAGGGGCGGCCAAAAGGGGTTTAAAAACCCTTTTCCCTCTCAAACCATCACACATTAAAATGTCACTTATACTAGACATACAATTAATTGTATGTACAAGATATATAAATATAGTTACATACTTATACAATTAACCATTTAATTTATAAGCTGTAATTTCTCACTTATATTTGGTGTCATCTAACTAATTTAAACAACACATCAAATAATATTGTTGAACAAAATATCCTAATAAGTTGTTCCCACTTACATGCAACTTATTTAGAAAACCCATTTTCTAAATTGGTGTAAATATTTAATTGCATGATCACATCATCAATTAAATATTTAATTGGTGTTTGCCAAGCTTGTTGTTGGTATAACCCGACTTGGATCATAACGTACTAACCACATCAATATTCTAAGTGTCTTGGGCACACAGAATCCAACAACAAATGTCACAAAGTGGCAGCAGGTATGTATTCTAGTCTTGAGCAACAGCCGTTAAATTTTTCAGAAATAATATTTTCGGAGCTCAGATATTTCTAAAAAAACTAACTGCTAACCGTTGGATATTATATCCGCGTGTCTAATGGCCATCATTACAAACCAGCTTCAATCGAGGGACTTGTTGGCCTGGGAGTCCCTGCTACGATACGACTGTCTGCCTGAAGTATACTCCCGTCACAACTCTGACAACACACTCAAATTGGCTGCCAAGCTGCGCAAAAACCCACGCAGCTGGAACCCATAGTCACCACCTCCAAATCAAAATTCCCACCAAACCACCAAAAAGAAACCCAAACGGCTACTCAGAGAAATGAGTCCCCTGAGTGCCCCTGCAACACAAACGCAGGAGATATCCAGTGGTCAAACCCCCTAGTGGATATAAGGACTCTTCCAGCCATAGCCGCTCAGGATTCCTCTCAACAGGAGCCTGCAACAACCACACAAGGGGTACCCACACATCTGGGATCTTCCTCACTTGAGGGGATTGCCATTGAAGAGCACCATCCTCCCCAGGTGCACCTGCTTCTATCCCTTCACCCCATGCAACCGCCCCCCAAAGCCAACATTGATCGTTGCACAAGTGCTGACTCAATTGCACTCCTCACCCCCTCCCCAGATACCACTTACTACTGGGAACACCTCTACCATTGAGGGGGAGGACCACAGTGCAATTAAGAACCCACAGCATAGGGGTCTACCACTTCTATCTCCTGGTGTAGATAGGGAGATTAGAATATCTAGTGAGGCTGCCACCTCTTCTGCATCAGCACATGATAATACTGAGGCTGGTAACATTGCTAAGACCTCACTAGAGGCAATAGCTGATGATGGACATTGTCCTGAGGCTGGAAGTCCCCAGTACCACGACCAAGGGGCACATGCTACAACTGGTCTACATCCAGTGCATGTACATCCTGCTCCAAGCAGGAGGTCAGGTGATTCAGCTTCTGCTGATGATGACCTGGGCTTTTTCTACGATGTTCTTGCCCAGAACATAATCCTTGAGGAGGAAGTCAATAGGCTGCAAAACCTACTTGACCAACTCTCACAAGGAGAAAGACCATCTGCCTCCACCAACCCACAGATGGCACCTTCAGTTGAAGGTTCCCCAAACACTGAGCCACTCCCAACAACTCAGCCACCTGCCTCTGCTTCTGGCACTCTTTCTCAAGAACAGAACCCTCCTGAACAAATAGTTGATGTCCTTCACCATTCCCTCCCTCTCATCACACCCATATCACTGACATTGTGACTAAAGCCATTGATGAGAGGCTTTCCTCAACTTTACAACCATTGATTGATGCTACTGTGCAAAAGACACTTTCTGAGGTACAAACCCCTACCACCAATGCATCCAAAAAGGGGAGAGTACTGCAGTGAAAGAAAAGAAGAGAAAAGAACAGAGGATGAGAAGGCCCCAGAGCAAGCCCAGGAGTTGGGAAAAGAAAAGCAACACTGATCCCTATAAACGAAGAAAAGTGCTGATGATCAACCTACTACTGAAGAAAAATCCTTGGAAGAGCTGGTAAAAGATGCTAATGATACACACAGCCGATCCATGGATAAAATCATTGAGCAACTCTTCAGGCAAGGTTTTGATACAGCCACATTGGATAGTGAAATCAGGAGGTTGGAAGTGCAGAGATTCAAACCCGATGGGCTGGGTATAATGCACTTGAAAAGGAGAGATTGGAGATCATGATCCGCTTCATTGCCAAATACTTAGGAAGATCTTTGATGGAGATTCGCGCGTGGACCAGAGACAGTATTCTGGCTATAGCCACCAGAATCTGTCTGTCTGAGCAATTCCACAAGGGGATTATCATTGAAGCCCTTGATGAGGCTGGGGCTGGTAAAAGGTTTGAAATGGCAAGACTTACAAGGCTAAACTCACAACAAAGATGCTGGAACAACCTTCCCTTCCACCCACTCAAAAACAGCCTACCCCTCAAATCTCCAAACCAATCTCAAAAAGCCCAATCCACAACCACAATCACAACCCACAAAACCAACTCCCTTACCATCTAAACCAATAGCCGATGATGCACCTAAGAAGAAGAAGAGAAGGGTGTTGAGGCTAGAAGAAGAAGAAGAAGAGGATGATGTGGAAGAAGATAGGATGCCTCTGTCTGCAGTCCTACACTGGCGAAAGCCAAACCTATGCCCATCACTCCCACCTCACAGATGGATGTTGTGAGAGTAAAAATTGAAGAGAGGAGCAGCAAAAGCTTCACGATGATGAAATGCTGAAAAGCATTGACAAAACCTATGCTGCCTCCTCATCAATTATCAGCATGAAGAAAGAAGCTCTGAGATTGTACACTCTCGCCAACACATTTCAATATCAGAAGGAAAGGGTGAGAGTATGGCCTGATCCGAGGGTGGCTCACAGGATTGTAAAGAAAGACATTCCTTCGAGATACAAGGGTCAAGTCAAGAGGATCGTAGATGAAGAGATCACAGTGGCCCTGGTAGTATCACCCTGGGAGATTGTCGAAGATTTGAAGAAGGCCTACGAGACTAAACAACCACCCCAGAAGATGCTAGAGAACAGAATTATCAAAAAGGGGTTAGTCTACAAGAGGCTTGAGAACTTCAAACAGAATGAGCTTAGTCTGCTACTCGAAGGGAATCATCCTGATGAGTTTGCGTATAGACAAATTACACAGTTGAGCTCAAAAACGGCAAACAGGCCAAGTACATCTCAGAGCTGTATGGGCGAGAAGGATTATTTGATGGTGAAGCCGAGAACCTGACCATGGAAGAAGAAATCATGTTTCTCAAAGCCTACACCAGAGAATCCTACAGGCTCATACACGGGAAGTAGATCTCATGAATGGGATAACAATTCTGTGTCCAGTTCCCCAAAACAGAGTTCCCATTCATATCTTGCCAAACAAATATCAGAGACTTCTTCCAGGCCGGAGCATATATGGGTCATCTTCTCTACTGATCAAGAAGGAAAAAGGCCAACCTTTTGCCAACAATAAGTGGGATAATAAATAAATTAGAGGTTTTGGCTGCATTGGTTAAGGGGTGTTTGTTGGACCAAAAGAACCAATGAGCCAAGATCAGAAAACCTCTAAGTCCCACATGGTATCACAACAACTGCTGAAAGCTTCATCAGCTATTTGACAAGTGCTGAAGACTTCAACACTGAACAAGATCAAGTGCTGAAGACTTCAGCAGCTGAAGAACTAAAGTGCTGAAGTACAACAGCTAAAGAACACAAGTACTGAAGCCGAACAACTGAGAACACTAGTACTGAAGCTGAACAGCTGAAGAACACAA
Organism: Flaveria trinervia; assembly: GCA_025506515.1. NCBI lineage: Eukaryota > Viridiplantae > Streptophyta > Magnoliopsida > Asterales > Asteraceae > Flaveria > Flaveria trinervia. The sequence continues at coordinate 61,067,771 of CM046450.1, forward strand.
GTGCTGAAGCTGAAAGACCAAAGTACTGAAGTACAACAGCTGAAGAGTTACAAGTGCTGAAGATCAACAACTGATGTACAAAGTCTGAAGACAAAGACTGAAGACATCAACTGATGTACAGACGACTACTGAAGACATCGTGAGGTTCCGAAGACTCATAGGCATCAATGTCAGATGTTCGTGGACTTGCAGTAGTAGGAACCTATGCTCCTGAGTGACCTGATCATTGTCACGGATTCATCATCAGAGGAAGAGTCACTTACCTCGAGTGCTCCCCTGAGTTGGTAGGTGATTCACCTTGTGAGCCAGATGATGTAGATTCCTATGAAGGTGTGTTTAGAACATCATACATCATTTTGGCTGCTAACTCATCATCAAACATGGAGAGAGGGATGTTTAAGGACTTAAAGAATCCATCATAGTCGAAAAAGAAAGTGGGTCCTTATTCTGTATTTTGTTTCCTAGAAAGATGCCCTCTTGCTTCTCGCTAAACTTCCCATCCCGATTTTTCTTCAGCAACTGCATGGTGCTCCACACGGTTCCAGATACTCCAGATTTGGTTTACGTTGTTGAAGTAACTCGTAACACGTCTTGCGATGACGTTTTACTACCAGAACTCACTCATTAATGTGTAACAAGCATTGGTCACTGCCTCATTCCAAAATTGGATTGGTAGTTTTGAATCTGCTAGCATTGTGCGTGCTGTCTCTAATAAAGTGTGATTCTTTCTCTCAGCAACCCCGTTCATTTGAGGAGTGTAGGCGGAAGTGAACTGGTGCACAATTCCCTTTTCTTTGCAGAAAGCCTCCATCCATTGGTTCTTGAACTCGGTTCCGTTGTCTGAGCGTACTGGTCTTACCTTCAGCTTGTAGAGAGACTCTAGTGTAGTTACCAATTCTTTGAATGACTCAAATGTTTCTGATTTTGATTTTAGAAATATCACCAAGAGAATCTTGAGTAGTCGTCTGTAACTACATAGCAGTACAAGTTGCCTGCGATGCTTCTTGTACTGACTAGACCAAACATATCTATGTGGAGAAGCTCAAGAGGCAGTTCTATAGAATTAACTTTCTTTGCCTTATGAACTCTTTTGTCTGTTGCCTTTTTTGCAGGCGACACAAAAATCCGGGAGTTAGAAGTTCTTGACATTGACTCCTTGCACTAGATCATTTTGGGTCAAGTGGTTCATCTTCCGTGGATTGATGTGCCCCATTCTCCTATGCCAGGAGATAGAATCCTTCTCAGTAGCTTTTGACAAGAAGCACTAAACTTGATGATCCGTTGTGGAGCCTTCGATAGATCCAAGACATAAAGGTCATTATATCTTGAGGTTGACATTAATACTTGTTCCTCCGGAATCACATAGTCCTTTTTCAGGACATAGCACTTCTTATTCTCGAAAACTACTATAAATCCCTTGTCATATATTTGGGAAACAGAAAGCATGTTATTCTGGAGTTGTTGAACATAGTTTACCTTGTCGAACTTAACTTTCTGGTTCCCTAATTCTTCTTGAGCAGTGATGTATCCTCCTTTGTTTCCAGCAAAAGAAACACGACCTCATTTGATTTGTTTGATGTTTGATAGGAGTGCCCGTTTCCAGTCATGTGCCTTGATGCTCCGCTATCTACAATCCAAGTGTTTGTTCAGCACTATAGCGAACACCCTACACATTCAATTGAATAATTTAGTAAAGGTGAGGGACCCAAGCCTTAACCGGATTGGGTGTCCCAAAGGCATCACACATCATAAACTCTACCCTTGTCCATTAGAGGGTGAGGGAAGATCAACTGTCTTATTGTTCTCATTTCCAGACAAAGACTTTTCTTTCCATAAGCTAGCTTTGTGTAAGGCTGTTTGTAATAACAGACGACTGGCTGATAGGTTGAATTTTAGGTTCACTGACCTTTTTGTGGAGTCATGGAGCTTTTTTGGAAGAGCTTGCGTTAGTGTCATAAAGTTCAATCTTTTTCTTTGGTGACTGATATAAGGACAATAAGATGCTATGTGCCCATACTTTCCATATTTGTAGCATGATCTGCTTTCAACTTGATGATTTACCTGTTTCTGTGGAGAGGTATGTGACACATGAGTGACTTTACTCTGTTTGGGTTTCGACACTTCTTGTTTAGAAGTTTTCTCTTGTTTAAAAAAATTAGTTGTTTGGACATTGTTAACATCTTTTCCTTTTGTTTATTTGGACTTAGACATGAAGCACATGATGTGTTAATTTGTTTGGTATTTCTTGGTTCACAATAGACTTTGTTGAACCAGATTTTATTTTATCCTTTTCAAATTGTCCGTCCAAATAACACAAGGTATTTTACCTTTTGATTTTGAAGTGGTATCCTTTTGTTTAGTGATAGATTCATTTGGTTTACATATGGAATCTGGATCACTCACAAGAGGAGTGGACACCATATGATCCTTGATTGGGTTATTATTTATGGTTTACTTTTTGCATTCATCAAGGTCTCATGTGGTGGTGTGCCACTTTATATCCCAAACCCTCCCCATTGTTGCGCTCTCTCACTAAGTGTTGGACAATGTGAGAAGAACTTGTCCAACTATGCAGTTTTTGTTTTAAGGAGTTTACTTCTACTTCTAAAACTGCTTTTTGTTTCTTAGTGTCTTCTAGAGAGCTTAGATAGAACTTAAGTCATTAGCTTGATTAAAGGCTACAACTTCAGTTTCCCTACGTTGTTTATTCAAGAGTTTTATCTTTTCTTTATAGCTGCGCTCATTTTGTTTTAAGACTCTATTGCTTCAGTGCACAGTTGTAAGTCTTTTACTAAGTTATCATTATGGTCTAAGAACTAGAAAATTTCATATTAATGCTTTCCTAAATTTTATAATCAGAACAACCATGATTATTGAAAAGTTGAGTGGTGGTACTTACCTGAGAGGGTGAGGTTGAATTAGCCATTAAAGTAGTGTCTGACTTCTCTGGTTTTGGTGATTCTGTTCTTGTTGGACATGTCCCTTCTTAAGACTGGTGATCAACTACTGTTGCAGATTCTTTAACATTTGACATCGCGAGCTCTACTATATATCACCTTCACTTGCTGAGTCATCATCTGGATCCTCGACACTAGCAATGTTTGATTCTCCTGAAGACACAAACCAGAAGCTCCAATCTTGTCCTTTATCATTATGAGCTGTTAAGGCTTTAGGATCCTTGCTCAACGAAGTAGGGTTGTTTGTGGGCTTATCCTGACGAATGAAAGATGAGAATTGATTTCCATTTCCTGTCTTTTTAGGCTTCACACATTCACGTTTGAAGTGCCCCTTTTCCCCACAATTGAAGCAGGTAACTTTTGTCTTGTCAAAGCCAAAAGTTTGACCTTAGTGGCAATCAGATTATGTCCAATCTTCTTAACAAACTTCTTTGCTCTCCGAACAGTACTTGCTAAGGCCCACATGATGTCCATTCTTTCTAACTCTGTCTCATCTACCTGCTCGTAGTCCTCGTCTGCCAGATGATAGTTCCCAATTTTCCTAGCAACTAGCCCGTCATAGGAGTGGACAAAGCTGCTAAGAGATCCATGTGCTCCTTTCGTACCTGTACTGTCACATTCCCAAGATTGTCGGTCTTAAGTTTTGTAGCATTTGCTTTAGGAGCTATGTATTGGGTACCAGACGACCCTGGCGTGTCTGATCCTGAAGTAGTAGCTTGTGATGGACCAGCTGAACTCGACATGAACACCATTTGAAGTGGTGCTCCAGATTTTTGGCTTGTGGGGTTGATTTGTACAGTGCCGGATTCTGATCATATAAAGACTTTTGGCCCTGTACTTCATCCTCAACTCTTCCTCCTGCAATTTCAGAATGAAGTTGTTGATGTCTAACTTCGCTAGCATATCATTCTGTCTGAGGTTGGAGACAACGAACTCCACTTCTCGGGCAAACCATCTGCAAAGTTTGAAACTTTGTCTTCCATAGACGTAGTAACTCCATGATTGTGCAGCTCACTCATCTGATGGTAGAAATGATTAATGACATCGTCCAAGCTCTCCTTTCCCATTGACGAGAAGTTGTCAAAATCCTTCTTCAATGCTTTAGCCTTTAGAGCTTTCAACGGTGCATTTCCCTCATACCTCTTTTCCAATGCATCCCATAGCTTTTTAGCTTGCTTGTTCGCAGAAAATTAATGGAAGATGTCCTTAGAATTGACTGAGTCAGCAATGCATACACTTTCTTCTCTGCATTGTATTTTACCTTTTGTCAGTCAGTCATACCGCTTAAGGTGATTTTAACTCCATCTACACCTACAGGCATGCTATATCCTGTCTCTATCGTCTCCCACTGGTTGGGATCTACTCCATTTAAGTAAATCTCAAACCTTTGCTTCCTTGTGGATAATCATCTAACGTTATTAGCTTAGGGGGTTTGTTATGATTCCCACCTCATTTCTAGAAGGAATAAATTTTGAATCCTAGAATCCCTTCCTGCGATGAATGCTGAATATTGATCCTCCATTACTATCAACTTTAGACATTGAACAATCTGTTTAACTTGTGTGAATGAAGGTATGCAATTGAACACTTCGTGTGATTGAAAATGCGATTGACTCAGGCGTGCGAATGAGCAAATGCGGATGGCTCAATCATGCGAATGGACAAGTGCGAATGGGTAACTCAGTCGTACGAATAGATGTACGAATGAGTCCAATCGTGCGTATGAGGGATGGGTATGAATTCAGTCGTGCGATTTAGTCAATCGTGCGACTGAAGCTACTGAAACTTGAAAATTCGAAGGTTTAGGGTATTTTGACGCAAAAACACGAATTTTTCAAGAACCCTAATTGTCGTATGGTGGAAAGACGTTAACTTTATGATCTGGAGACGTCCGAGACAACGTTTGACACAAAAGATTGTGTTATTGCATGAAAAACCCACTTTTTATATCAAAATCAATTGAATCACACGTAAATCAAGAGCCTTTGCACTGATACCACTTGTTAGAGGACCGTGAACTGGACGAAGTACTAACTGGTCTATGTGTATACCAAATCAAATAGTGTGGAATCCTATTTGACTATCGATCCAATCAGTGAGAACATTAACCGATCAATATAAGATTAATCTAAACGTCAAGAACGAATAGCAATCGATCAAGAACGATCTATGAACTTGGACTGGCTTTCGGGACGTTTTGGACAGCTACAGTACGTGTATGAGTCGAATTCTTCAAAGTGTTCTGTTTTTCCACGAATTAAGTGGTATTTATAGGTTAGGGTTACCCATTCATGCGACTGAACCATTCACATGGTTCAATTGTGCAACTAAGTCACGCGGTTGATCCATTCGCATGACTGTGTGTTCAGTCGTGCGACTTAGTCAATCTCATGTCACACTTGTGCGACTGATCCAGTCTCCTGGTTCAGTCGTGCGACTGGTTCATTAGCATGAAGTTGTTCATGAGTATGGTCCATTAGTGTGGGCCATTCACATGAGAACTTCATATGACTAAGTTTGAATATACTACACACTCATTAATTGACTTAGATCTATTCAAACAACCACAAACCTATATAGATAGTTCAATAAGCGTTAATACACAATAATCAATGAAATATTAAACATTATAAGCATAAACCACACATTGTATTTCATTTAAACCATCTAGTTACATATATGTAAGACATGAAAGACTTTTTTACATTAAGCTTCTAAACTAGGTACATATGTATCTACATAGCCCAACGCGCTGCACCAAAGCCAAGTGCCTACACCAAGCTCTACAAAGTGAAGAAGCATCACAAGGTGTCAGGAAAGATTATCGTGTGGGCCTATTTTGAAGATCTAAATGTATATGCTGTAAAGAGGAGAAGGGAGTCGAGTACTTCAAATTCCCACATGATCTGAAGACTCTCCTGGTTTTGAGCTCAACCAGCTGGCTAAACTGAAGTTGTTATATGCTGACCCAAGAAAGATGTCAGGCTACTTTGAGGGTGCACTACAGAAAGAGTACCACACCAGGTGGGTCAACTTCAAACCTCAAGAACCGACGAGGTATATCAGATGGTCTGAAGTTGATGCCATTACTGGAAAGCCAAAAATAGTGTTGAAGTGGAGTCCTTCGCGCATGATGTCAAGAATCCCACTATGGGAAATGCCACAGGACTTCACTCCACACTTCAAGCGGTGGTACTATGACCGGAGAACAGGTTAGGCGGTCATAGTTCTGAACAGAGATGGAAATATGGAAACTATCAGGGTATTTGAGCCAATGTGGCTAACTAACTTGTCTTCTGACAATGTCTAAACTTTATACAAGTGGCCACTTTTCTATAACACGCAAGACATTGTACAAGCTCTCCAGTTCCAAAACGTGATAAGACTATGCCTTGCATTTGAAATACATGCAAAGTTACAAGGGAGGAGAAGTACAAGAAGTTTGAAGAGCTGATGAGAATGTTAGACAATAGAGTAAACTAGGTCCAAGGGGGAGTTTGTAGATAGATGTGTACCTAGTTTATGACCTTAGTGTAAAATGTCTTTCATGTCTTACATATATGTAACAGAATGGGTTTGAATGAAATATAATGTGTTTGTGATGCTTATAATGTATATATTTCATTGATTATTGTGTGTTAACGCATATTGAACTAACTCTAGAGGTTTGTGGTTGTTTACATAGTTCTTAGTCAATAATGATTGAGAAACGTGCTTAAACTAATCGTGTGAAGTTCTCGTGCGATGTCAATGGACTATACACATAAATACTTCATGCTAATGAACCAGTCGCACGACTGAACCAGGAAACTGGATCAGTCGCATAATTGTAACATGAGATTGACTCAATCGCACAACTGGATCTTCAGTCGTGCAGATGGATCAACCGCATGCTTCAATCGCACGACTGAACCATGCAAATGGTTCAGTTGCATGAATGGAAAACCCTAACCTATAAATACAACTTAATTCGTGGAAAAACGTAACAATTCGAATCCCTACGCACTAAATCGTACCCTAGCCGTCCAGAGACCCTAGAACACCTGTTCCAAGTTCATAGATTGTAGTAAATCATCCTACTATCGTTCTTAACGTTTAGTTTTATTCTTGGATTGATTATACTTGCATTCTCATTGATTGGATTACCAGTCAAATAGGATTCTGCACTATTTGGTTTGGTACACACGTAAATCAATTAGTACTCCGTACAGAAAACGGTCCTAACATAAAGTCAATGCGGATGAGCATAGAAAGTCAATGTGGATGAACAGTCAATGCAGATGGACATTTTCCACTAAGTAGGAGAAATGCGGATGAGTAGTGGGAAATGCAGATGAAGTAAAAGAAAAGTGGATGAAGGAAAGGTAATGCGGATGAAGGAAGGGAAATGAGGATGAAGGAAAGAAATGCAGATGAAGGAAGGAATGCGGATGAACTATAACAAATGCGAATGAACACTTAGAATGTTATCTAACTTTCCAGGGAAAAAGATGAATGTAGGCTTTGACTTGGGATGTTCCGGGGGTTCATGTAATCTGACTTTTGAGGTCATAGATGATATGTTGGGCATGTTATGATGTATGTATGATGCTTACGCATGATGGTATGTATGATGTATGTGATGTATGTATGATTCCCTGTATGATGATGTTCACTGATGATGTTAATGTTCCTTATTATGTATGTTATTTTCCCATGGCTTGACGTTGGATGTTAATGAATGAAATGGAAGTATTATGTAATGTAAAGTGGAAGATAATGAACAGAGTTTGAGGAATGCATGCATTAATGAACGATGGAAAGTAAAGAAAGACTTGCAAGCCTTGTATGTCGGGACACGCCCCATTGTAGGGTGTTAGCCAAACGGTGTGCGGGTTAGCTACCCTAGAAGAATGCACATCGGGGTCTTTCTTTGTGATTGACCATATGTTTGGAACCTTTGTCGCTTGCCCTAGATACTGTGGCCAAGCTACTGTGCGCCATGACGGGGGTTTATGATGGACCCGGCCTAGTATCAGCTTTATGCATGACGGAGGGTATAGCATATAACAATGGTACACCTAAACTTACCCTAGTACTATGGCTAGGCTATTGTGCGCCATGACGGGGGGTCTATGATGGACCCCGACCCAGTACCAGCTTTATGCATGACTGTAGGGTAAGGTTCACGGTTTCATGGAATGAAATAAAGTAAATGAATGAATGATGAAGATAATAATGATATTATTTGTTTGTACGTATGATGTGTGTTCACATGCAAAAGTAAAGAATGGTTTTTATGAAAGTAAAGTATGTTTTATTATAAAACTAGAACTCACTCAGCAACGCTGACTTTTGATGCATTTTCCAGTTGGAGGTGAGCATCGCTGAGGATGGAACGGGGCAGCTACTTGGCATTTTGGATGGCACTCGTTTGTTAATGTTTTTGCATTGTAATGCGAACAAATGGTAATGTGTAATGAATGATTGTATTAACTTGCAAAAGCAATTATTACAAAATGAAAGGTTATTTAAATGTTTCGTTGCGATGTTTTTATGAGAGTTAAATGTAATTGTATGTTTTGTGACCAATGAGTGGCCAGCTTTAAGCGTCCCAAGAATGGGGCCTTACAGTCGATTCTTTTGGGTTAGCGTCATTAGTGGTTTAGAAATCTTCGGAAAATTTGCTATGAACCACGCTAATATCCCGCTAAGCCTAGAAAAGAACGGACCTCGGTTGGGGTTGTGGGAACACACCAATTTTTCACGGCTTCTATTTTAGTAGGATCAATGTGAATTCCTTGGCTATTCACCCCATGACCTAAGAATTGGACCTCTTCTAACCAGAACTCACACTTGGAAACTTAGCGTATAATTGCTCCTTGTTCAAAAGTCCAAGAACTTGTCGCAAGTGCGTCTCGTGATCAATTTTCATTTTGGAGTAAATAAGAAGGTCATTAGTGAACACGATCACAAACTTATCCAAATACGGTTTACATACTCGATTCATGAGATCCATGAACACGGCAGGTGCATTGGTCAAGCCAAAAGGCATAACCATGAACTCGTAATGTCCATATCGAGTACGAAAAGCGGTCTTTGGAATGTCGTCATCGTGGACACGTAATTGATGATACCCAGAATGTAGATCGATCTTTGAGAATTGGGTTGCTACTTGAAGTTGTTCGAAGAGATCATCAATTCGAGGAAGAGGGTATCGGTTTTTGATGGTAAGCTTGTTGTGTTCCCGGTAGTCGATGCACATACGGAATGAACCATCTTTCTTCTTCACAAACAGCACAGGTGCACCCCGTGGTGAAGAGCTAGGACGAATGAAGCCCTTATCGGTCAACTCTTGTAATTGACTAGCTAGTTCTTTCATTTCAGACGGTGCAAGACGATAAGGTGATTTAGCAATAGGGTTGCACCAGGGATTAAGTCAATCTTGAACTCAACTTCTCGCATGGGAGGCAATCCCTTAAGATCCTCGGGAAATTCTCACACAACAGGAATGTCTTTCAGTTCCTTACCTTTGGCTTTCGTATTAACTACATACGCCATGAAAGCTAGGTAGTTTTTACTTAAGCACTTTTGGGCCTTGATGCAAGACATAAGTTTGAGTCCTTGGGATGATTTCTCCCCAAAGACTTTCAAAGTATCACCCGTCGGTAATGGAATTCAAATGCACTTCTCGAAGCACAGAATTTCCGCATGTTGCTTGGTTAACCAATCCATGCCAATAATAACATCAAAGCTTCCCAGTTGCATAGGAATGAGGTCGATGGAGAACTCGTGTTCGTTAAGGCTCAAGGTACAATCACGTGTTACGACGTCAACGACAGTTGATTTTCTATCAGCGACTTCGACCGTGAAAGATCTTTCCAGATTAACACGCGGCTTATAAAGTATAGGCTTGAATTCCAAGGACACAAAACTCCTATCTGCACCCGAATCAAACAATACGGAAGCATAATGACTATTTACAAGATATGTACCTATTTGGTAACAACCTATTATTGGTATGATGAACACAGATAGGATTTTTTACAAGAAAAGAAACGATTAAAAGAAGTTCAACGATATTCCATTCACCATGTCGTTATTGGCTTGTGCTTGGTTGGCGTTGATGTTGAAAGCACTTCTACGAGCCGGTGGCAAAGTTCCCGCATTGCGAGGACATTACGGACGAATTTGCACAGGCTCACCACAGTTATAACAGGTACGGTTGGTAAGCATCACAGTTTTGTTTGGCGCGCGAAGGCAAGTAGCCACCAAACCCCCATACTTCCCACACAACGAGCAGACTCGACATGGAATGTTGCTCGCGTGGTGGTACTTTCACGTGTTACACATCGGATATGGACCAGCATAAGCTCTAGCCACAGGAGCTTGATTTGCAACCACCATTTGTTTTTTAGGGGCATTTGGTGTGGTCACAACGTAGTTGCGCTTTGGGATAAAGTTACGCTTCTTGTTTTGAGAAGATGACTCGACCCTTGCCTCCTTGGTTGCCTCGGTGTCACCTTCGCGGCAGTCTTGGAACCCTTCGCTGACATAGTGCCAGCCCTAATATGATTCTCGGTGAGCTGCGCGGTGATAGTAATTGCCTCCTCCAAAGTTGTAAGCCTACTATCCACCACAACATCTTGAATTTGAGGTGGTACCCCCTTGATAAATTTCTCAATGTTGCGGGGGATGGTGTCCACCATGTGTGGTAGGAGCATACTCAACTTATGATGCCGGGTGGAATAAGCCAAGTGATTTCCACCATCCTGTTTGAAGTTCCAGAATTCCTCCTCTAGCTTTTTCAACTCGCTCCTCGGGCAAAACTTTTGAATCATGATATCCTTAAATTCCTCCCAGGTCAATGCCAAAGCAACCTTAGCACCAGGGTTTCTCTTTTCACTATTCCACCATGTGAGTGCCCGTTGTTGAAGGACACTTGCAGCATAGCGAACCTTGAACTTGTTGGGGCACTCGCTAACGATGAACGTGTTTTCCATACTTTCAAACCACTCGAGAAGTCTAGTGGCTCCTTCTTTTCCACTAAAACTAGTGGGTTTGCATGAGTTGAAGTGTTTGAAAGTGCATGTGCAATTGTTCCCATGTTGATTGTTTATATACTCTCCATGAGAACTGCTATTGTTCCCATTGGTATTGTTGTTGCTATTTCCTATTAGGGTGCTATTAAGTTCAACAACCATGGATGGGATCACAACAGCCATTTGTTCGGCGATCAATGCTGCAAGCTTGCGGTTGGAACTTCCTCGCTTTCCATGATGATGAGACATGCTGGATCAAAATGAGTTAGTTATGGGAATGAGGATAACAAAGGATGGTAGTTTAAACAAGAATAATCTAAGAGTTGTAAGGTACATGGAATGATTCCATTTGGTAACGCATTACCATTTGGAAACGTTGACACGTCAAGGTGAATTGATCCATTTGCCTTAGAAACTTGTGTATATTGACCATAGTTTATCACTCATCCCAGAAATCCCCAGGTAAGCATAACTAGTCCCGTAAGCTTTATGTGAAATGCTTTCCTTAGCCCAAAGGCCTTTTGCCAGGAAATCCATGATACAAGTGTCTATGTGTCACACAATATTCCTTTGGTTCATGAAATCAAAACCTTGATGAGATTATATAGATTAGACATAACGTCTAAAGATCCAAGTCATAAGCATAAGTATATGATTCCACATGTCGTCGAGAATAAGATTAAGAGCCTTCATGTTCAGGGAGAATCAAAGAGTCAAAGATAAGTTTAGGGAGACAAGTAGCAATGTTTAGGCAATCCTATGCTAAGGCATCAAATTGCACATAAGAAGGCATAGCATTATGTAGGATGCAAACCATATAATTTACAAGATAGAATTATGATTCTATAAGGTTCATGCATATACTATAGTCTAGGTCACCATTTCTAATACCCCAAATCCCTATAGTTATGACTCTGATACCATCTATCAAACCCCAACCTTGACGCCCAGAAACATCATGGTGTGAGGGTTAAGATCGTTCACAACCACATAACACTATTAATAAACCCAAATATATATTAATCATAAATTCCAAATGCAACATTACAATTATAAGTCTCAAACGAAGAAAACATCATGCATAAAGGTTAAATGTAACAAGTCCATCCATTTATTTATTTCTAGGTCCAATCCTAGATGTGATAAGCTTCAAAGAGTTGTAATCATACTTGCGTGTTTCCTAAAACATGTTAAAAAAAATTCAACATATTGTTGGTGAGATTTCCATAGTGTTCAATACTTAAGTATATATAAAAGATGGCAATTCATGTTATAAATTAGTGAACAAAGTAACTAGGGATGTAAGACAGGATGTACAACCAAACCTTGACAATTTACAAGTTCTCACGTTTACAAGTTTATACAATTAGCTAAGTGTACTTGGATAAACCAAGCAGGCTTGTCAGGCCCATAGATCTATGACGTCTTCAGGCTAGCAATAGTTAATGATTGCACATATAATCGTCAATACATGTTAATTACAAAGGTCAACTAATCACAACATATATGAAATGCCAAGTGTTTACAAGAATCAAACGGTTTTACAAGTGCAACCATTATAAGTAACATGTTTCACCCTAAAGTGTGAAAGTATGAAAAGGGTATAGAAATATTCACATGGTCAAATGTATAAAAAATGAAGATTAAAGGAAATAATACACGTCGTTCCAACGAAATCCTTCACAAGGTACTTATATATATGTATATATACTTACAAGATTTTAAGTCTAAATAATAAGTTTAACGAGTTAATTGTGGATTAGAGTTCAATTTGGTATTTAGGGCTTGTCAAATAATTATGTTTAACAAAATGGGACCAATTAAGATCAAAGAAATTTGTTACATTTTATATAAAGTTTTTCATACAAATGTAACATTATAACAATTTGTATATATATAAAGATGTAATAAAGTAAAAAAAACATAATTTAAACAACAATTTAAAGGCAACATTGAAATAATCATATTTGTAGAACAAAGTAGTATGGATTTTTATATAAAAAATTAACTATTTATATTACTTTTAGATTATTTAATAAAAGTAAAAGTATTTATTTTTAAGGAAATAATTTTCAAAAATATAACTAAAAGTATTTTAGAAAAATCAGTATTGAGAAAATGGGTTTTTATAATTTTAAAAATAAATTAGAATTGGTTTTGAAGGCTAAAAGCCTTAAAAATAAAAACATGAGGTTCCCCGGATTCAAACCGGGGACCTCGTGTTTGAAAGTCTCATGCGTTACCAATGAACCAAGGTCCGTGGTAATGTTAGGTCTCGGCCCCTAATTGTTAAAAACATAATTATCCATGAATGCCCAAATCCAACAAACCCTAGATTGTTCAATCCCCAAATTGAAGATCGATTAATTATTATCACTCGGATTAGCTATAGGGCTTTTGATCCCTATGTGTAACCGAGCATAATGGTGCATTAAACTTACTTGATTGCAACCGAAATGATATGATTATGCTCGATAAAGCCTCGGCTAACTTGCGATGAACAAAAGTCAAATTCCAATTGTTTGACTGAATGGTTTATGAATTGTGTTTACAAAAAGTTCAAAGGGATCGAAAGGAGTATTTGCCCCCTGTTATATAGGTTTGATTTGGTCGATATAGTCTCGAACGGATTTCGCCTTTGATCCATTTGGTTTGGTTACAATTGGATGATTAAATGGTTGTTAAACCCAATTAAACTTCACATTTAGTGTTGTAGTGATTAAAAGTACGATTCTAATCAACCAAACGGCTCAATTCAACATATTTCAAGTGTAATTACTTGGTGGCTTTCGGTTTCATGTGGTTTCTTAATGAAACCATCATTTCTATCGAGTTAACACCGGCTACATATTCGATTAGTGTTCACATTTGAAGTATTTTCTTTAATTCGGTCGAACAGACCGTTCGTTGGGCATTTTGCCCTCGCCGGAGCTCGGCCGGAGATGGTCGGAGCTAACGCCGGTCTTATGGGGAGAGAGAAAGGATGGGAGTTTGTTGTTTTAATAAATTACACAATTGGTCGCTGCGGTTTAGTCTTTAACGTTTTATGCTCAAACTTAAATGTTTAAAGTTTCTAAATTAGCAAATACGCCCCTTGACTTTTATATCAAAGTTTTATACATTTTTAAGTTTAATAATTCTTACAAATTATTATTATTAATAACAATATTATTATTATTGGTATTATTCTTAATTATTATAATTATTATTATAATTTTATTCTTATAATTACTATTATTAATATTGTCATCATTATCCTTATTATTATTATTATTATTATTATTATATAATTTATTATTATTATTATTAACATTATCAATGTTTTAGTTATTATTATTATATATAATTTCATTGCTTAAATTATTAACATTTAATATAGAAAACAAGCATAAAATAGCTCACAAGTTCCATAAAGACCACAATGACACTTATAAGAATAAATGCAGTTAACTTTTGGTTAACAAAAATACAAGATGTTACACTATCCCCAACTTAAAAGAATTTCGTCCCGAAATTAAGAATAAACTAAGTGAACAAATGCGGGTATTTTGTCTTTATGTGGTCCTCACACTCCCAAGTGAACTCAGCTTCACACTTATTCTCCCAACGAACCTTGACAATTGGAGTAGTTGTGGTTCTCGTTTTCTTCATAATGAGATCCATAATTTTAATAGTTCTCTCCATGAATTGCAATGACTCATCGATCTGGATGTCTTCCAGTGGAACATGCAGACTCTCGCCGGCCAAACATTTTCTCAATTTGAGACATGGAACACAAGATGAACTCCACTAAGGTCGGAAGGTAGTTCCAGTCTATAAGCCATTTTTCCAATCCTTTTCAGGATTTTGAAAGGTCCTATAAACCTTTGAGCTAGTTTACATTTTTTTCCAAAGCGAACAACACCTTTCCACAATGAAACCTTAAGAAGAACCATGTCGCCAACTTGAAACTCCAACGGCTTACGACGCTTATCGGCATAACTCTTTTGTCGACTTCTTGCCACTTAAAGGTTCTTGCAGATTGTGGAGACTTTATCGGTCATTTCTTGTATGAGTTCAAGACCAGTGATGAAGTTTTCACCAATGTCGGTCCAGCAGATCGGTGATCGGCATTTACGACCATAAAGTGCTTCGAATGGTGCCATCTTGATACTTGAGTGATTACTATTGTTATACGAAAATTCGGCTAACGGTAAATGTGTATCCCAATCACCACCAAAGTCAAGGACACATAGTCGTAGCAAATCCTCGAGGGTTTGAATTGTTCATTCGGTTTGACCATCAGTTTAAGGATGGTAAGCCATACTTAAATCCAATTGAGTACCCAAGAGTTCTTTCATAGATGACCAAAAGTGCGAAGTGAATGAGCCTCTTGGTCGGATATGATGTGCAATCGTACGCCATGGCGACTCACATTTCATCAATGTAGATGTAAGCCAGTCTTGAAACTTTGTATGTATCTCGTATTGGTATGAAATGTGTTGTTTTGGTCAAACGGTCAACAATCACCCTATACTATCATGACCACGAGGAGTAAGAGGTAACTTGGTTATGAAATCCATGGATATATGTTTCCATTTCCACATAGGGATTTCGGGTTGTTCAAGTAAACCACTTGGTCATTGGTGCTCGGCTTTGACCCTTGCGCATGTGAGACACTTGGAAACATAGGAAGCGATATCTTTCTTCATTCCAGGCCACCAGTATTGGCCACGCAGGTCCATGTATATTTTATCGGAGCCAGGATGAATGTAATATCGACTTTGATGAGCTTTGTTCATAATGAAGTGTCGAAGGTTATCACGATTCGGAATCCAAAGTCGATTCAAGAAGTAACACATGTCGTTCTATTTTGTCTCCGGTTGTGACCGAACGTTAAACATCAAATCTTCATCTTTCCCTTCGTCGGTAACGCTGCTTGTTGAGCTTCGCGAATGCACAACTCGAGGTCTCTATCAATCCTTATATTTTGAAGCATAATAGTAGCCTCGTTAACATCTACATGAATCTTGGTATCAAATCCCCTAACATGTCAAACCATTGTCTTCGATCTCGGATTTCTTGAAGCGAGACAGTCTTGTTGCGGACCTTGCGACTCAGTGCGTCGGCTACAACATTCGCCTTACAAGGGTGATCGCGAATGTCACAATCGTAATCGCTAATCAACTCAATCCATCGTCTTTGTCTCATGTTGAGATCCTTTTGGTTGAACACGTGTTGGAGACTCTTATGATCGATGTAAACTATGCATTGTGTCCATAAAGATAATGTCACCAGATCTTCAAAGCGAAAACCACAACACCAAGTTCAAAGATCGTGGGTTGTGCAGTTCACTTCATGAACCTTCAATTGCCTCGATGCGTATGTGTTAGGATGAGTGATCTAAGTTTGATTGATTAGAGAGTATTGCAGCGGAATTTGAACAATGAATTAGACAATTCACAGAACACAATTGATATTCAATGTAAGAGTAAACGGTTATAGAGAGAGAGAATTCTGCAAATAGAATATTTCATTCATATGCTTTCGTGGTGGCAAAATGTCACACGTACAATTAGGTCAACATCTCTTATATAGGAGATGTGACGTCTGCTGATGTCACTTGATAGTGACATCTAACAGAATTATTCAAACTACTGAATGTTAACATAACTACTGAAGATGTCAAACAGCTGACATCTTCTTACAAAAATACCAAGTGTTAACTATCACTACAACTACTGAAAAGAAACTACTAAAACTACAACGATTGAAGAACATGCTCTTCAGTCGTTTTACAAATACTGAAATAGAAAATAAAACTACTGAAAGGAAACCATCACAACAACTGAAGAATGCTTCTTCAGCTGTTGTGACAAACTCCGAAGGCTTCAGTACTTGGACTTCTTGAACTTCAGTTGTTGTCATCAGCTGATGTCTTCAGTCTTTGTGCTTCAGCTGTTTACTTTAGTCTTCAGCTGTTGATCTTCAGACTTTGGTCTTCAGCTGTTGAAGTCTTCAGTACTTTAGTCTTCAGCTGTTGATCTTCAGACTTTGTCAAACAGCTGATCAAGTCTTCAGCAGTTGTTGTGATGTCTTGTGGGACTTAAAGGTTTTTCTGATCTGGCTCATTGGTTCTTTTGGTCCAACAAACTCCCCCTGAACCATGCAGCCAAAACCTTTAAGCTTATTGAAGATGTCCCACTTATTATGGTAGAAAGATTGGTCTTTTTGTCTTCTAGATCAGCTCAGAAGTGACCCTTGTAAGCATAGGCCTGGGAAGATTTCTCAATGATTTGTTTGGCAAAGGATGGTTGGGAACTCTGTCTTGGGGAACTAGACACAGAGCTGTTACCCCATCCATGAGATCTACTTCCCAAATATGAGTCTGTAAGACTCCCTTGTATAGGCCTCAATGAAGGTTACTTGTTCCTCTATGGTAAGCTCTTCTGCTTCTCCTTCAAAGAGTGATTCTGGCCCATAGTACTCAGAGAGGTATTTGACCTGCTTCCCATTGTTTAGCTCCACAGTTGTTATGATTCTATATGCGAATTCATCTGGGTGAATACCCTCTAAGAACAACTGGAGCTCATTCTTTCTAACTTCCTCAAGCCTCCTATACACTAACCCCTTTTTCACCCTTTATTCTCCAGCATCTTTTGTGGGGTCAGTTTAGCTTTATAGGCTTCTTGAAGTCATCTAGGATTTCCCAAGGTGATACTACAAAGGCCAGAGAGATCACTTCATCTATAATCTTCTTTACTTGGCCAATGTATCTCTGTGGAATATTTTTCTTTTGAATCCTATGAGACACCCTGGGATAGGCAAATCCTCACTCTCTCTTTTTGATATTGAAAGGTGTCTCTGAGAGTGTATAACGTCTGAGCATGTTTCTTCATATTGATGATTGAAGATGTGGCAGCATATGCTTTGTCGACTCTTCTCAACAATTCCTCATCATGTTGTTTGTGAAGCTCTTCTTCTTCTAACTTCACTTTCACATTTATCTTTGAGATTCAGGAGTAATTGTTGGAGGGTGACTTATGGCCTTAAGCAACTGTATAACATCTGAGATTGGCAGCCTGTCTTCATCTTCATCATTATCTTCTTCTTCCTCTTCTAGCCTCAGTACCCTTCTCTTCCTCTTCTGGGGTACATCATCGGCTATTGGTTTTGTGGGTAAGGGAATTAGTTTAGTGGGTTGTGGTTATGGTGGTTTTGGTATGGGAATTTTGACAGGCTATTCTAGCATTTTAGATGTAAGTGAGGCTTTGGATTGTTTGACCAGTTCAGTCCTGCTCCTAACACTAGCTTCATCAAGGCTTCAATGACCAACCTTTTGGTATATACTTCAGACGAACAGATCTTGGTGGTTATTGCCAAGATGCTGTCCCTGGACCATGACTTGATTTCAATCAATGATCTTCCAAGATACTTAGCTATGAACCTGATCATGATTTCCAATCTTTCCCTTTCCAACACACTATAACCGGCCCATCTTGATTGTATCTCTTCTATTTCTAGCCTTTTGATCTCAGAGTCTAATGTGGCTGTGTCATGACCATGTCTAAATAGCTGATCTATAATTGTTTCCATTGATCTGCTATGAGCTTCATTAGCATCTTTAACAAGGTCTTCTAATGATTTTTCTTCATCAGCTCTTGACTCAGCACTTTTCTTTCTTTTATATGTAATCAGCTTTTCTGAGATCAGTTCTTTCTCAACCTCCTTCTCTTTTTCAGGCTCTTTCTCTTTCTCAGGCTCTTTCTCTTTTTCAGGCTCTTTCTCAGCATCAACTCTCTTTCTTTTCTTGTTTTTCATTACCTTAGACTTTGCAGTCTCCCCTTTTTTGGTTGCATTGGAATCAGGGTTTGGAAGGCAGAAAGAGATTTATGAACAGCATCATCAATGAGGGTTTGTAGATTTGAGGGAATCCTCTCATCAATGGCTTTATGCACTATGTCAGTGATGATGGGAGTGATGAGAGGTAAGGAGTTTTGAAAGATAGCAACCATCTGCTTAGAGGGGTTCTGTCCCTGAGAGGTGGTGCCAAAAGAAGAGGCTGGTGGCTCAGTTATGTGTGTAGGCTTAGTGTTTGGGAAACCTTCAATTGAAGGTGCCATCTGTGGGGTTTGTGGGGTAGATGGTCTTTGATCCTGAGACATTTTGGCAAGCAGCTCTTTGAGTCTACTCACCTCATTCTCTAGAATGGTATTATGGGCTAGAACATCATAGAAAAAGCCTAGGTCATCATCAGTCTGTGCTGAATCACCTGACCTCCTGATTGAATCAGGATGTACATGCTCTGAGTGTAGATCAGTAGTAGCATGTGCCCCTTGTTCTTGGTACTGGGGACTTCCTGCCTCAGGACTATGTCCTTCATTGGCAGTTGCCTCTAGTGAGGTCTTATGGATGGTACCAACTTCATCCTGATCATTTGCTGAATCAGTAGAAGTGGCAGCCTTACCAGAAGTTCGAATCTCCTTTTCTACACTTGGAGATTAAACATTGTAACCCCTGTGCTGTGGGTTATTAGAAGCACTTTGGTCGTCCCCCTCAATGGTTGAGGTATTCCCAGTTGTAATTGGTTTCTGGGGAGGGGGTGAGGAGTGCAACTGACTCAGCACTTTTGCAACAATAAGTGTTGGGCTTTGAGGGGCGGTTGCATGTGGAGAGTGATCCGAAGCAGATTGCACCTGGGGTGAGAGGTGCTCTTCAATGGTAACCCTCTCAATTGAGATAGGTTCCAGCAATGTAGGATCCCCAATTGGTTGCAACAGGATCTATTGAGAGGATACCTTTGCAGCTTCAGCAGATTGAGTCTTGGACATAACTGAGGGGTTAGAACCAGTATGTATTCCTGTGTTTGTGGTACAGGGGCATCCTCAGGGGACTCATCTCCCTGAGTAGCCTTTTTGGGCTTTTTGGATTTCGGTTTGGTGGGGACTTTGGATCTGGAAGTGGAGGCTGTGGGTTCCCTCTGCTTGGGTTTTAGCATCCGGGCAGCCCCTTTTAGAGTAGGGTCTGAGTTATGTCTGGAGTATACCTCAGCTAAAACAGCTGGAGCAGGGACTCCAAGACCAACAAGGCCCTCAAATTTTAATTGATTCAAAATTATGGCCATCAGAAACCTAGGATAAAGTAGCCATCTGTTTGCCATAGGTTTCTGAGCCAGATCCTTTAGTTCCATGAACACTATCTCAGAAAAATTTAGATTTTGGCGTTCAAAGATAGAGTACAATACCTGTTGCCATCAGGAAGACATCTGATCCCAAGAAGATGTCTTCGAAGCAAGGCAGACATTCACCATGTGAAAAATAAGTCGTTCTGCATCATGGAAGTGCTTCTTCAGTATGGTTGTAGCACTTATGTCGCCTTCATACCCATTATGAATGAAAGACATATCAGTGGTGCCTTTTGGGTATTCTTTTGGATAGTGCCTCATGAAATTTAGGATTGCGAATGATGTCTGTAGTGATGAGCACTTGTTTCTGGTTTACCACGACTGTAGAATGATTTGGTTATCATTCTCACCAGTGATTATAGAAACGTTGGTCCAGAACTAGGATAAGGAGTCTGGATATATGGTAGGATTCAGAAGAAAGGCTGTTCGGTGCGGGGAATCCACCATAAGATCGATGGTAGTGTCAAACTTGTTCCAGAAGGCCGATTTTGTAAGGTAGGCAACACAGTTGTGTCGGGGTTTGAGTTTCATGGTCGCCATTGTTGAGAGAGAGAGATTTAAAAACAGCTAATGAACGTTTGGCCACATACAGGTATTTATAGGTTTAGAAAAGGCTGAAAAGGAAACGACTGAAAGTATTGGTGTTGTCATTAGTTGTTATGAAAACAACTGAAGATTTGGTTTTAACTATCAGATGTTTCAAAACAATTGAAGACTTGGTGTTAGTCATCAGTAGTTGTGAAACCACTGAAAACCTGGTTTTGTCTTCAGATGTTGTAAGCACTGATAACTTGGTGTAGTCATCAGTAGTTGTAAAACTACTGAACACATGGTTTTGTCATCAGTTGTTGTAAAGCTGAGGACTTGGTGTTAGACATCAGTACTTGTGAAACTACTGAAGACATGGTTTTGTCATCAGCTAACCAGCATCGGAGGCTTGGTTGAGGAACCGGTATTGTGAGGGTCATTAGAAGGAGTAGTCATTCTCAGATTCAACCAAATTCAATTAAGTTTTAACAGATTTAGAACAGAACACAACAAACCAAATTGAACCAAGATAAAACTCAAAGCAAATAACGAAAGCAGCAGAAATTCAATTATCTATAACCAGTTCTTGCAAATATGCTAATTCAATCAAACATAGATATCGAATAGCAGTTTCAATGATCAATTGTTAGATCGATCAATGATTAACCAGCTCTGAAACCATTTGTTAGGATCAGTGATCTAAGTTTGATTGATAGAGAGTATTGCAGCGGAATTCGAACAATGAATTAGACAATTCACAGAACATAATTGATTTTCAATGTAAGAGTAAACGGTTATATAGAGAGAGAATTCTGCAAATAGAATATTTCATTCATATGCTTTCATGGTGGCAAAATGTCACACGTACAATTAGGTCAACATCTCTTATATAGGAGATGTGACGTCTGCTGATGTCACTTGATAGTGACATCTAACAGAATTATTCAAACTACTGAATGTTAACATAACTACTGAAGATGTCAAACAGCTGATATCTTCTTACAAAAATACCAAGTGTTAACTATCACTACAACTACTGAAAAGAAACTACTGAAACTACAACGACTAAAGAACATGCTCTTCAGTCGTTTTACAAGTACTAAAATAGAAAATAAAACTACTGAAAGGAAACCATCACAACAACTGAAGAATGCTTCTTTAGCTGTTGTGACAAACTCTGAAGGCTTCAGTACTTGGACTTCTTGAACTTCAGTTGTTGTCATCAGCTGATGTCTTCAGTCTTAGTGCTTCAGCTGTTGAAGTCTTCGGTACTTTAGTCTTCAGCTGTTGATCTTCAGACTTTGGTCTTCAGCTGTTGAAGTCTTCAGTACTTTAGTCTTCAGCTGTTGATCTTCAGACTTTGTCAAACAGCTGATCAAGTCTTCAGCAGTTGTTGTGATGTCTTGTGGGACTTAAAGGTTTTTCTGATCTAGCTCATTGGTTCTTTTGGTCCAACAGTATGCTATGACTTTGCCTCGTTGCATGAAAACACAACCAAGACCTTTATTAGAGGCATCACAGTATACAGTAAAGTCGTCGTTTCCATCAGATAGTGTGAGAATAGGAGTGTTACACAGCTTGCGTTTTAGTGTTTCGAAAGCCTCCTCTTGTTCGGGTCCCCATTCATACAGTCAATGTAATGCCCGGTTACTTTTAAAGACAAAGAAAGAAAGAATAAAGTGAAGTAAAAAAGAAGGAAAAGAAATAAAACCCAAGCCTAGGGATTAAAACTGATAAAAAGGACAAAAAGTTTAAAAGTTGGTGATAAAGGGGTATGGCCGCCCATATGTCACACACATCACCAATTCTCGGATTTTAGAGAGAGAAGGAGCTGAAACTCTCGGTTTTGAAGGAAGTACAAGAAAGAATTTGAATTCAAGGTAAGAATTCTTGTGTTCATGTTGTTCTTGGCTGGTTTTATCCACGGGTTTATGCTTATGTGTGTTTGTATGTGTTCGGGTATGTTTTTAGTGGGTTTCTAGGCGGTTGAACTCAATTTCAAATGAGTTTGGAAGAAACCATACTCAAGAGCTGCTAAGGGGAGTTCTAGAACCCTCATTTACTAGTTTTTTACTGAATTTGGGGCTGGAATTGCATGAATGTATGTTTTCATTAAACTAGGTTTTTACCCGTATGAATGAATGTGTGTATGTTGATGCCATGTCGTGATGATTGGCTATGTTCATGCTTGATGAGATATGATTGTGTTTCTAAGGCTTAGAAGGTAAGATTTAAGCTTAGAGCATGATAGATGGTAATTGGGAACCGAGATCTGATGTTTAGAGCTCATATGTTTAAGTTTTAGCATCTGCCTAAGTATGCCGAAGAAATACGGATGATAGTTAATGCGGATGAGCATTAATTACTAAGGAAAGTCAATGCGGATGAGTATGGAAAGTCAATGCGGATGAACAATCAATGCGGATGAGCATTAATTACTAAGGAAAGTCAATGCGGATGAGTATGGATAGTCAATGCGGATGAACAGTCAATGCGGATGAGCAATAATTATTAAGGAAAGTCAATGCAGATGAGCATAGAAATTCAATGCTGATGAACAGTCAATGCGGATGGACATTTTCCACTAAGTAGGAGAAATGCAGATGAGTAGTGGGAAATGCGGATGAAGTAAAAGAAATACGGATGAAGGAAAGGAAATGTGGATGAAGGAAGGGAATGCGGATGAAGGAAAAGAAATGTGGATGAAGGAAGGAAATGCGGATGAAGGAAAGGAAATGCGGATGAACTATAACAAATGCGGATGAACACTTAGAATGTTTTCTGACTTTTTGGGGAAAAAGATGAATGTAGGCTTTGACTTGGGATATTTCCGGGGGTTCATGTAAGCTGACTTTTAAGGTCATAGATGTTATGTTGGGCATGTTATGATATATGTATAATGCTTACGCATGATGGTATGTATGATGTATGTGATGTACGTATGATGCCCTGTATGATAATGTTGACTGATGATGTTAATGTTCCTTATTACGAATGTTTATTTTCCCATGGCTTTATATTGGATGTTAATGAATGAAATGAAAGTATTATGTAACGTAAAATGGAAGATAATGAAAAGAGAAACATGATGAATGAATGCATTCATTAATGAACGATGGAAAGTAAAGAAAGTCTTGCAAGCCTTGTATGTCAGGACACGCCCCATTGTAAGGTGTTAGCCCAACGGTGTGCAGGTTAGCTACCCTAGAAGGATGCACATCATGATCTTGCTTTGTGATTGACCATATGTGTGGAACCTTTATCACTTGCCCTAGATACTATGGCTAGGCTACTATTCGCCATGACGGGGTTTATGATGGACCCTGGCCCAGTATCAGCTTTATGCATGATGGAGGGTATAGCATATGACAATGGTACACCTGAACTTACCCTAGGTACTGTGGCCAGGCTTCTGTGCGCCTTGACGGGGGGTCTATGATGGACCCCAGCCCAGTGCAGCTTTATGCATGATGGTAGGGTAAGGTTCATCGTGTGATGGAATGAAATGAAGTAAATCAACAAATGATGAAGATAATAATAATATTATCTATTTGTACGTATGATGTGTGTTCACATGCAAAAGTAAAAAATGGTTTTTATGAAACTAAAGTATGTTTTATTATAAAAACTAGAACTCACTTAGCAACGCTGACTTTTTATGCATTTTCCAATTGGTAGGTGAGCATTGCTGAGGATGGCACGGGGTAGCTACTTGGCATTTTGGATGACACTCCTTTGTTAATGTTTTTGCATTGTAACGCGAACAAATGGAAATGTGTAATGAATGATTGTATTAACTTGCAAAAGCAATTACTATGAAATGAAAGGTTATTTAAATGTTCCGCTGTGATGTTTTTATATGAGTTAAATGTAATTGTATGTTTTATGAGCAATGATTGGCCAGTTGTAAGCGTCCTGGGAACGAGGCCTTATAAGTTGGTATTAGAGCCAAAGTTTAAGTAAACCGGTAAATTTTCAAAATAAACCTAAACTTAAGCTGAAAATTGGACGAAAAGGGAAGGGATGTCAGTCCGAGTAGCTGCGTGCCATGAGGTATTTCCTTAATGATTACCGGTATTATGTGCGCATGTTATGTGGTTATGTGTTGCTGGTAGATTTAGATACTGATGTAGTCCGGATAGGTAATGCTTGGGGTATGAAGAGTAAAGTAAGTAGCTAATCACAACTAGCCACTATAATTAGGGACTTACTATACTTGACATAAACTGAGCTGTTCCCTTGAATGACCGTATTGGTGTTTGAATCATTCAACGTGTGTGTGAGGATGGCTGGTGGTAGATCATCTAAAGCTTCACATGGTGGAGGTCATGGTGCTGAACCACTGGTTACGAGAGGAAGGCCTAGAGCCGAAAAGAGGTTCATGAAGAACTATTGACCCCTCATTCAGAGGGTGGTGATAAGAGTGCTAATTTGAGATCCTTAGTGAAGGAGGCGGTTGTGGAGGAAGTACATCAGGTCATGCAAACGATCCTACCATTTGTGGCGAACGAAGTGATAAAGGTTGTTAGAGATGGGGAAGAAGAGAAAGGAGGATACCTACGGGCAAAAGGAGACAGTCTGAAACTGAGACGGTTTTGTCAGATGACGAAGAAGAAGAGGAAGAAGAAGAGCCTGCGCCGGAGGCAGCACGAGGTTGTAATTATAGGGCGTTTCAACGATGCAAGCCCCCTACTTTTGATGGTAATGACACTGCTGTTGCTGCTCCCCAGTGGGTGAGAGAAATGGAAGTTTTTCTAATTATCAGCGAGTGCCAGGAAGACTAGAAAGTGAAGTTTGCCGCCCACTCTTTCGTAGACTCAGCTTTATGTTGGTGGGACAATATTGTCCAAGCTGAGGGTAGTTGGGCTATGGGAGAATAAGGTGATCCGAACTAAAAACATTGATGATTGAGGAGTTCTGTCCTCATAGGGAAATGGATAAGGTGGAAAGAGAGTTCCTGTAATTGGATGCGGGAACCATGGCATGGGTGGATGACCACCGTGTGATCACATCTGGTCCGGGGTCGAAGATGTGTGGTAGATGTGGGAAGGAGCATACTAGAGAATGTAGACTGGGATCGAACTTATGCTTCAAATGCGGGAAGATGGGGCATATGGCAAGGAACTATCATACGGTCCGGTGTTTTAATTGTGGCGCGGAGGGTCACATGAGTAGGGATTGTAAGAAGCCAAGGGCTGAGGGTTCCAGGGTGAAGAAGACTAGAGGTGAAGGACCGAGGGCGAGTGCCAGAGCGTTCACAAT
Organism: Flaveria trinervia; assembly: GCA_025506515.1. Lineage (NCBI taxonomy): Eukaryota > Viridiplantae > Streptophyta > Magnoliopsida > Asterales > Asteraceae > Flaveria > Flaveria trinervia. Next base: position 61,093,702 of record CM046450.1, read on the forward strand.
GACGCAGGAGGAGGCTAGGAGGGACTCTGATGTCATGTTAGGTACGTTTCTAGTCAACCGAACTCTAGCCTTTGTGTTATTCAATTCTGGTGCTAGTAAAAGTTTCATTTTTACTACTTTCTGTGCTAAACTGCCTGTTAGTAGTAAGAATATAAAAGTGCCCTTTGTTGTGAAAACTGCCATCGGTAAGTCTACCAGGATTTTTAAAATGACAGAAGGGTGTTATGTGGAATTAGAAGGTCACAAGTTTCCTGTTAGACCATTCGTGATGATCTTAGGTGGTTTTGATATGGTTCTTGGGATGGATTGGTTGGCGGACTACGAGGCGAACATTGTGTGTCGCAAGACGATGATTCGATTGACGGCGCCTGATGGAAGTTCGGTAACGGTTTATGGGGATCGTGTCACGACGGTCCCGAAAATAATTTCAATGGCGGTGGCGGGAAAGTGCATGAGGCATGGATGTAGTGCCTACTTGGCCTATGTAAATGACGTGGATACGTCGGCACCACAACTATCCTATGTACCGGTTGTGTGTGACTTTCCGGATGTGTTTCCTGAAGACTTACCAGGAGTGCCACCTGATAGAGAGACAAGTTCCAGATCTATTTGATACCAGGTGCCCAACCTGTTGCCAAGGCACCGTATCGATTGGCTCCGATGGTGATGAAAGAGTTGATGGAGCAGTTGCAAGAGCTGCTTGATAAGGGGTTTATTAGACCGAGTATTTCTCCTTGGGGTGCTTCGGTCCTATTTGTGAAAAAGAAAGATGGTAGTATGAGGATGTGTATTGACTACCATAAGTTGAATAAGTTGACGATAAAGAACCGATATCCCTTACCAAGAATTGATGATTTGTTTGATTAGCTTCAAGGTGCCAGTTAGTTTTCAAGAATAGATCTTTGATATGGTTACCATCAGCTGAAGGTGAAAGAGCAGGATGTCCCTAAAACAGCTTTTCGCACGCGTTATGGTCATTATGAGTTTCTTGTCATGTCTTTTGATTTGACCAATGCGCCAGCTGGTTTTATGGATCTAATGAATCAAGTGTGTCGGCAAATGTTGGATAAATCAGTGATTGTGTTCATTGATGATATTCTGATTTATTCGAAGAGCAAGATTAAGCACACCGACCACATTCGGGAGGTTTTGAAGATGTTGAGAAAGGAGAAGTTGTACGCTAAGTTCTCCAAGTGTGCATTTTGGTTGCGCGAGGTTCAGTTCTTGGGTCATGTGGTGAATCCCGAGGGGATTATGGTGGACCCGGCAAAGGAGGAGGCGGTGATGCAATGGAAGTCTCCAAAGACGCCATCCGAGATTCGTAGTTTCTTGGGCTTGGCGGGCTACTACAGAAGATTCATCCAAGACTTTTCTAAGATCGCTTCTCCACTAACTAAATTGACCCGGAAAGATGTGAAGTTTGTATGGGTTCAAGCTCAAGAGAAGGCATTCCAAGAATCGAAGGCGAGATTGACTCAAGCTCCTGTTCTGTCATTACCAGATGGGAGTGAAGATCTGGTGGTTTTTTCCGATGCTTCCTACTCGAGGCTGGGGTGTGTGCTAATGCAAAGAGGGAAGGTTATAGCCTATGCATCCCGATAGTTGAAGGTTCATGAGGTCAATTATCCTACTCATGACTTGGAGCTAGCAGCCGTGGTCTTTGCGTTAAAGATTTGGAGGCACTATCTGTATGGGACGAAGTGCACCATATTCACTGACCATAAGAGCTTGAAGTACATCTTTGAGTAGAAAGATTTAAACATGAGGCAGAGGAGATGGTTGGAGCTTATAAAAGATTATGACTGCGAGATCCATTACCATCCGGGCAAAGCCAACGTGGTGGCAGATGCCCTTAGTCGAAAAGAAAGGCCCGAGCCGATTCGGGTAAAAGCTTACCAGTTGATCATGACCTCTGATGTGATGAAGCAAGTCAAAGAGTTTCAAGATGAGGCATTGAAAGAAGATTATCTTAACTTTGAAAGAATGAGAGGTTTGGTTGCAGAATTGGGTGAAAACACTCTTGGTGTGAGAACTTGCTTTGGACGAATGTGGATTCCTCATTTTGGGGATCTACACATGAAGATCATGGACGAAGCTCATAATACTCGATACTCTATTCATCCCGGTGCTACAAAGATGTACCAAGACATGAAGAAAGATTCTTGGTGGCCGGGTATGAAGAGCGATGTGGTGGAGTATGTGAGTAAATGCCTTACTTGTCCAGAAGTGAAGGCCGAGCATTAGAAGCCATATGGGAAGATCCAACCTTTGGATATACCGGAATGGAAGTGAGAGCACATCACCATGGATTTCATTACAAAGCTGCCGCGTACCTCGAAAGGGTATCATGCCATATGGGTGATAGTTGGTCGTTTGACGAAGAGTGCTCACTTCTTACCGATCCACGAGACATATTCATCCAAGAGGTTGGCGAATCTATTCATCAAGGAAATTGTAACTTGTCATGGTGTGTCGGTGTCTATTGCGTCGGATCGTGACACCCAGTTTACATCTAAATTTTGGAAGAAATTCCATGATGCAATGGGGACGAGGTTACATATTAGCACGGCTTATCATCCTCAAACGGATGGTCAGTCGGAATGGAGGATTCAGAAGCTGGAAGATATGCTCCGGGCATGCGTCATTGATTTTGGAGGAAGTTAGGATGACCACTTACCGTTAGCTAAGTTCTCATATAACAATAGCTATCATGCCAGTATTGGTATGCCCCCTTATGAGATGTTATACGGCTGGAGATGTAGGACACCCGTCTGTTGGGGTGATATTGGTCAGAAGGAGTTAGGAAGCACCAAGGTAATCGAGGCTACGACGGAGAAGCTTGAAAAGATCAAAGCCTTCATGAAGGCAGCCAAAGATAGACAGAAGTCGTATGCTGATAAACGGCATAGACCGATTGAGTTCCAGGTGGGTGACAGGGTTATGTTGAATGTCTCACCTTGGAAGGGTATCATTCATTTTAGTAAGCGGGGAAAGTTAAGCCCAAGGTATATAGGTTCTTTCCAAATCGTTGCTCGAGTAGGAGAGGTGGCCTATAGACTGGAATTACCCGATGAGTTAAGTGGAATTCACCCGACATTCCATGTATCTCATCTGAGGAAGTCTTTAAAGGATGAAGAGATGATTGTTCCACTGGGGGATATCGAACTGGATGAACGGCTCAATTATGTGGAGTAGCCAGTGGAAATCATTGATCGAAAAGAGAAGAGGCTGAGGAATAAAGTGGTTCCCTTTGTCCATGTACAATGGAAGCACAGGAAGGGATTCGAGTCTACATGGGAGATTGAAGAAGAGACGAGACAGCATTACCCACGATTGTTTGAGGAATAACAGGTTTCGGGGACGAAACCTATTTAAGGGGGGTGGACTTGTAATGCCTGGTTACTTTTAAAGACAAAGAAAGAAAGAATAAAGTGAAGTAAAAATAAGGAAAAGATATAAAACCCAAGCCTAGGGGTTAAAAATGAAAAAAGGACAAAAAGTTTAAAATTTGATGATAAAGGTGGTATGGCCGCCCATATGTCACACACATCACCAATTCTCAGATTTTTGAGAGAGAAGGAGCTGAAACTCTCGGTTTGAAGGAAGAACAAGAATTCGAATTCAAGGTAAGAATTCCTATGTTCATGATTTTCTTGACAGATTTTATACTCGAGATTATGCTTATGTGTGTTTGTATGTGTTCGGGTATGTTTTTAGTGGGTTTCTAGGCGGTTGAACTCAATTGCAAACGAGTTTGGAAGAAGCGATACTCAAGAGCTGCTAAGGTGAGTTGTAGAACCCCTCTTTTACTGGTTTTTGACTGAATTTGGGGCTAGAATTGCATGAATGTACGTTTTCATTAAACTGGGTTTTTACCCGTATGAATGAATGCGTGTATGTTGATGCTATAATGTAATGATTGGCTATGTTCATGCTTGATGACGTATGATTATGTTTCTATGGCTTAGAAGGTAAGATTTAAGCTTAGAGCGTGATAGATGATGATTAGGAACCGAGATCTAATGTATAGAGCTCATATGTTTAAGTTTTAGCATCTGCCTAAGTATGCTGAAGAAATGCGGATGATAGTTAATGCGGATGAGCATTAATTACTAAGGAAAGTCAATGAGGATGAGTATGGAAAGTCAATGCGGATGAACAGTCAATACGGATGAGCATTAATTACTAAGGAAAGTCAATGCGGATGAGTACGGAAAGTTAATGCGGATGAATAGTCAATGCGGATGAGCATTATTTACTAAGGAAAGTGTAGATACATGTGCACCTAGTTTATGAGCTTAATGTAAAATGTCTTTCATGTCTTACATATATGTAACAGAATGGGTATGAATGAAATATAATGTGTTTGTGATGCTTATAATGTTTAATATTTCATTGATTATTGTGTGTTAACGCACATTGACCTAACTATATAGGTTTGTGGTTGTTTACATAGTTCTTAGTCAATAATGGTTGAGAAACGTGCTTAAACGTAATCGTGTGAAGTTCTCATCCGAATTGACCATGCTAATGGACCATACGCATGAATACTTCATGCTAATGAACCAGTTGCACGACTGAACCAGGAGACTAGATCTTCAGTCGTGCAGATGGATCAACCGCATGCTTCAATCGCACGACTAAACCATGAAAATGGTTCAGTCACGCGAATGGAAAAACCTAACCTATAAATACCACTTAATTCTTGGAAAAACGTAACAATTCGAATTCCTAAGCACTAAATCGTACCTTAGCCGTCCAAAGACCCTAGAACACATGTTCCAAGTTCATAGATCGCAGTAAATCATCCTACTATCGTTCTTAACATTTAGTTTCATTCTTGGATTAATTATACATGCGTTCTCACTGATTGGATCGCCAATAAAATAGGATTCCGCACTATTTGGTTTGGTACACACGTAAATCTGTTAATACTCCACACCGAAAACGGTCCTAACAAGTGGTATCAGAGCCAGGTTCTTGATTTACGTGTGATTCAATCGATTTTGATATAAAAATCACGTTTTTCACTCATAAACGTAATCTTTTTGTGTCAAACAGTGTTTTCGACGTCTCCAGGTCAAAAGGTTAACATGTTTCCGGCATACGGCAATTAGGGTTAGTGAAAATTTTGTGTTTTTGCGTCAAAGTACCTAAAACCCTTGAATATTCAAAAACCAGCAGCTTCAGTCGCACAATTGACTCAATCGCACAACTGGACTCATACGCACCTCCCATACGTACGATTGCACTCAGTCCTTCATCCATTCGTACGACTGAACACCCTATTCGCATTGTTCATCCGTACCTGTCCAATCGCACGATTGAGCCATCCGTATTTGTTCAATCGCACGATTGAGCCATTCGCATTGTTCAATCGCACGAATAGCCCAATCGTACTCTTTCATTCGCACAAGTACAACCGTTTGTCCTAAAATCAAAAGTAAATAGCAATGGAAGATCAGTATTCAACATTCACCGCAAGTAGAGATTCACGGATCCAAAATCTATTGCTTCTGGAAAATGAAGTGGGGAATCACAATAAGCCCCTTAAGCTCATAACGTTAAATGATTACCCACAATAGAAGCAAAGGTTCGAGATTTACCTAACTGGTGTAAACCCAAATCTGTGGGAATCAATAGAGACAGGGTATAGCAAGCCGGTCGATGCAGATGGAGTTAAACTTACCTTAGGAGGCATGACTGATGGACAAAAGGTAAAGTACAATGCAGAGAAGACAGTGTACATTCTATTAACTCAGTCCATTCCTAAGGATATATTCCATCAGTTCTTTGAGAACAAGCAAGCAAAGAAGCTATGGGATGCTTTGGAAAAACGGTATGAAGGGAATGCCTCATTAAAAGCTCTAAAGGCTAAAGCGTTGAAAAAGGAGTTTGATAACTTCTCATCGATAGGAAAGGAGAGCTTGGATGATGTTATCGATCATTTCTACCACTTGATAAGTGAGCTGCATACTCATGGAGTTACTACAACCATGGAAGACAAGGTATTGAATTTCGCAGATGGATTGCCAAAAAAATGGGTTTCTTTTGCGTCAAACCTCAGACAGAATGATATGCTGGTGAAGTTGGATACCAACGATTTCATTCTAATGCTGAGAGAGGAAGAGTTGAGGATGAAGTACAGGTCTCAAAAGTCGTCATATGATCAGAACCCGTCACTTTACAACTCCACTCCTCAAGCAAAAACGTCTGGAGCACCACTTCAAATGGTGTTCGTATCTAGTTCAGTCGCTCCGTCTCAAGCTACTACTTCAGGATCTGACACGTCAGGGTCATCGTGCACACAACACATAGCACCTGAACCCAATGCTACCAGATTGAAGATCGAGAATCACGGTAATGTGACTGTAGCAAAGGAGCACATGGATCTCCTAGGAGCTGTCGTTCATTCCTATGACGGTCTAGTCGCGGGGAAGATTGGAAACTGCCATCTGGCAGATGAAGACTACGAACAAGTAGATGAGACTGAGCTGGAAAGAAAGGATATCATGTGGGCATTCGCAAGTGTTGTCCGGAGGGCTAAGAAGTTTGTTAAAAAGACCGGATAGAACTTGATTACCACAAAGGATACAACCTTGGTTTTGACAAAACCAAAGTGACATGTTTTAACTATGGAGAGAAGGGGTATTTCAAGCGTGAGTGTGTGAAGCCCAAGAAGACAGGAAATGGTAATCTGTTCTCATCCTTCAATCATCAAGATAAACCCACAAGTAGTCCTGCATCATCAAGCAAGGATCCTAAAGCCTTGACGGCTCACGATGACGAAGGGTAAGATTGGAGCTTTCGGTTTGTTTCTCTGGGAGAATCCAACATTGCATGCGTTGAGGATTTGGATGATGATTCTGCAAGCAAGGAGATATAGCAGTTGAACTCGCGATGTCAAATAATGAAGAAACTACAAATGTGGTAAATCACCTGAATGATGAAGACCAAAGTTCAACATGTTTAGAATCACCTGCACCAGAAAAGTCAGACTCTGCTATGATGGCTGATTCAACAGAACCTTCTCAGGTAAGTTCCACTAACTAACTTTTCAATAATCATGCTTGTTTTGATTGTAAAAAAATTTAGGGAAAGCATAGATTTGAAATTTTTCTAGGTTATTAGATCACAATGATAACCTAGTAAAGGACTTGCAACTGTGCACTAAAGCAAATCGTATTTTTAAATTAAATGAGAACAATTACAAAGAGAAAATAGAACTGTTAAATAAACAACTTAGGGAAACTGAAGTTGTGGCTTTTAACCAAGCTAATGACATTAATTTCTATCTAAACTCCTTAGAAGAAGCTAAGAAACAAAAAGTGGTTTTGGAAGTGGAAGTAAACTCATTAAAACAAAAACTACACAGTTGGACTAGTTCTTCTCACATAGTTCAGCACTTAGTGAGAGAACGTAACAACGGGGAGGGTTTGGGTTACAAAGTGGTTCCACCACAACATGAGACCATGTTCAATGAAAAATGTAAACCAATAAATAACAACCCAATCAAGGATCATGTGGTGTCCACTCCTCTTGTAAGTGATCCAGATTCCACAAGTAAATTAAATGAATCTATCACCAAACAAAAGGAGACCACTTTAAAGTCAAAAGAGAAAATGCTTATTGTTAATTTGGATAAACAATTTAAGAAGGTTAAGGTAACATCGGGTTCAAACACGTCTAATTCTAAACCTGAAAAGACCAAACAAGTTAACCAATCACATGCATCATGTCTAAGTTCAAACAAGCAAAAGGGTAAAGATGTTGAAAAGGTTCAAACAACAAATTGTGTTAAACAAGTTAAAACCTCTAAACAACATGTGTCAAAACCCAAACAGAATAAAGATACACGTGTGTCACATACTTCTCCATAGAAACAGTTACACCAACATGTTAAGAGTAGATCATGCTACAACTGTGGAAAGTATGGACACATCGCGTCGAATTGTTCTTACTATCAGACACCAAGGAAAAGAATTGAACTTTATGACACTAAAACGAGCCCTTCAATAAGGAGCTCCGATACTCTATTAAAAGGAGTAAGTGAACCTAAAGTTCAACCCATTAGCCAGTCATCTATTTACCACAAACAGGCCTTACACAAAAATGGCTTATGGAAATAAAAATCTAGTTCAATATCTGATAATGAGAACAAGAAACAAAATGATCTTCCTCATCCTCAAATGGACAGTGGGTGGAATTTATGATATTTCATTCTCTAGGTCACCCAAGCTAGTTAAGGCTTGGGTCCCTAACCTCAACTAATGTTTTCTATTGAATGTGCAGCGTGTTCACTATAGTGCTGAAACAAACACTTGGATTGTAGATAGCGGAGCATCCAGACACATGATTGGGAAACGGACACTCCTGTCAAACGTCAAACAAATTAAAGGAGGTCACGTTTCATTTACTAGAAATAAAGGAGGTTACATCACTACTCAAGGGGAAGTTGGGAACCAGAAAGTAAAGTTTGATAAGGTAAAATATGTTCAACAACTTTAAAATAATTTGCTTTATGTCTCCCAAATCTGTGAGAAAGGATTTAAAGTAGTATTCAACAACAAGAAATGCTATGTTCTGAAAAAGGACTACGTGATCCCGGAGGACCAAGTCTTAATGTCAGCTTCAAGATATAACAACCTTTATGTCTTGGATCTTTCAAAGGCCTCCATAACGGATCATCAAGTTCAGTGCTTCTTGTCCAAGGCTACAGACAAGGCTTCGATCTCCTGGCATAGGAGAATGGGACACATCAATCCACGGAAGATGAACCACTTGATCCAGAATGATCTAGTGCGAGGAGTAAATGTCAAAAACTTCCAACAACCGGATTTTGTGCCGCCTGCAAGAAAGGCAAACAGACTAAGAAGTCTCATAAGGCAAAGAAAGTTCATTCCATAGAACTACCTCTTGAGCTTCTTCACATGGATATGTTTGGTCCAGTCTGTATAAGGAGCATCGCCGGCGACATGTACTGTTATGTAGTTACAGATGACAACTCAAGATTCTCTTGGGTAATGTTTCTAAAATCTAAATCTGAGACATTTGAGTCATTCAAAGAGTTAGTAACTACTTTAGAGTTTCTCTACAAGCTGAAGGTAAGACAAGTATGCTCAGATAATGGTACCGAGTTCAAGAATCAGTGGATGGAGGCTTTCTGCAAAGAAAAGGGAATTGTGCACCAGTTCACTTCTGCCTACACCCCATAAATGAATGGAGTTGCTGAGAGAAAGAATTGCAACTTGATAGAGACAACAAGGACAATGCTAGCAGACTCAAAACTACCCATCCAAATTTGGAATGAGGCAGTTGCCAATGTATGTTACACTTTAAATCGATTCCTGGTAGTAAAACGTCATGGTAAGATGTGTTATGAGCTACTTCAATGAAATAAACCAAATCTAGAGTACCTCAAACCATTTGGCGCACCTTGCACCTTTTTGAAGAAAACTCAGGAAGGAAAGTTCAGTGAGAAGGCTGAAGAAGGAATTTTCCTAGGATACCACATACCGAATAAGAGAGTTTACAATAACTCAACAGGTCAAGTAGAACTGTGGTGTAACGTGGACGTTCAGAGATACACCACCCCCAAGTTGGAAAAGGACCTACATTATTTTTCAATTATGATTTATTCGTTAAGTCCTTCAACATCCCTCTCTCCACTTCTGAAGACGAGTTAGCAACCAAGATGATGTATGAGGTCTTAAACACACCGCCTCTAGACTGAACAACATCTGGCTCCCAAGGCCAGTATTCTAGCAACTCAGGGAGAGCACTGGAGGTAAGTGACTCCTCTTCTGACGATGAAGAAGTGGAAAATGTTCAGGTGGATCAGGAGGAATAGGTTCCAACTATTACAAGTACACACGCATCAGATGTTGATGCCTCTGACACTTCGGAACCCCATACTCCCACTGCCTCATATACAGAACTTGTGGTTCATAATCTGGATAATAAGGTAATTGTACCCACCACTCCTGGATCTCGTCTAAATGTTTATCATCCTCTGGACAATGTCATTGGGGATGTACAATTAGGAGTACAGAAAAGAAATCAGCTATATTTAGCTGATTATACCTAAGTCATGGAAAAAGACTACCTTCATGACGGTGCTTACCGATGTTTTGTGTCTCAATTTGAGCCAAAATATGTAAGTGATGCCTTAAACGATAAGGCTTGGGTGAGTGCCATGCAAGAAGAACTACTTCAATTTAAGAAGTTACGTGTATGGACTCGGATGGATAGACCTAAAGGTGCTAAGGTCATTAGCACTAAATGGTTTTAAAATGCAAGAAGGATGACCAAGGGGTCATTATCAGAAACAAGGCTCGACTTGTAGTTCAAGGATTTCGACAAGTCGAGGGAATCGATTACAACGAAGTGTTTGCACCCCTGGCAAGAATGGAAGCCATCCTATCTTCCTAGCCTATGCTCGTATATGAAGATTAAAGTCTATCAGCTTGATGTGAAAAGTGCATTCCTTCATGGTAAAATCCGAGAAACAATGTACGTAGTTTATGAGCTTAATGTAAAATGTCTTTCATGTCTTACATATATGTAACAGAATTGGTATGAATGAAATATAATTTTTTTGTGATGCTTATAATGTTTAATATTTCATTGATATTGTGTGTTAGCGCATATTGAACTAACTATATAGGTTTGTGGTTGTTTACATAGTTCTTAGTCAATAATAGTTGAGAAACGTGCTTAAACTTAATCGTGTGAAGTTCTCACGCAAATGGACCATGCTAATGGACCATACGCATGAATACTTCATGCTAATGAACCAGTCGCATGACTGAACTAGGAGACTGGATCAGTCGCATGATTGTAATATGAGATCGACTTAGTCGCAGGACTAGATCTTCAGTCGTGCGGATGAATCAACCGCATGCTTCAATCGCACGACTGAACCATGCAAATGGTTCAGTAGCATGAATGGAAAACCCTAACTTTAAATACCACTTAATTCATGGAAAAACGTAACAATTCGAATCCCTACGCACTAAATCGTACCCTATCCATCCAAAGACCCTAGAACACCTGTTCCAAGTTCATAGATCGTAGTAAATCATCCTACTATCGTTCTTAGTGTTTGTTTTATACTAGATTCATTATACTTGTGTTCTCACTGATTGGATGGCCAATCAAATAAGATTCCGCACTATTTCGTTTGGTACATACGTAAATCAATTAGTACTACGTACCGAAAACGGTCTAACAGAAAGTCAACGCAGCATAGAAAGTCAATCGGATGAACAGTCAATGCAGATGGACATTCTCCACTAAGTAGGAAAATGCAATGAGTAGTGGGAAATACAGATGAGTAAAAGAAATGCGATGAAGGAAAGGAAATGTGATGAAGGAATGGGAAATGAGGATGAAGGAAAGGAAATGCGGATGACGGAAAAAATGCGGATGAACTATAACAAATGCAAATGAACATTTAGAATGTTGTCTGACTTTCTGTGGAAAAAGATGAATGTAGGCTTTGACTTGGGATGTTTCCGGGGGTTCATGTAAGCTGACTTTTGACGTCATAGATGTTATGTTGGGCATGTTATGATGTATGTATGATGCTTATGCATGATGGTATGTATGATGTATGTGATGTATGTATGATGCCCTGTATGATGATGTTGACTGATGATGTTAATGTTCCTTATTATGTATTTTTATTTTCCCATGGCTTTACATTGGATGTTAATGAATGAAATGAAAGTCTTGTGTAACGTAAAGTGGAAGATAATGAAAAGAGGAACATAATGAATGAATGCATGCATTAATGAATGATGGAAAGTAAAGAAAGTCTTGCAAGCCTTGTATGTCGGGACACGTCCCATTTTAGGGTGTTAGCACAACGGGGTGTGGGTTAGCTACCCCAGAAGGATGCACATCAGGGTCTTTCTTTGTATGTAACCTTTTTCGCTTGCCCTAGATACTATGGCCAAGCTGTTGTGCGCCATGACGGGGGGTTTATGATGGACCCTGGCCCAGTATTAGCTTTATGCATGATGGAGGGTATAGCATATGACAATGGTACACCTAAACTTACCCTAAGTACTATTGCTAGGCTACTATGTGCCATGACGGGGGGTCTATGATGGACCCCAGCCTAGTACCAGCTTTATGCATGACGGTAGGGTAATGTTCATGGTTTGATGGAATAAAATGAAGTAAATGAATGAATGATGAAGATAATAATGATATTATCTATTTGTACATATGATGTGTGTTCACATGCAAAAGTAAAGAATGGTTTTTATGAAAGTAAAGTATGTTTTATTATAAAACTAGAACTCACTTAGCAACATTGACTTTTTATACATTTTCCAGTTGGCAGGTGTGCATTGCTGATGATGGCACGGGGCAGCTACTTGTCATTTTGGATGGCACTCCTTTGTTAATGTTTTTGCATTGTAATGCGAACAAATGGAAATGTGTAATGAATGATTGTATTAACTTGCAAAAGCAATTATTACGAAATGAAATGTTATTTTAATGTTTCGTTGCGATGTTTTTATGAGAGTTAAATGCAATTGTATGCTTTGTGAGCAATGATTGGCCGGCTTTAAGCGTCCCGGGAACAGGGCCTTACAGTCGATTCTTTTGGGTTAGCACCGTTAGTGGTTTAGCAATCTTCGAAAAATTTGCTATGAACCTACGGTAATATCCCGCTAAGCGTAGAAAAGAACGACCTCGGTTGGGGTTGTGGGAACACACCAATTTTTCACGGCTTCTATTTTAGTAGGATCATGTGAATTCCTTGTCTATTCACCACATGCCCAAAAATTGGACCTCTTCTAACCAGAACTCACACTTGGAAAACTTGGCGTATAATTGCTCCTTCTTCAAAAGTCCAAGAACTTGTCGCAAGTGCGTCTCGTGATCAATTTTGTTTTGGAGTAAATAAGAATGTCATCAATGAACACGATCACAAACTTATCCAAATACGGTTTACATACTCGATTCATGAGATCCATGAACACGGCAGGTGGATTGGTCAAGCCAAAGCATAACCATGAACTCGTAATGTGCATATCGACTATGAAAAGCGGTCTTTGGAATGTCAACGACAATCACGTATTACGACGTCAACGACGATCACGTATTACGATGTCACGACGTATAACGTATTACGACGTCAACGACGTCAAGATACAATCACGTATTACGACGTCAACATACAATGTATTACGACGTGATTGTAATACATGATTGAGAATGAGGTAAACGACGATCACGTATTATAACGTCAATGATGTATTACGACGTCAACGACGATCGATTTTCCATTGGCGACTTCGACCATGAAAGATCTTTCCAGATTAACACGCAGCTTAGAAAGTATAGGCTAGAATTCCAAGGACACGAAACTCCTATCCGCACCCGAATCAAACAATACAGAAGCATAATGACTATACACAAGATACATACCGGTTTGGTAACAACCTATTACTGGGATGATGAACACAGATAGGATTTTTTACAAGACAATAGACGATTAAAAAGGTTCCACAACGTCCATTCACCACGTTCGTTATTGGCTTGTGCTTGGTTGGCGTTGACGTTGAAAGCCCTTCCACGAGCCAGTGGCACAGTTCCCGCATTGCGAGGACATTGCAGACAAATATGCCCAGGCTCACCACAGTTATAACAGGTACGGTTGGTAGCATCACAGTGTTGTTTGGCGCACGAAGGCAAGTAGCCACCAAATGCCCATACTTCCCACACGACAAGCAGACTCGACATGGAATGTTGCTCGCGTGGTGGTACTTGCACGTGTTACACATCGGATATGGACCAGCATAAGCTCTAGCCACGAGAGCTTGATTTGCAACCACCATTTGTTTTTAGGGGCATTTGGTGTGATCACAACGTAGTTGCGCATCGGGATAAACTTACGCTTCTTGTTTTGAGAAGATGACTCGACCCCCACCTCTTTGTTGCCTCTGGTGTCACCTTTGCGGCAGTCTTGGAACACTTTCCTGACATAGTGCCAGCCCTAATATGATTCTCGGTGAGTTGTGCGATGATAGTAATTGCCTCCTCCAAAGTTGTGGGCCTACTACCCATCACAGCATCTTGAATTTGAGGTGGTACCCCCTTGATAAATTCTCAATGTTACGGGGCATGGTGTCCACCATGTGTGATAGGAGCATACCAACTCATGATGTCGGGTGGAATAAGCCAAGTGATTTCGACCATCCTGTTTGAGGTTCCAGAATTCCTCCTCTAGCTTTGCAACACGCTCCTCGGGCAAAACTTTTGAATCATGATATCCTTAAATTCCTCCCAGGGCAACGCCAAAGCAACCTCAGCACCACGTTTTCTCTTTTCACTATTCCACCATGTGAGTGCCCATTTTTTAAGGACACTTGCAGCATAGCGAACCTTGAACTCGTTGAGGCACTCGCTAACGAGGAAGTGTTTTCCATACTTTCAACCACTCGTGAAGTCTAGTGGCTCCTTCTTTTCACTAAAACTAGTGGTTTGCATGAGTTGAAGTGTTTAAAAGTGCAGGTGCGGTGTGTTCCCATGTTGATTGCTATTCTCTCCATAAGCACTGCTATTGTTTCCATTGGTATTGTTGTTATTTCCATTAGGGTGCTATTAAGTTCAGCAACCATGGATGGGAGCACACTTCCTCGCTTTCCATGATGATGAGACATGCTGGATACAAAATGAGTTAGTTATGGGAATAAGGATAACAAAGAATGGTAGTTTAAACAAGAATAAGCTAAGAGTTGTAAGGTACATGGAATGATTCCATTTGGTAACGCATTACCATTTGGAAACGTTGACACGTCAAGGTGAATTAATCCATTTGCCTTAGAAACTTGTGTATATTGACCATAGTTTATCACTCATCCCAGAAATCCCCAGGTAAGCATAACTAGTCCCGTAGATTTATGCGAAATGCTTGCCTTAGCCCGAAGGCCTTTTGCCAGGAAATCCAGGATATAGGTGTCTATGTGTCACATAATATTCCTTTGGTTCATGAAATCAAAACCTTGATGAGATTTATATAGATTAGACATAACGTCTAAAGATCCAAGTCATAAGCATAAGTATACGATTCCACGTGTCGTCGAGAATAAGATTAAGAGCCTTCATGTTCGGGGAGAATCAAAGAGTCAAAGATAAGTTTAGGGAGACAAGTAATAATGTTTAGAGGCAATCCTATGCTAAGGCATCAAATTGCACATAAGAAGGCATAGCATTATGTAGCATGCAAACCATATAATTTACAAGATAGAATTATGATTCTATAAGGTTCATGCATATACTATAGTGTAGGTCACCATTTCTAATAACCTAAATCCCTATAGTTATGGGCTCTGATACCAATCTGTCACACCCTAACCTTGACCGCCCGAAACGTCAAGGCGTGAGGGTTAAGATCATTCACAGCCACATATCGCTATTATAAACCCAAATATATATTAATCATAAATTACAAATGTAACATTACAATTATAAGTCTCAAACAAAGAAAACATCATGCATAAAGGTAAATGTAACAAGTCCATCCATTTATTTTTTTCTAGGTCCAATCCTAGATGTGATAAGCTTTAAAGAGTTGTAATCATACTTGCGCGTTTCCTTAAACATGTTAAAAATAAAAGTCAACATATTGATTGTGAGATTTTCATAGTTTTCAATACTTAAGTATATATAAAAGATGGCAATTCATATTATAAATTAGTGAACAAAGTAACTAGGGATGTAAGACAGGATGTACAACCAAACCTTGACAGTTTACAAGTTCTCATGTTTACAAGTTTATACGATTAGGTAAGTCTACTTGGATAAACCAAGCAGGCTTGTCAGGCCCATAGATCTATGACGTCGTCAGGCTAGCAATAGTTAATGATTGCACATATAATTGTCCAATACATATTAATTATGAAGGTCAACTAATCACAACATATAACGAAATGCCAAGTGTTTACAAGAATCAAACGGTTTTACAAGTGCAACGATAATAAGTAACATGTTTCACCCCAAAGTGTGAAAGTATGAAAAGGGGTATAGAAAGACCACATGTGTTGGATTCTGTATGCCCAAGACACATAGAACATTGATGTGGTTAGTACGTTGTGATCCAAGTCGGGTCATACCCAATAACAAGCTTAGCAAACCCAATTAATATCTAATTGATGATATGATCATACAATTAAATAATTACACCATTTAGAAAATGGTTTTCTAATAGATTGTATGTGAGAAGGAACAAATTATGAGGATATTTTGTTCATGGATATTATTTGCTATGTTGTTTAAATTAGTTAAGCAACATCAATATAAAGTGTGTGTACATATTATATAATTAAAAGGTTATTATGTATAATTTTTAAACTTTGTAAAATTAAAAGGGAGATTTTTTAGAGGAAACCCTAAGGTTTAAGTTTTTTTCGGCCACCCCATGGCAGCTAACTCTCTCATTTTGTTTTGTGTTCTTGGAACAAAATCTTTCTTGAACACACACATACTTCATCTAGCCCCTTTCTCACATGCAAATCAACACAAGAATTCGAGTTTTCTCATCTGGAAGAGAAGTCTCACGGCTGGAACAGGCTCCCAGCCCTTTGATGTCTCACGGCTGAAAGAAAGTTCCAGCAACTTTCTTGATCTGATTTTAGTGTCAAATCCTAGCAAAGATGGTGTTTCTTATAGTCTTGTGGTATGATTGCTTGAGGACATCTATCTTGATGTTTGGTTCGTTCAAAAGCATCATCATCTTGATCCAATCCATGGTTTTGACAGCTTCTGGAAGGTAGTTCCATTGTGTTGTTTTGGTTGTCTTGTTTTATCTTGGTAACTAGTTCAAACACATATATTTGATCCTATGGTTTTGGGTTTGTTGAAACAAAGTTATGAGCTTTAATTTTCAGATATAGAACATGATAAAGTTCATATTCCGCTGTGTTTTTCTTGTTGAAATGGTTAAACAACATTGTTAAGGTCCAACAAACCCCAACATGGCATCTAGAGCCGGATATGTGGATGACTAGTTTCATGTGTTCTTATAAATTTTGTTTTATAAGGATTTAACAACCATTATTAGGGCTATTTTGTGATGATTTGATGATACCCCAACCTTTCAAGGTTATAATCATGCATGCTTATGATTGAATCTTGAAAGGAAAGATATCATTTTGGTTGATTGTGTTTTGTTTGGACAAAAGACCCTAAATTCTTGTTTATGTTGGCTGAAATTTTAGGGTCAAATGGGGTTCATTTTGGATCTTGTAATGATGTATATGTTACATGTATTAGTGCATAACATAGCCTTGACCATGTTTTGTTATGGTTTTGGTTGATTGTAATCTTGTCATGTTGGTTGCGCGTTCATTTTTATGGGTTGTAATTTGTTTATTCATTTGGCAGTGTAATAAATAGATTAGGAGTATTTTTCTTTTACTAGAAAATATGTATTAGGATATATATTTTGTAAAAGAAGATGCTCGGGAGTTTAAGAACAAAAGAAGACACAAGGATGACTTGAAGCATTTGGATGCAGTTCAAGTGGGGGTCTTTGGAGATCTCATCATTTGTGTTATGTTGAACCCTTAGGAAAGACCTTATGACAACACTTGTGATGGCAAACAAGTTTAGTCAACTTAGTGGCTATGTTATGCCATATGTTTTGAATGATTAGCTTGTTGGTTGTTTGTGTATGGATTGTTGTTTGATATTTGGATATGCATAACAACTCATTAGCAAACTTAACAAGCTGAATTTATGGTTCCTAATCATTAAGTAACTAATAAAGTTATTAATGGATTAATGATTTCAAAATAAAAGAGGTTTTATTAAAAGAGACCATAGGGTACCATGTACTTGAAAGCATGCAATTACAAGATACATAGAGCTTTCAAAGTCTTGAATTAATGGAAGCTTAACTCCCTTTGGAACAATTTTAACACCATCCTTTTTACACGACACTCGAATCACTTGAGAACTATTTGTGGGATAAAGGTCACCTAACCACTTGTAGGGAACTTGTGTTTTGAGATGAGTCTAACGTACTTGTGGGATAAAGGTCCCCTAAACCGCTTGTATGTGAAACTCACACGTGTGTAAGTAGGATGACTTGAATTGGAAACCATGTGCTTAGGGTCACCGAAGCATGGCATACAATGGTGTTGATGGGATTAAACATGCCGACTAA